>JARHVA010006759.1:0-225000 GCA_037957365.1 Torreya grandis | reverse complement strand
TAATTGAAGAGAGGTAACTTTTTAAGATGGCATATAGTAAACAAATTGGGATAGAGATTCTAAAATAGAATATATAAAATCATAAACATTTAAATCAGCTAATTAAAAATGAAGAATAAGGGTACAAAACCTAGGAACATCTAGGGTTAGGGTATGAGAAATGTTCAAAGTAAGTCAAGTTCACCAAATATTTTAAAATTTTAGGGTTAACATTATTTAAATCCTATGTTTGATTAAAGGGATGAGTAGTCTATATTAGGTAAATAATATGTATAAAATAACCACCAATTTTTTATAGATTTGACTAGCTTTTAACATTCTAAAAATAGTAATAAACATGTGCAAATAAAGACCAATCTAGAAAACATCTGATATAGATTATATGAGTGATGGAAACTGAGATGGAAGTAGATCTAAGTGTCATCAACTATATCCTTATGTTATAAACCCTCCTAAATAATATCACCACATTTGGACATAGGTGACATGTGGCTATAGTATCCCGATATTAGTGTTAGTCTTCTCTATGTAGGACTATCTAAACTTGTGGGTGCACCTGTGTTGTGTTTTTGGGTTCTATTCTTACATGAATGAAGTTTATAATTTTGTATTATTACTTTAATGACTAAGCTATAATTAAAAACCTTAATCCTCTTTAAAATTAAGGTATGAACTAAAAAGTGTGTTCATTAGTAGGATAGGTTGGAAATTCTCAACACCCCACTATGAAGATAGTTGTCTACATACCAATACTCCAATGAGGGATCAAGATTGATGTAGTTATCCCCACCTAAGTGTTGGTACAAGTTCAAGTGATGCTAGTATGATAGTTTATTTAAGTGTGCTTAAGATTGGAAATATATAAAATATGAGATTAGGGATGATGTAGATGGTAGTATGCAAAATTAGGGTAGAATAGGGATTAATAACCTTGATTTTTCTCAACATGTTTCATGTTTGAATATGTATTTTCCATCTAATTTACATCTAGTGTATATAGGGATAAAATTCATGAATTTATAATGTTATATTATTTGTGTGGATAATAAAATGTGTTTAGGCTAACCTTTGGAGGGTTTTACATTTGAAAATATATTCAATCAAGAAAGCTAGGGTAAAGGACATAGGTGCCATTTTGGGAACACTATCACCACATGGATCTAGTGTCATTAATGTGGCACTAATATCCATTTCATTGAACACTAGGCATGAAGGTCCAAGATTTGTAAATGAGGGCTTAGAAATGCTTTTGAGTTGACTAGGGATGCCTATGGCTTGCACAAAGGCTGGAAAAGTATGATAATAGGATCTAGGATAGGTCTAGGGATAAAATAAGAATAAGTAGTCTCAATTAGTACTCTTATCACTCAAACACCACATTTATGTTATTTCAAAACACTTATGCACAATATTTATTCTCTAAAAACTAAGGTATTACATTTGGAGCAAGGTCCTTCAAAATATAATTAGGTTCTTAATTCTCAAATTTTATTGCATATTCTGTTAGCACAAACATTTAAATTTTTCCTCCACCTATAGGTTTTATGTCACCCAATCTTAAACAATATTATTGAAAGGGTAACCCCAAAAAAAAATTAGATAATTCCTTTTGGTATGTTTGGAATATGTTTCCAATGATAGGTTATTGAATAAGCTATTTCCAAAAAGTCTAAGAGAATATGATTTATGATGGTTTTATGAATTAGCACATAAATCAATCCATGTATTCAATAAATCCCTTATCTAATATGTTTCTATCACATTTTTTAATCAGTATTAGTAAGAAGATTTAATATTCTCAAAATACTCAAATTGAACAAAAATATAATGATCCTATCAAAAAATGTGTCTTAAGGTACATAAAAATGCTATATAAAATGACAAGTCATATGGTAGATATATAATTATATAATATCTTTATTCAAATCTTACCATAAACCCTACATGAGTCCATCATGTTTAATAATTTATTCTCATTCATAAATTTTTGCCACATAGTAAAGGAAAGGGAAGTCAAATTATTGTCCATGAATAAGCTTAAGTATGCAACCCATACATATTCAAATAGAAATTATTAAAGCAATCCACCATACAAGGTTAGGACAATTAAAAATGATAATGATAAAATGGAAATATTACATATAGATTCATAACCAACTCCAATCATTTTATTATCATCTCCTCCTAGGATACAATTTACCAATCTACTAGAAGATCCATATAAGGTCCTAAAAATTATATTAGAATGCAATATAATATCAATACCTCTAAATAAATAGGTTGATGTGAATAATCCTCTTCTAAAAGGTTTTGATTAGAATGTATTTTTAAATTTATATAGGATACCATGCCACACTACCAATAGATACATCATATTAAGTCACAATATTCATGATTTTATAGATACAAACATCATTGATTTTGGCACAACTAAAAATAGTTCAAATTCACAACCAAGTGAAAGCAAAGAAATTAAAATTTTCATTGATAATTTTCCTACACATATAGCTAATGAGATAATAGATACATCAATATTGCATTATGAATATAATGCACACCTTCCTCTAGTTTAATATCATTCTCATATAGAGGCCCCTCATTATTTGAATTGAATCATTGGTACCTACCATAGTTTAGTTACATTTAGGCCACTCATCACATTTAGAGATAATGAGATAGTAAATGATGATTTATATTTGAACTCTTTGTTAATTCAATCACACATTGATCACCATCTTATTCATAGTATCATGGTCAATGATGGTTTAAATGAAAAAATGTTTGTAAACACACTCATTAATTATCTTGGATACACATATAGGTATTTTATTTCCATAACCATGGTAATAAGAGGATTAAATGGTCACATTCAGCACTCCACTAATTATATTAAATGAACATTATAGGCTAGTCTAACACATGTGGCCACTAGGTTTATAGTATTATATAATGTATGGGTCTTCGATATATTATTGGGGTACACTTGGATTTAATAGATTCACATAGTTCCTTATATATTCCATATGTGTTTAAAGTATATATATATATATATATATATATATATATATATATATATATATATATATATATATATATATATATAATATTGAGGTCATCATAGTTTAGGGTATCCCATATGAATACCCCTACCACAACTTAATATAGTTCCTCTACTACAAATTTCATTTGAGCCTCCTAAAAGGGTTCGCCCTACTTAAAAAATATAAAAGTGGGTATCTACCGTCCCAAGGAGGCATATCCTTGAAAGGTCAATTCAACATATATTTGTCATAGATTATATAGTTCCCCTCTATATTGATATGAATCTCAACTTGATATTATAGGTAACTTAGGGTGTTGCACACAAGGCACGAACATAGGGTTCATAAACTCCATGATGTGTTCCTAAAATACCTATGGTTCACCATGATCCATAACATGTTTAGTATACTACATATTATCATTATGATATTTATTCTTATAGTAATGAGGGAAATTAGTATTCATATTCATAATCCATCTCATTTAAGTCACATTAGTATGACACTTTACTTTTGTAAAAGGTCACCATTCCTATCCTAGACACACAACCCATTGATTTTGAGTCCCTTACATGAATCATTAAGAAAAAAAAATTCAAAAATTAGGACATGTGCATGTTTATGTTTAGTTCATATACATTAGTCAATTTGTCCATAGTTATGCAATACTTATTTCTATCCATTTTAATATCATATGTGATTCACAAGTGTAAATGAGTGAATTCAGAGCATACAAGTTTCCATATATAGACACACTTGTAGGAGGTACTACTATCAAAAACTCAAAAAATTGCAAATAGATAATAATACCCTATTCATATAGTATCACCCTTCACCATTATCTTATTTTTCCAACCATGCCCTAATGAGCATAGGATACCAATTCTTAGATCCAAACTAGACATAAGAATTTTACAACTTTTTTATATATAATAAATATGGCTGGGGGATTATCATACATAGGTTGTATCATTTTTTTCTATCTTTTCTTATTAACATCTAGTTCCTTACACTACATAAAATATATCAATGTTCCTCATTTACATTTCCACTTATATATTACTAGTTACCTAATTTTATAAATATACTAGTGTTACAAACAAATTAATTATGTTGATCAATTACAAGTATCCATGAATGTTTTTCATGTTTTATTTCCCACTTCATGTCTTATGCATACTCTCTATTTTGTCTTATGAAAATTTAAATATGTCCTTATATATGGCTCAATTCCTCCATTATGTATGTGATTGAAATTTATACATGTTCCTTATATGTGGCCCCTTTATATTATATTGTGTGTTGTGTAAACTCTTTGTATGTGTGTGTCATGGCCATGGCACTTGTTTGCTTAGTTAAATCAATTTCAAATGCCATGATGGATATCATGTATCTTACTAACCCTTTAATTACATTATGTATATCATGCATCCCTCTCTAAGTAAATTTATTTAGTTTTTAGTATGTAGTTTTGATCATTTGTTTGCATAACAATTTTTAACATCTAAATTGAAAATTCCAATTTATATGATTATTTCTACATGTATCTCACATTAATGTTTTGATTAGTTTACATACGATTCTGTAATCCTCCATGTTATCATTAATATTCATAGTTACATATTTTTATAACATATCTCAAATAAATTTTTATTTTGAGTTAAGTTATTGTGGAGGCTTACTACTCACCAAAAAAGAGGGGAAATACATAGTTGTTTATCTAATAGACTAATCTAATACAATATAGTACAGATACAAAAAAAAATAGGTCTCACATAGTGGATCACATTCTAGACCTAGAAATAAAGCAAAAATAAATTTTAGATAGAAGCAATCTATTTGGATAAGGGTGTAGGCAAGTCATGTTCAAATTATTTTATATAAAAATATTCAAGTTTACCTTAGATTTACTAAGTTTAGGGGCATCATGCATGACATGTTTTTTTAGGTTAACATAATTGTTTTCTAATAATTTTCGTTGTTATCACTTAGTCTCAAAATACATATACACCTAGATATCTGATTGAGGGCATGTACATGGCATATAAATACCTCCTTGCTTCATTTTTTCATTAGTTTCATATATGGAATGAAAATCATGTTATATACACCATCCTCATATCATAGTAATATTTTTCACTAATTCCCCACTAGATTAGTGTCAATTTTAAATTAGAAATGAGCCTTATTCTATCCACAATGATTAGTTCACCTTTTACACTAATTTTTTCACTATTATTTCATTGTAACAATATATAAGCTCACATAAGGATTAAAAAATTACTTCAATTATTTATTTATATAATTATTGAGTCAATTAAACCTTGGTTTATTAAATACACTCTTTTAATCAATAAACATTGGGACATGCATATTCCAATCCAATCTTTCTAATGAAAATAAAATCTCAAAGGGTCTTACCCTCTCCGGTCACAAGATTTTGTACTAAAAAACACAATGGTTCACATACCCAATTAGGTGTATTCATTCCTTTTTATTATATCTATACTTATAGTTTCTTTTAATTTCATATTTACATCTTAAGCAAGGATAAGTTTACATATGTTTTATTTCAAGTTTTTGTGAATCATAAATCAATATTATGGCCTTCATTGAAAACTATTCTTCATAACTATGTTTAGGTAGGCATTTCCATTTTAATATGATACTTTTAGTTTTTGATGCATTATGATTAGAAGGTGGGTAAATGTAGACAAAAATTAAAATTTATTACAAAAATATTATACTTGTGACCACTCCTTATACACACATAGATCATGCCTCATTCCATGGTTCTTGACTACTTTCTTCACTCCCATGGTGGATGACCTATTCCAAAAATAAACTAATGACCCAAAAATAAACCTATCCTACATTATAGGTAACCTAAATTAACTTTGATGTTGATACAAATTTTAAGTTTATATATTATTTAACTTTAGACAACATCTCCCTATTTGGACATGTTTGATGCATGTTATTTTTCAATTCCACTAGCTGCATCCTCCCACCAAATAATGTCTAGTTTATCAAATTTAAATTCATGTAATGGGTTGTATCACAAGTTTAGTGATCCCAATATAAAGGAACCAGAAAATTATCACTATAAATACACATTTCAAACCATTTTTTCTCACAAGAGGCATCTTCATTAAATATCGCTAGAATTATAATTACACATTGAAATTAAATTCCATATTCATCCCAGTTTTGAATATATACAACCATAAAAGTCTTGAGATAAATTTTGAGTACACTTACAAGGTCAAAATTAATGGTATAATAACTTATTCACACTTAATTTCATAAACATATAGCATTACACCAATCTTTTACACACATCATTGTGTCATGGGAGAACAACATGGAGTTTAATCCCTCTTAGGAGTATTGGTATGTATACGACACTCAATACAAGGTATGTTGAGGTCAAACATAAACTAAATGTCTAACCTATTTTTAATTTTTGATTTCATTTATCATCTTGGTATTTTTATAAGGGTTACAATTGAAGGATAAGATATAAAATATGTATACTTTTAATCTTTATCACTTACTAACACTTTCTATCTTGTAGGAACTTGTTGAGTTTCAATATCTATGAGTGGACACCTTACATGGTGCACCAAGAAAGGGGTGGGTGTCCATTCCTACTATTATTCAAAAATATTTATTTATAGTTTTTATCCATTTACCTCCTATGGTTCCTCCTTGAAATCTTGAAACCCTAAAATATGGCTAAGTCTAAAATCTAGTAGGACCGTCCAAAATGTATAATTTACATTATAGCTCTTATAGGTATAAAAACACTCTCAAAAATAATTAAAGTATAAATATAAAATATAAATTAAATTATAATAAACTATATATACATATATAAATTTTACCTTATAATTAAATGTTTATTTTATATTTATACTACATGTTTTAACCTATTTTCCTACTATTTTGACCAAGTTGACTCTATCATTCATCTAATCCTATTATGTCAACCAAGATTACTCCATAATTCATACTTTTCCATACATATAACTAAAATATAATTTAACTAATGAGTTTAATTTGTTATAAAATATGTTAATCCACACATTACAGAACTAGGTCAGCCAAACTGACCTAGTTTGAGACCTAATGGCTCTTTTTCCTGCCAAATAAGGTCAACACAGTTGACCTTGTTAGCTAAATTATTGGGAGGGTTTAGGGTTATACCTTAGAGAAAAATAAGCCCTCAATTTATAAATATATGATCATTTAATTACACATCATTACAACTCATAAATTTACTTATACTACAAATTGAAGGTTTCATTGCTTAGGTTTTTACCTTAGAGTAGTAGTAATTATCTTTTAGAGGTCTTGGATTCATAAGAGAAGTATTTTATCCAAGATATAATTTATCCTTGTGATAATTAAAATACATAATAACCTCTTATAAATCACCATTGACAAATGGAGATACTGAGGCATAATAGATTCAATTCAACAAGGTAACTGTACTTCTAGCCCTTCATATTTTGATAAGTAGATGTTGTAGAAACTAATGGATTGAATTATACCTCTACATGGTTAAGTTAATTATATATTATATTTAATATATTTATTTTTTATTTTTCATTGTCTTCCCCATTTATTCCATAAGCTTTGGTGAGCACTATATTATCTTGCATATTTAGTGACTAGATAAGCTTGCATGTTTATTTAGTATATTAACTTGCTTACTTTTAGTATCATCATAAGACCTAGCTAGGGTTATTGTATGATGGAATTTTAATATAGGCCTTGGAAACCTATCCTTTTCCATTTTATGTTAATATATCCCTTAGTTTATTTTTAGTGGATCCATCATTGGTCATGACCCTGAAATAATAAAGTATTGCGAAGCAGATTGTTAGTTGATTACCTTCTCCAAGTTTGGATATTATTGATTAGGATAAGTTGTAGATATGTGTTATTACACTTCCATACAGTTTAATGAAATTGGCATGAATCTAACCCTTTAAATTTTTAATTTTCATTTATATTCAACTATAATGAGTTTATTAACCTAGTTTTATTTTGTGTACATACGTTTTCAACTAGGTTGAGCCTATCAACCTAGTTCTAATTTTTTTTATGTAGGTTTTCAACCAAGTCAAGCCTATTAACCTAGGTATGTATTATATGTGTAAGATAAAAAATTCACCTATATAACATAATCAAACATCAAGTTATCATTATCAATAAAAGCTATGGAATTAACTTGGTTGATCTTGTTCTTTATTCTAAGTTCACTCTTACCAACCTAGTAATTCAATTTTGTCATTATTTGAATTTTTCATTTCTATTTCTCAATAAAATCAACCAATAATTCTAATTTTTTATTTTTTAATATTTTTTTGGTTTTTTTAAAATTATATACACAATCAACTAGATTGAACTGGTCAACATAATTTTTTTCCAAAATTCAACTAGATCAAGTTGGTTGACCTAGATTGCTATGGCCTTTTTTTAGACTATTAATTTTATTCCCAAAATTTAACTATATATACATGTCCAACTCTGTATGACTTGTTCAACCTAGTCTAAATTCATATTACTATATTTCTTCCCAAAAATCAACTAGATCAACTTGGTTGACTTTGTAGGTCTTAGATGACTTAGTTAAGTTGTTGACTAACCTAGTTTATTTTGCCTTTATTTTTAGACATAGTTTAGTAGGTGTTTGACTTATTTCATTAGGTAGTCATTTTTTTTTCCTTTGTTTTATAACACTATCTAGTAGGTGGCATATTTAGTTCACTAGGTGGTTGACTTAATTCACTAGGTGGCTAACCTAGTTCAATAAATTAATAAATTCATATTTATGTGTTTTTTGAGGTTCCAATTAGTTAATAACATAACATAATCAAGGATTTAGATTATAATCTAACTTATATTATCCCTTCAAATGAAAATTTCAAATTACTTCATGTATTCCTCATCCCAAACCAATTAATACATAATGTAGTATAATTTAGGTTATACACCTTATTCCTCCTCATACTACCAATGTTAGTAATCCTTCACCGAATAATTCCTCCTATACTACCAATATAGGGAATGATCCTCCTACCAACATTAAAATTATTACAAGTGGATTAAAGGAAACTTTGATGGAGCTACTAAAGGGAATCTAGGGAATGCAAGATGCAGAGGAGTCTTGAGAAACCATACGGAAAATGTAATTGACGTTGTTGCAATCCCCATTGAAAATTCAAATTGTCATATTGCCGAAGCTTTTGCTACCCTTCAAACCATCAAACTAGATGTGGATTCAGGATATTCTAAATTATGGTTGGAAGGGGACTCATTGAATATCATAAATATCCTAAACAATAAAAATTCTATGTCATGGACTATAGAGGCTATGGTGATGGAGATGAAAACTTTAATCAAAAAATTTGAAAAAGTAACAATTACCCACACCTACCATGAAGCCAACAGAGTTGTAGATTGGTTAGTAAATTATGCAGTCCGAATAGGACACAAAGTGAGGTGGCAAGAAACATTAGAAAAGAATGTGGATCTTAGAGTGCTCATTCATCATGACGCAACTCATGCAAAGGAGGGAAATATTAACTTGTAATAGAAAACTAATGAGTTGGAGGAGTGGCTTCGCAGAGAAAGGTTTACAATCATTAAAAAGGAAGGCCCTCGAGAATGAGAAGTGGATCCTGAACGTGCCTAGAAAAAGGCAAGCTTTAAACCAAATTGGTAGCAAGTGGGATCATTATATAGTTTACAGTGATTGGGTATCAAAGGAAATCTGCATGGCTCGTGTAAGGAAAGGAGAACCAAGGAAGAAGGAACCCAAAAATTGTGAAGAGTGGAGAGCGAAACAAGATGTCTGGAGAATCCTACAGAGAGGGAAGGTTGTGAACTATATGGAAAGGCTCCATGGTTCAAAACCTCATATTACAATGGCTTTTTTCAAAAACTAGATTGATGATAGGGTCACTCTGCATGGCATCACAGTGAATCTAATAGAGGAATTTATATCAGAGGTTACGGGGATACCTACGGAAGGAATAAAATTCTCCAAGCAGACTAGCATTTCAAATGAAGCCTTTTGCAAATTCCCTAAGATGGATGTTGAAGAGAAGAAGCTGGAAAAGAATGGGGATTTCTTTAAACTAGAATAGATTAAGGGAATTTGGAGGGATGTCTTATGATGTATTCGGGAGTACTTCATCCTCAATGGAAGAAGCAAGAGAGTCCACAAATTCCACTTTATATTTCTAAATCATTTCAGACACAAAGTAAGAATTTCCTTTCCCTTTTACCTGCGTTTCTCTTTGGTCCAAAGTTTATTTGCTCACAGGAAGAAGGAAACACATCTTATTCTGCATGAAGGATTAATTTTGATAATTGAAGGCTATTGCAAGAACAAGGCCATGGTTATGAACCCTTATCTGGGGAAAAACAAGGATTCACAAAGTAACAAGAGTGAAATTGTTAAAGGGAAAGATAAAATCAAAATCAAGCCCCCTAGTGTCAAGAATCAGAATGGTGATGAGGACACAGAGTGGGAGAGAACTGATAAGTCTGGGGAGGAAAGCTTGGAGGAAGAGGGAGGAACAAAAAGTAGGAATACAAGTTCCAATGAGGAAGAAGAAGTTCAAGAGAAGAATGAGAAAGGAGTCAACATAGAGCAGGAGTTTGAAAATAGTGAAGATGACTCTGAGGAAAACCAGCAAGTGTTTGAGGATGATAAAGTCCTGGATGACCCTGTTGAGGACCCTATTTTGATAAATGAGAGGGAAAACACAGTTCAGGCTGACAACCAAGAAACGGACCTGGAAGTTCAAACTGAAACTAAGGAATAGAATCAAAGGGGAAGAGAGGATCACATTGAAGAAGGTGGGAATAGTCCTAATAAGAACACAGAAGAGTGGAGTCATAAAGGTAGAATGATGGAAGTCACACACCTACGAGATGGGTTAATTGCAAAGTAGAGGCTATCTTCCAACTTGATTCATGGATGTTTAAGGAGATAATGGATCTCAAAAGGAAAATGGAAATTATGGAAGACAACCAGAAGGCAGTTTGGAACAAAATCAATAACATGGAAAAATAGATACGAGACATCCCCATCAAGCTCAAAGACTATGAGAACAACCTAAGGGAACTCATCAAGGAGAGCAGAATGAAAATGGAGGAAGTTACATCTAACATATGTGTTGCAGCTATTAATATTGGAAAAAGAGCCAATGAGGAGATCAAATCTTTGGAGGGGCCTAGAAAGAGGACAAGACAGAGCTCAAGAAAGAAAGCTATGCAAGAGGGAGCCATGTCAGTGGCTACTACCATTCAGGATACTACTATGAAAGGTAAGTAAATAGTGAAAATGATTTTGGAACTGGAAGAATAGCCTGGTTCTTCTAGTTGGTTGTGTTATCTAGTCTTGTTTCCTAGTTTTTTGTAATCTTTTGACTATGGTGTAGCCAGGTCTTTGTAAAACCTAGGTTTTGACTTTTGGTCTTTCAGGTGGTTTTAGGTCCATATAAAACCTGTTTATGCTACTTCTCTGTAGTAGGTTTTAGGTTTTTCCTGTGGTCGTAAATGCTTCATCTTTCTATCTTTGTATTAGGGTTTTGGGGTCCCTTCAAAATTTGTTTTTACCTTAATCTAAAACATTAAAATTATTACCACTAGAAATATTACTCTTATTATTAATAAAACTCAAATTATTTCTCAAATTATTCAACAAATGAATGTTATGTAAACAACTTATAATTCCCAAATGATTCAAATGTAATCTCATATCTTATAAATGACTAGTCAACCACCTCAAGTAATCATGACTCAGCCAAATCATAATTTTTTGCCTCGTCCTCTTACATATACCAAGTGTAATATCATCCCTAAACCTCATTGGAGTAATAAAAAATTTCAAAATATTTAAAATGAACCTTTAAATCCAATCATTGTATCCATAGACATTGGAAACATTTCTCTAACTATTACATATGATGAGACTAAGGACCCTACTATATTTCTCAAAATATTTGGCAATGTCTATAAGTAATGGGTCTAAACTAACACCTTTTATATCACCAAGCTCTTATCTAAAATATTTTTTGGTAATGCACTTGAATGTTCTCAATCACAATTTTATTTACAACATCTATCTTTTATTTTATATCTATTTTGAATATTTCTATGCATATGCATTCAAGTATCTATGATTTTATAATTTGGGTTTTCAAAATTTAGTGTTGGAGAGTTGTCAATGATGTCATTTTGATTTCATGGATGTGACATAGTGATTGGATGAATTGATTTAATATCCTAAGTAATAATGACAAAGTGTGCAATGTCTTTGCCAAAGTGTGCTTGAAGTTCGTTGGGTTGATCTTTAGTTTTGACATGGTTAGAGATGTTTAGGTATGAGTATGGAGTTTTAATAATGTTTAAAGGTTATTATCAGTGGTCAAATATGGATTTAGATCTTGTGTGCATAATTATAATTCAACTAGATCATCATTTTTCTCATCTAAACATTTGGGTTCAATAGCATAAAATATAAATAGGTAGTTTGTTGACATCACCATTGCCACATGTGGATGAGTTAGGGGGAGTTGTTCATATGGTCATGATAAAATTAGTCCCTAATTTCTATTAAATAAAAATTAGTTTATGTGCCTAATTGAAATAAAATATATGTGGGTGTAAAGTTGGGTTCTCAAGCATTCTGATAGTGTTTTCTATGTTCAAATAGAGCTGAGTAAGCATATTGATGATGTCAGCATTCACATGCATAAAAGTTTCAAGAGGAAATGGTCACATGGATTTTTTTAGTCTTTTTATTAGTTATTATTCACTAAATCCTACATCATTCACCTAATCACAATAAAATATATGCAGGTGCAAAGTTGGGCTCCCAGGAAGTTTGATATTGTTTTCCCATAGTCAAATTTGCATAAGACAAGGAAGAACCAACTAAGAATTTTAATGGTATCATATCTATAAAATTTGGATGTTTTAATATAATATGATCATATGGGCTTATTAAATTTTTTTCCTAGTTTATTTTTTCTAAATTTTAGTTCAAGAACCAAAGCGCATCAAAAGATATGCATGTTCAAAGTTGGCCTCCCCGATAAGTTTTTGACATTGTTGGCTTTATCAAAGAGAAATTTGAGTGAGAATTTTAATGTCATTATATATCACACATGTGAGGGTTAAAATAAAATATTTTCACATATTTGGATTCTCATATGTGAGGAGATCATATGGTCAAAATTTTAGAACATGTGCTTAAGTGAAGCAAAAGATATGGAGGTGCAAAGTTAGCCTTCTAGGCAGATAAGCAAAGGTTCCCATACTTAGTCATTTTTACACAAGTTAAAGTTCAAACAACCCATGAAGATATCAATGGAAAACATTTTATCCAAGATTTTAGGAATTAGGGAGATGAGGATAGGTGCATGATGTTTAACACTAAGCAAATGTAAAGGATAAGGATCAAATAGTTCACATGTATTCATAAAAATTGATCTAATGGCATAAGTGGAGTCAAAGTGGTAATAATTTAAATGGTATTAAATATATAAAAAGATAAATGGTGCATGATTTATCTAATATATGATGAAATTATATGTGATAATATTGTTTTAAGTTTAATTGTGATCGTTTGAATTCAAATATTTGAATTTAACAAAGGAAAGACCAGTGTCTAGTTTTTGAGCCATATCTTTTAATCCAGGATGAATTTGACCATGAATTAAAAGGTGAAGTTATATAAAAATATAAGGTTCATATATAAATATGGCTTTGAATATTTATAAGTTTGTATAGATAAATATATTGATCTCTAAAGTTGACTATGTGTTTGTGCATGTTCTGCAAGTAACTAGAGAATGGTATTTGAGCTTATTATGATGTTGTTTTGACGTTTAATGATGAATTAGCTTTAGAATAATGTTTTAAACTATATAATTATGTTATATTTTCATTATAAAGGTTTTAAAAAATCATATATATTCATTCATGATGATTGTATGCATAGAATGTTGTTTGAGCAATTTGTGATTAATCATAAGGGTACTATGATGGATGTTGGAACTTAAGGAGGACCTATAGATAATTTGGAATGGTTCCATGATTTTTAAAAAATTTCCTAAGTTTTTATTTTTCTCAGAGAAGTGTCAAAGAGTTTAATGGGTCTCCATAGGACCTAAAGGTGACTTAGGCCTACTTGAAAGTGGATTGTGCTTAAGTTTGACCTATGTAAGATGACTTAAGGGTGAAGGAATGTTTCATGGATGAAAATAAAATATTATTATCTTGTTTATTCATGATTTATCTATAAATTTTGGAACCAAAAGAGATGGTTTCTAGGCTTGTGAAAGACTTGTAAGAGAGACTTGTGCAAGGTGGATGTGAGAGTTATGGAGCAAAGGAGAGGTAGAGTGCCCAATTGGATGAGTTGATAAGGAGAAAAAATTTATGATTGTGTGTGTAAATTTTGTCATATTTATGATGTAAAAATATTTCTCTTATAGTTTTATGATATGTGAAGAGGTTTGAGTATGCATATGAGGATAGTTTTGGTGAAGGAGATCAATTATGTCATGCCTATGTGAGAGGCCTATTTAAGATAGCGAGAGAGTTTATGTAGGGGTTAGATAAATATATAATGATAATAATGTGTTGAATCCATAAATTAAAAGGTGGAGCTATTCAAAAGAGGGTCTAAAGGACTTGGTCTTCCTTAGGGGTAGTTGCTCCTTATGAAACAGGTGTTTCACTAAATACTTTTAGTTAGGAGGATATGATCAAGGTTTGCTAGTCTCAAGGAGTTGATCAATATATATTTTTTAATTTCTTATATAAGATATCATTCCATTTGTGTTTTAGGCTTGAGAGTTGGTTTTATTCCCCATGAGGGTTTCCCATAGGAATTACGTGTTATGTGTTTGATCTTGTGTATGCATTGAATTAATGAGATCACTTTTTAATTTTACTTGACTAATTTGATATATTTTGATTGTTTAATAGTTTGAAAGGGTTACAATTATAATTGTAATATTTGGGATCATTGATTCACCCCCCCCCCCTCTTAGTGTTAAAACTCTAGAAATTGATATTAGATCTGGTCCTTTGATAAAGGCTTAATAACTTAAATGTGATCCAAGGTATAACATGGGTAGTCATCAAGGGGGTTTCTCTAATAAGAAATCATCGATGTTCAATGGATCCAATTATTCTTTTTAGAGCATGAGGATGAGGACATAAATTATCTCTAAGGTTTGATGTATGTAAATCTATTATGTATGGTTATGTTGTTCCTACTACTCCTCCATCTAGTATTGTAGACAAGAAGTTGTTTGAGAATAATTCCAAGGAAATGAATGTTCTCACTTGTGGTCTTTCAAAGATTGAATGCACCAAGGTAATTAATTATAAATCTATTAAAGAGACATGGGACAAAATGTAGATCATTTATGAAGGAGATTCAAAGTTTAAGCTTTTTAAGTTATAGATTCACATAAGAAAATTTGAAAGTCTCAAGATGAAGGAAGAAGATTTTGTGGCATCCTTTTTGTAGAGATTTTCTGAGATTGTGAACATCATCAGAGGTCTTCGAGAGAACCTTGAAAGGCTACTATTGTTTAAAATGTATTAAGGTCTCTATCCCCCAAGTTTGATCCAAAAGTATCTACCATAGAAGAGAGTCATGATCTTACTCAATTGAAGATGGATCAATTATATGGCATACTTATTACCTATGAGACAAGGAAGAATGATGATATACCACCAAAGAAGGAAGCAACATTCAAGATAGAGATGAAGCTAATGAAGAATTTCCAAGGTAATAAACCCAAGGAGGATGAACTTTTTGATATAGATGAGGATGAAATAATTTATTTGATTTCTAAAAGATTGAGAATAGGTTCAGGCAAGTATAAAGGTAAATTACCCCTTAAATGCTTCAATTATGGTGAGATAGGAAATTTTTCTAATAAGTTCCATCATAAGTATAATAAGGATGATTATAAAAAGCATGATCAAGGTCATGATGATAGAAAGAGATCATTCAAGTTTGATAAAAGAAAAAATGGATTAAAAAGGTTTAACAATAAGAATAAGTACTTTAATGACAAGAAGAGTCTCTACACCAAATAATATGGTAAGTCATCAGATGAGACTGAAGTCAGTGACTCAAAGTATGATCATGAAGATGATGGTCTTACTAAAGATGAACCTCTATTCATGGCTGAGGAAGGGAGTTTATCACATTAAAAGGAGTATACTTGTAGTGATTTAGATGATGATGAAAATAAGGTGGACTATGAGACTACTTTGATAAATGATCTTGAATAACTAATGTTTGAAAGGAAGATTAATAAGAAGATAAAGTCTCAACTCAAATACTATGAGGAACAATTCAATATTTTTGAGGCAAGAATGAATGAAGATGCCAAGGAACATAAAGATATGATCAAGCATCTCAATTATCAATTAGAAATCCTATCTACAATCTTGAAAGATAAAGAATATTATTGCTTAAGGTATGCCTCTAAGATTGTATCTTTTAAAAATGAGTTATAGAAGTCTATAAGCAAGGTAAAATCATTTATCAAGTTGATAAAAGTTATAATGATTTGGATGATCTCCTAAAGAGTCAAAAGTTAGCTAGTGACAGATCTAGATTGGGTTTTGATGAAGAGCCCAAAGTTACTTCTAAATTTGACATGAATGTTAATAAGAAGAAGGTGGATCAACCTTTGAAGATAAAACATCAGACAAAGAATGAAGCTACTAATAGAATAAAGACAAATCAGATCAAACAACTAAATGCCATGAGGTATGAAAATTTTAATGGTTACTTCTATACTTGTAATCAATTTGGCCATATAACTAGATAATGTAGAATACTTTTTAAAAATGATTTTGCATGGGGTTATGATGGGGGTCATATGTCAAAAGGAGTGAGCAAGGCTAAGTGCTTCAATTGTCTTAATGAAGAACACTTTTCTAAGCATTATCTAAATAAGGAAAGGTAAGGTAAGTCTTCTTCAAAATGAGTAGTTTGTTTTATTTATCATGACATTGGAAAAATTGATAGTTTTTGTCTAAACAAGGTAAGATAAGCTATGTTTTCATCAAGGAATATGGTTTACCACAACTATGAGCAGAGAGGTCACATTCCTATATTCTACAATTAAAGGCCATTAAGTCAAAATAGGTTTTATCAGGCTCCTAGAGTGGAAGATAGAATGCAAGTGAACTCATGGAGACCAAAGGTGGTAAGTAGGAATTATGATGAGTCTATAGGTCTAAATAATCTATTTTTTATGATGGATAATGCTATATACGTTGAAGAATTCCAAGGTCTCTCATTGTTTGCTCAGGTTAGGAATGAAGAGACTAAGGTACTAGTTGAGGCTAGTTCTGAGGTAAGTATCGATCCAAGTGAACATATTGTTATTTTTTATCATGTTTCATATAGAGTATATTAATTACCTATTCCTAATAATAAGGTTCTAATTAATAAGGT
The DNA here is from genome assembly GCA_037957365.1 of Torreya grandis. Classification (NCBI taxonomy): domain Eukaryota; kingdom Viridiplantae; phylum Streptophyta; class Pinopsida; order Cupressales; family Taxaceae; genus Torreya; species Torreya grandis. The sequence goes on along the minus strand of JARHVA010006759.1, from coordinate 207,435 downwards.
TGATTCTTCAAATGAAAAGGCGTGTCAAGATTCCATAGTTGCTCCATGTGTTATCAATTCTATCTTAGAAGAGAAGGAGAGTGATATAGAAAAGGAACCAGTTGTCATAGTTTAGACTAAGAAGAATAAGAACAAGAACAATAAGTCTTATAGATATAGTAAGATTCCTATGGCTACTGAGGAGATGTGGGCCACTCCTAGATTCACTTTGTTTTAGAGCATTGTAGTGTAAGGGATTTCTCTTTCTATGCTTCTTAAGAGACTCATTTTAGTGGAGAAGCAAGTGTTTTTATGATTTTCTTCAAAAGGTCCTAAAAGGATAGAGATGAGTATTTTCAGTTGGAATAGGTATGTCTAGGTAGAAGATATGTTGTGATAATGTCATGATGTTGATAACTATATATAGTCAATTTATAGGGTTAGAATGGGTGTTTCCATGTGGCATAATGATATTGATGCAACATTAAGATGATATTTTTGTTTAGAAAGTTGCGTTTATCTTATTATAGTATGATTTAGGTATTTTTATGGTTTGAAGGGATATTGAAGTCAAATTAGAGATTTTTGGTTGCTCTCTGGTTTCCTAGTTTGTGCTGAAGAGTATATAAGACTAAAAATGGGATATAGGATGTATGGGTTCCCAAATTTGTGGAATCTCAAGTCTTATTTTAGAAGTGTCTAATGGATATCTCTAGGTTTTCAATAATTTTTAGGATTGTGTGTTGACTGGAAGGTGCTATGTTGACCCCTTTTGTTTTGAGATACTAGGATTTTGGGCTCTACTATAAAAGGGGTTTTCCTTATGAATTATGGTGTAAGGTTATTAATATGTTTAATGGGAAAAATTGGTTATCAAATCAATATTCACATTGATTTGAAGGTTTGTGGTTCTCAAGTTATTCAAGTTTTTGTCAAATTGGAGGCCTGATTGGGCAATAGGTTTGTGAAGGAAGTATGTTAAAGAGGATGATCTAGGTGTTGAAATTAGTGTTATTGAGGGGTAATATGAGAGTGATCAAGATATGAATTTTTAGGTCTTGAATGTGTGTCTATTGAAATTTGTGGGATTTGAAAGTTCTAGATAGGGTTATAAGGAGACTAGACATGCCTAGTGTGAAGAAGTGTGATTTTTGTTCAATTTATCCAAAAGAGTAAGGCATGAGTATTTCAAGGTGATTTATTGGGTTTTTTTATAAATTTTTTACTTTTTAGTGTGTAGCATTAAGTTCTATTGGTGGTTCTTGAGGTGGCTTGAGAGATAAGGATAGTAAGCCTACATAATGGTCCTTCATGGTGTATGAATATCTAAAGATGCTCAAGTAACATAATGGATCATAGATCTTTGGGGGGGAAGGGGGGTCCTTCTCAAATGTTTTTTTTTTAATTCCATCAAATTCAAATTTTTTTTATGTTTTATCTTCATTATCTACAATGCTTGGTTGAAGAAGAGGGTATTGGCATAAAGCAAGAGGAAGTTATCAAGACAAAAAGTGGTAGGCTCAAGGTAAGGGGGATTTTGTATCATATTTATAAGGTGGTCCTATCATATTTATAGTTATTTTAGGTCCTTAGGATCAGTTGGTGCCCACTTTTTAATTGTGTCAAAGGGGGATAAAGTTCCTATTATGAGATTACTTGAAGAAAGAGAAGGTGAGATATATATTGATATGTGATGTTTGTTGACATCAATGACCAAGGGGGATATTGTTGGAGAGTTGTTAATGATATCATGGATGTATAATAGTGATGATATTAAGTGATTTGATATCCTAAGTAATAATGACAAAGTGTTTAATGTATAGATAAGTGAAATTCATCCGAATCATCATTGTTCTCATCTAGACATTTTGGGTTCAATATAAAAAAAACTAAGTAGGCAATTTGTTGATGTCACAATTACCACATTTGGATGAGGTAGGGGGAGTTGGTCATATGGATGTGATCACATTAATACCTAGTTTCTATGTTTTATTATCAAGTCATATGCGTAAGTGAATTCAAATATATGTGGGTGAGAAGTTGGGCTTTCATGCATTTTGATAGTGTTTTCTATGTTTAAATAGAGTTGAGTAAGCATGTTGATGATGTCAACATTTACATGCATGAAAATTTTAGGAGGAAATGGTCACATGGGTTTGTTTGTGTTTTTTCCTAGTTTTTATGTGCTAAATCCTAGGTCATGTGCCTAAGTGCAACAAAAGATATGTAACTACAATTTTGGGCTCCTAGGTAGTTTCATATTGTTTTCCCATAGTCAAATTTTCATAAGGAAAAGAAGACTCAAGTAAGCATTTTGATGGGATCATATCTCACACATGAGGATATTTCAAGAGAAGGTGATCATATGGGTTTGTTTAATTTTGTGCCTAGTTTATTTTTTCTAACTTTTAGGTCAAGCATCAAAGTATGACAAAAGATATGCATGTTTAAAGTTGGCCTCCCAGACAAGCTTTTGACATTATTGGCTCTATGGCACAAAAATCTAAGTGATAATTTTAATGTCATTATATCTCACATCTGTGAGGATTCTAGGAGTAGATTTTCACTTGGTTGGATTATCCTATTTTAGGAGATCATATGGTCTAAATTTTAGAACATGTGCTTGAACAAATCAAAATATATGGAGGTGCAAAGTTGGCCTTCCAAGAAGATAAGGAAATGTTCCCATACTTAGTCATTTTTACACAAGTTAAAGTTTGAGAAACCCATGAAGAGATCGATGTATTTTATCTACTCCAAGATGTTAGGAATCAATGAGATGAGGATAGGTTCATGATTTTTAACATTGAGCAAAGGTAAAGGATAAGGATTGAACAGTTCTCTTGTATTCATACAGATTGATCTAACAACATGAGTGGAGTCAAAGTAGTCAAAGTGATAGTAATTTAAATGGCATTAAAGATTAAACAAGATAAATGTTATGTTATTGATATAATATATGAGGACATGATATGCGAGCATATTGTCTGAAGTTTAACTATGACCATTTGAATTAAATATTTGAATTTAAAAAAGGAAAGACTAATGTTTGGTTTTTTTCCATATCTTTTGATCCAGGACAAATTTGATCATGTAGTAAAAATAGAATTATAGAGGAATCCAAGTTTCATCTATAAATATGGATTTAAATATTTTAAATCATGTATAAATAAATATATTAAGCTCTAAAGTTGATTATGTTTGTGCATATTCTACAAATAACCTGAGAAGGGTATTTGAGCTCATTCTAATGTTGTTTTGATGTTTAATGATGAATTAGATTTTGGATCATGTTATAGAATCCATAAGGATGTTGTGTGTGAATTATGAAGGTTTGACCAATCATATGTAGTATGAAAAAAGGTTTAGAAGGTGATTGTATATTCATTCATGGTGATTATATGCACATAATGTTGTTTGAGTGATTTATGCTTTATCATAAGGGTACTATGATGGATGTTGGAAATTAAGGAGGACCTATGGATTATTTGTAATGGGTCCATGCTTTTGGAAAGTGTTCCTATGTTTTTAGTTTGCTTGTATAAGTGTCTAAGTGTTGAATGGGTCTCCATAAGACCTAAAAGTGACTTAGGCCTATTTGAAAGTGGATTGTGCTTATGTGTGACCTACGTAAGATGCCTTAAGGGTGAAGGCATGTTTTATGTCTAACAAGGAAATATGGTCTTGTTAATTAATTATTTATCTATAAATTATGGAACAAAATGAGATGGTTTCTAGGCTTGTGAAAGACATGTGAGAGAGACTTGTGTAAGGTGTATGTGAGAGTTATGGAGTGAAGGAGAGGTAGAGTGCCCAATTGGATGAGTTAATAAGGAGAGAAGATTGATGACTATGTGTATAACTTGTAGTTCATATTTTTTATGTCATAAAAGTGCTCTTGTATTTTGACGATATGCAAAGAGGTATGAGTATGCATATGAGGATAGTTTGAGTGAAGAAGGAGAGAGATCATGGCATCATTATGTGAGAGGCCTATTTGAGATAGAAAAAGAGTTTGTTTAGGGGTTAGATAAAGAGAGATCCATCATCAGGTGTTGAAGACATAATTTTTAAGGTGGAGGTTTTCAAAGGATGGTCTAAAGGACTTGGTATTCCTTAGGGGTAGTTGCTTCTTATGAAATAGGTGTTTGTCTAAAAGTGTTGATTAGTCTCTTATTTGTAATTTTTATAGTACAATAGTCTATTTGTGTTGCAGGTTTGAGAGTGAGTTTTATTCCCCATGAGGGTTTCCTACATGAACTATGTGTTATGTGTTTGATCTTGTGTATGCATTGAATGAATGAGATATCTTGTTAATGTTGCTTGATCAAGTTGATATATGTTGATTGTTTAATATTTTTAAAGGGATGAAATATAATTGTAATATCTGGGCTCACTGATTCACCCCCTATTAGTTATTATACCTCTAATAGTTAGCATATATGTATGTCATCTACCAACATAGTATTGATTATTCTAAATTTCTATCCTATTTCTTATTTTTGAAGCTCTATGAACCTTTTAAAACACATAATCTATTATATAATACTATTTTTCATTACTTTGTATAATTGAAAAGCTTTACTCTATATTTTCTAACCCTATACTCTATTACAAATATAATTTTTATCTATAAATGAAGGCTTGTATCTCTTATAAAATACCAATGGCATAACCCCACCCCCTCTTTTGAGATGAGGGGTGTAGCCTATAATTCAATCATTTCAAGAGAAGAGTTAACCATATCATGTGATAATGATATGACCATGCAATATTATGTCAACATGTGGAGAGTATGTTATCATATAACTATAGTTGGCATTGAAGCATGTATATAACATACTCAATGTGAGGCATAAAAGTTTAATGTTTAGATAGATTTATAAATAAATAATGAAGTAAATAAAAAGTTCATGATATGTATATGACATCAATAATAAATCTCATTAAACATAATAAAAACAAAAAATTATGTCACAAAATGTCATATGACAGGACAAGGGACATGTTTAAATGTTTCACAAGTGAAAATTTCACACATATGACCAAGGGCCATGTTTTTTTTTATTTTGTGAAATAAATAAATACACTTATATCCTAATTATTAAAAAATTCTATGTAATACCAAAATTAATAACATAAGCATAAATTAAGAATATATTATTGGGAATTTATTAAATATGTAAATATGATGAAAGAGTAAAGTATCAAAGAATAACAAAGTAACTAGAAATAGAGATGTATGGAAATGAATATGACTAATTAATTGACTATGTATCTATTTCAAAAAATTATGATTTTAGAATAGGAATTTTCTTGATAGTTAGACAAGGTCATGTTAATTAGACAAGGTTGCCCCATGTTATAGTATATAGGGATCACCAGCATCCAGTAGGGTTTCTCCCTCTATATAAATATGGGTATGTGTGTTATCACCTATTGGTATTATTAATATGTTATGTGATTCTTGATCTAACATGGAAGTTATTTTATAACATCTCTAGTTGAAAAAATAGATTGATAGACAATGATGAATAAACAAAATTAATAGAAAAATGTGTTAGTGGATGAATTTTTTATTGAACTCAAAACTGTCTATATTGAGCAATGCCTACATACCAATACTCCAAAGAGGGATCAAACTTCATGTATTTATCCAATGTTATGATGGTGTGTATTAAATAATGTTTTAATGATAGATTTTAGTGCAATATTCATGTAATTAAGTTCTTCAATAATGAATTGTGAGATTTTAGGTGTATGTATATTTAAATTAGGATACTAGAGTTATGTGGACTCTAAATTTGGAGGAATGTATTCATTCCTCTTAATGTGTAGATATATTTTATGTTATTTTTCTATTAATGTGAGCCTCTATATATAAAAGGGTTTGAAAATGTTGCTTTATAGTGATCTCTTTGTAAATTCAATGAATGGGGCTTGATAAACATCTTGGATGACTTGTTAAGTGAATTTTATTTTAGCCAAACAACCATTATTTTATAGGAGGATGCAACAAATAGATTCAAATTATATCAATAGTTGATATATTCTTGAAGGATTGGCCTTGTTTGAGGATCAAAGATAACTAAATTTCATGTGTAGATCAGTCTGATATTGAGTTTACACTACTTGGAGTGGTGAATAAGAACTTTTATAGTCATAATTTTATTAGAAACATAGATCATCTACATATAAATAGAGGTATAGTGGCTTAGATCAATGGAATTGGGCATGAGCTAATTTTGAAAAATGATTTGTCATAAGTGAACTATTTTAGCAATAAATTTTTATTTGTGTCTAGATTTTCCAAATTTTTTATTCTAGTGATGCAAAAAAACAAAGCACTAGAGTAAAATAAAGAGGGTTCTACTTGAGATTACTTGTGTTTAGTATGCTTAGACATATGCCACATTCTAAATTTTCCTTCATAAAAGATATACAATGAAACATATATAGATAATTCCTTAATATGAAAATATGAAATCAAAGACATAAAACTTATGGATCAAATAAAAAAGAATGAATACACCTTAATGGGTATATGAACCATTATATTTTATAATGTAAAACCTTGTGAATAGAGAGGGTATAACTCTTGGATATTTATACATTGAGTAACTTTGATTGGATTATGCATATCCAAATCTTCAAGTTAATAAGTCTGTACTTAATGACTCAATGTGTATTTTACTCCATAATTGAATACCCAAGGTAGTATAATAACCTGGAATCCATGTATGAATTCTAATAAATAAATCTAGTGTAAAAATTGATTAAAATGGGTGAAAAAAGGTGAATCAACCATTTCATATGGAATATGATTCTTTTATGGTGATAACCTAGGGAAATTATAGTACAAAATGGTATGATTTGAGTCTAATGTATACATAGTAGATAATGATATGAGTTTCCATTCATTATGTAGTAAAAATGGGAAAATGAGTAAGATAAGTGATTTATTTAAATATATGTATACATTTTAGATAGTGACATGAGTTTCCATTCCTTTTATAGAAAAACTAGTGTAAAAATGAGTAAAATAAGTGATTGTGTGTTGTGTACATGCCCATAACATAATATCTAAACATGTAAATTCCATAATTGAGTAATATAAATTTATTTTCTTGGAAAAACCTTGTATTATAACCTATAAGACATGTCACACATGATTCCCCTAATATAATCAAAATTTGAGACAAACATGAGTACAAACTTGTGAATTGTGTATGAGCAATACTAGTTTGATTTATAGATTGTGTAATTATGATAAACTTAGAAAATTTTATTTTTTATTGTTGGGATGAAAATAATTTTTTACTGACATGCATGGCCTATACCCTTGTCTAAATGGAGTGTAATTGTTTGTAAAATACTTTCTAGGTAGAATCTAGGTATAAATTATAGTCAATTGAGAAAAAAAAATATTTTATTTCTATGCATTGTATTGTTTCATTATTTCATTTAGTTATACTCATATATTATTTACATTACGATCATTTTTTTAAATATATATATCTATATTTTATGGTTATATGATGATATTATGGGATAAATACCTTATTTATCATGAGATGGATGTAGGATAAATGCATCCCTCAGAGTGTGATGGAGAAAGAGCATCATCAAATAAGATGACATAGATCAAGATGTTGGGAGATCACAAAGAAAAATATAGATACCTATGCACACACCACATTAGAATAATATATTTATGATTATTTATTTATTTTGTGATATATATGCATGCTTTTATCTTATTTTATATTTGAATATTATGTGGATTTAGTTCTGTGATTGCATTAATAATAGTCGATGTTATTGCTTAGATTTTTTGAGTGAATTCATACTTGAATTACCACTATATTTGAAAGGGATAAGTATTATTTGAAAATTTATATGTTTTATTTAATGGTTATAATGTTTTTTAGAATTTTATGTGGTTTAAAGTCTAGTTATTGACTTTATATTAGTCACATTGTTATTCAAAATCATAATTTTGATAACCTTTTCTAAATTGATGCCAAAAAATTATATTTTTACCCTAAGAAACTAACCCTAGATAGAATAATTAATACAATTGATGATGGTATATATACTTGTTGACTTATTGTGAAATCAACATCATTGTGTTATGTGGAATTATCAATTAGTTAACATTGCATGGGTTATGATTGTTGACCATTTTTGGTCCAACAGGCCAAAAAAATTAGTCCCCTTCTTTCCCTATTGTTCTGAGTCAATTCATTTCTTGATTTTGTACAAGTTTGGAAATTTCTACAAAATCTGTAGGGATGTCTATGGACTCTATAGAGAGTTTCTACGAACTCTGCAGAGAGGTTCTACAGACTCTATAGGTTAAGATAAGTTTCCACTTAGGTGCAAAATGGACCATTCCAAGTGCCCTTGTGGAGGGAAGTTATAGACTCAAGTGCCCTTGCGAAGGGTAGGGAACATTTGCAAAGATCCCACAGAGAAATCCAAAAAAGTAACTTTCCTTTGAAATTTTGTTTAAGGCAAAGAAGAGGATTTCTTCAAACAAAATGTCTGAAGGAATTCCTTTGGACATTTTGTCTGAAGAAATCCTTCAAAAAATTTCCACAAAAATAAACAAAGATGAGGCAACAGACATGAACAATTTCTTTCAGACTTTTTGTCTGAAGGAATTCCTTTAGACAAAAGTTAGAAGAAATTTGAGAAAATAGCTGAAGAGAAAAGGCCATGAAAGGACCTCGAAGGGTAGGTGCCCTTGTAGGGGAACTCTTAGCTGTTGAAAGAAGGGAACTTCTCCAAAGTTGAAGGGTCATCTTCCCTTCAGGAGGGTTCAAAACAAGAAGCCAAAAGAAAGATAAAGTTTGAAGAAATTTGGGAAAATAGCCAAAAGATTTCAAGAAACATGCAAAAAGTCTTAAGGTATTGAATTCTTTCAAAATTTTGTCTAAAGGAATTTGGAGGAAGGCCACGAACTCAAAAGGACCCAAGGAAAACCTTGAAAGAAATCAAAGTGGCCAATTCTCACAGATTTTTTGTCCACGAGAAAAAAGCCCGTAGAAAAAGCTTGCAGGAAAGGCCAAAGAGACAAAAGGCTGCTGAAGGGCAGGTACCCTTGTGGGGGGCTCCCAATTGCCAAATGAAGGGAACTTCTCTAGAATCAAAGGGATACTTCCCCTCTAGGAGGGTTTGAAATAGAGGTTGATTCAAAGGAAAAGGCCTGAAGGAACTTCCCAAGGATGGTGACATCCTAAAAGCTATCAATTTTAAGAAGATAGATTAGCCATTATTTTTTCAAATGGTGACGGGTCCACGAACGTCATTTTTATGATAGAGAAGTAGCCATTTGAGCACCAACAAAGAACCTAGAGAACAAAGAGAGAAAAGTGTCAAGTGTAGGAATAGGCAGATAGTCCAAATGGTGAAGGGAGGCACTGATTCAAGAAGTTGCTCCAGCAGGTGATACAGTGTCTGCAAATTGATCATTAGAAGGTGCAAATGGCTAATAGTGTGACCCATTTTTCTTCATTTTGCATTAATGAGTAGACAAACCATGTAATCAACTTGAAGGAGTGGTCTTGCAAGTAGACAAATAGCATGGCTCATAATTTCTCATATGATGTTTAAGTGGCTTGCTCTTCCCAATGACCGGGGTGCACATGGCTCATTTGTAAAAAGAGCACCAAAAGGCCTCCTTCCTTCCTCTATATATTGTATACTTGTCATTTAGAAAAGGATATTTCACATTTGTAAGGTGAAGCCCTGGAAAATTTTCACCTAAAATAAACAAACACATTTTTTACCTCTATTTTGGTTAGATATCTTTGTGTGTGTTTGAGTGTTAGTTTTGTGTTTATTCGTTACTTCCTAATGATTTCATAGGTTTAATACCAACACACCTGGTGTCTATAATGTGCCATTATTGTAGGTGATAAGAAGAGCTATACCTATAAGTACAGAGATAAAAAGAAGCTACTATATAGAGTGCCCCTTCCATAGCACCTATGGTGAGTCCCTATTTTCTATGTGTTCCATTAAAACCTCCCTGTTAAACTTCCTGTAGTCTAGTCCATTTACCAGTTGAAGTGTACATATGTGTTTGTATGGTTTTAAGTGTGAGTGTGAGTAGGTTGAATCATTTGGTGCATCACCTCTTTTAGAGTAGTTTTGTTTTCCTGTAATCCTTCTCCCTTTTCATCCCCCTGATTATATGTATGTATGTATGTATGTATGTATGTATTAGAACTCATTAGAACAACTCAGATGCATCAAAGGGAGCTAGCCCTCACCTAGGGACTCTCCCCTCCAGCTTCACCAGTCCCACAGGTGAGAGGGGAGTTTCCATTTTGACGTGTGGAAGGCAGGAGCTTAGCCTCCTACCAAGGGTGCAATCTTCTACGTCAACAATTTTTGGCACACCTGGTGGGACCAACTAGGACAAGTTTTGTTCAAAGAGTTGAATAATTTTTGGTGCATTCTTCAACCAACTAGCCTTTGGAGGCATCTTTTCATCAACACCAATGGCGACTCTAAGTTAAATCAGTTGGTTAAGTAGTTTTGGTGCCATCAAGAAATCTCATTTTTTGTATGTATAATCCCATTGATAAGAATCATGGAATTTATTTTCCTTTGTATGGTTTTGATCAAGCTCAGACTATTCATGTAATCCCCTCAAGTAGATCTCCTAGTTGTCTTACAACCATATGGGAAGTAGTGTTGGAGTTTGAGAAGCAGGTAATGGAGATAGATAGATCAGATGAGCAGCATAGATATCAGTAGGAGTTGATGTATAAAGAAGAGTGTTTGTTCAGGTAAGCTCAAGCCTTGCAATCCATGGAGGAGGAGGTAGCAAAATGGAAGAGTCCATTCATTCAAGTTAGTCAGCCTTGTGTGCCCACTCCTATTCTAAAGAAACCCCCTCTTGTGCACCAAATCCTTTCTATCAGATAACACTTGTTCATTCTAGCTCATCTAATCCATTAATCAATCCTACTCTCAACCCTATGCACCTAGCCTTTAAACATGAAAAGGAACTAGAGAAACCTCCCATGGAGATGAACCTTCTAAATTCCTTAGATTATGAATCTTCCTTTGGAGGGAACATTATGAACCAACACATCTCTCTTGAAGCTGCTCCTACTCATCATGATGATATTGGTGACCTCTAAGAAGGCTCTTCCAAGAAGACATAGCCAGGAGAATTATAGATTTGGAATCCAAAGGAGTTCCTCAACCAATGTGTGATGGACCTATCTGAACACACCCCATCTACACACCTCCAAGAGAGCTATCTAGCCACACCTGATATAGATGAAGTGTTGGCCAAATGGAAAGAGGAGAATCATTTGATTCTAGCTCAAGGATTACCTCCTCTTCCACATGGTTTTTCCATTTCACCCCTTCTCAAGGAGGAACCTATTTTTTAGGAGGTGAGTGAGGAGAAAAAGATCTAATTTTTAGTTTTCCAAGAGGCTGTCATGAGTGATAATGAAGATGAAATCATCATGAAGGCTCCTTTGGAAGACATCATCAGTAATGGAGAAGATGCAGGTCTTACATACATGTGAATATTCCAGCAATATGAGGAGGAACGTAAGCATGGTGAGCTCTCTCCTCCCTTGTTTGATGAACTTCCTTATTGCTTTGATGAGGAGAATGACTATGCCATGGAACCTGAGTTGGAGGAGCATCAGATGAATATCTTTGAACAACTAGAGACTTTGATCTTTGAGAAAGAAAAAGAGAGGCCTATCTACCTTGAGGAAAGCCTTGAAGAAGAGAGCGTTGAACAAAAGGGTGATGTTTTGTGGGATGAGCAATCAGTTTGTGATTCCATTTTAGGCATCACAATAGTCACCCTTCTTTAAGAAGGCCATGAAGGAGTAGAGTATGAGTTTGACAGGGTCTTCAATAAGGCATAAGGAAATGAGTTAGAACATGATGCATTATAAAGGGACTATGCATATCAAAGGTCTTATGGTGATGATCTAACAACCATTGATTTCTTGGTGAAATAAACTAGCATGAAGGACCAACATTCAACAAGCTTCCAAGAACAAAAAGAGTACATGTATGTTGGAATCATGTTCAATTCTAATCCACTCATATGCAAGCCAATCTAGGTGGCAAGTAAGAGGAGTGGGTCACCAAGTTTCCATTCCATTTAGCCATTTTTCTGGCACCATAGGTTTCCTTGCCATGAAGGGGACTTAAGAAGTTTTCCCTTTGATCTAGGAGGGAGGCAAATATTCCTAGTTAGCTATATATAGTAGTTTGCTTTCAATTTTCTTTCCCTATTTTCCCTAAGTGTAGTTTACACAAGTAGTTTTTTTAGTCTTGTGTGTGTTTTCCCTTGTGTCTAGGGTAAAAGGCTTCATGATTGATTCTTGGATCTATCAAGGTGGTTGATAACTTTTTCAATTTGCGTTCTGACTTCATGCCCAATGGACTTTAAGGCAACTGGTCTCTAAGCATAGCAGGCATGCTTCCCCTGGGAGTCACCAATTTGTTGACCATTTTTGGTCCAATAGGCCAAAAAAATTAGTCCCCTTCTTTCCCTACTATTCTAGGCTAGTTCATTTCTTGATTTTGCACAAGTCTAGAAATTTCTATGGACTCTGCAAGGATGTCTACGGACTCTGCAAGGATGTCTACGGACTCTATAGAGAGTTTCTACAAACTCTGTAGAGAGCTTCTACAGACTCTACAGGTCGAGACAAGTTTCCACTTAGGCATAAAATGGACCATTCCAAGTGCCCTTGTGGAGGGTAGTTCTAGACTCAAGTACCCTTGTAGAGGGTAGGGAACATTTACAAAGAGACCATAGAGAAAGCTGAAAAAGTAAGTTTCCTTTGGATTTTTGTTTAAGGCAAAGAAGAGGATTTTTTCAAACAAAATGTTTGAAGGAATTCCTTTAAACATTTTGTCTAAATAAATCCTTCAAAAAATTTCTATGGAAATAAACAAAGATGAGGCAAAAGACATGAACAATTTTTTTTAGACTTTTTATTCAAAGGAATTCCTTCAGACAAAAGTTTGAAGAAATTCAAGAAAATAGCTAAAGAGAAAAGGCCACCGAAGGACCCCAAAGGGCAGGTGCCCTTACGGGGGAACTCTCAGTTGCTGAAAGAAGGGGACTTCTCCAAAGCTGAAGGGTCATCTTCCCTTTGAGAGGGTTCAAAACAAGAAGCCAAAAAAAAGATAAAGTCTGAAGAAATTTGGGAAAATAGCCAAAGGATTTCAAGAAATGCGCAGAAAGTCTTAAGGCATTGAATTCTTTTGGAATTTTATTTGAAGGAATTCCTTTAGACAAAAAGTCTAAAGGAGTTTGGAGGAAGTCTATGAGCTCAAAAGGACTTGGGGAAAACCCCAAAATAAATCAAAGCGGCCAATTCTCATAAACTTTTTGTCTATGGGAAAAAAGCCCACAAAAAAAGCCCGCAGGAAAGGCTGAAGAGACAAAAGGCCACCAAAGGGCAGGTACCCTTGCAAGGGGCTCCTAGCTACCAAATGAAGGGCACTTCTCTAGACTTTAAGGGATACTTCCCCTCTGGGAGGGTCTAAAATAGAGGGCAAGTCAAAGGAAAAGGCCTGAAAGAATTTACCAAGGATGGTGACATCCCAGAAGCTGTCAACTTTAATAAGATAGATTAGACATTATTTTTTCAATAGTGATAGGTCCACAAAAATAATTTTTACAATATAGAAGTAGTCATTTGAGTGCCAATAAAGAACCCAGAGAATAAAGAGAGAAAAGTGCCAAGTGTAGGAACAGGTAAATAGTCCAAGTGGTGAAGGGAGGTGCTAATTCAAGAAGTTACTCCAACAAGTGATATAGTGTTTGTGAATTGATCATTAGGAGGCAAAAATGGCTAATAGTGTGACCTATTTTTCTTCATTTCACATTAATGAGCAGGCAAGCTGCATAATCTCCTTGAAGGAGCGATCTTGCAAGCAGACAAACAGTGTAGCTCATACTTTCTCATATGATGTTTAAGTGGCTTGCTCTTCCCAATGATCGGGGCTCACATGGGTCATTTGTAAAAAGGGCACCAAAAGGCCTCCTTCCTTCCTCTATATATTGTAGACTTGTCATTTGGAAAAGGATCTTTCACATTTTTAAGGTGAAGCCCTGGAAAATTTTCACCTAAAATCAACAAATGCACTTTTTACCTCTATTCTGGTTAGATATCTCTGTGTGTCTGAGTGTTAGTTTTGTGTTTAGTCATTGCTTCCTAATGCTTTCATAGGTTTAATACTAACACACCTGGTGTCTATAAGGTGCCATTCTTGTAAGTGACAAGAATATTTGTGCTTAAAAGTGAAGAGACATAAAGAAGCTACTATATAGAGTGCCCCTTCCACATCACCTATGGTGAGTCCCTATTTTTTGTGTGTTCCATTAAAGCCTCCCTATTAAACTTCCTACAGTCTAGTCCATTTACCAGTTAAAGTGTACGTATGTGTTTGTATGGTTCTAAGTTTGAGTGTGAGTAGGTTAAATCATTTGGTGCATCACCTCTTTTAGAGTAGTTTTGTTTTCCTATAATCCTTCTCCCTTTTCATCCCCCCATTATGTGTGTGTGTGTGTGTGTGTGTGTGTGTGTGTGTGTGTGTGTGTGTGTGTGTGTGTGTGTGTGTGTTTGTGTGTATTAGAACTCATTAGAACAACTCAAATGCATCAAAGGGAGCTAGCCCTTACCTAGATATTCTCCCCTCTAGCTTCGCCAGTCTCATAGGTGAGAGGGGAGTTTCCATTTTGACGTGTGGAAGGCAGGAGCTCGGCCACTTGCTAAGGGTGTAATCTTCTGCATCAATAATGATGTTAAAGACTTTATAAAGACAACTCATGATCATTAACTAAAGTTGAAAGACCATGTAGATATTAGTGAATTAAAATAATGATTAGGTTTTTTTAGAACATTTGAGAAATTTAGGGATTTATTGTTTGTTTCAAACTTGATTTAACCTAGATTAGTAAATGTATTTGTGAATATTAGGGTTTTCCATAATGAAACTATGGAAAAATCTAAGTTTTATGTTACAATTAAATGCATTGAATGTATGAGAGAGATAGATGGATAAATGATTATTATAAGGAGGTAGAGAGAAGGGCATGACACAAAAATGAGAAGGAGTGAGCATAAAGGAGAAAAGAACTATTCTGGTTCAATAAATTTCAAAGTTGGAAGCTATTTGAGGTTGGTGAAATTATTTCATTATTTTATTTTTGAACATAGGAAATTTATGTATAATTTCCTTGATATGGTTTTGGGTGGTTCCCTAGCTATGTATTTTAAATAGATATAGATTTAGCCCTATGGATGGCTTGGCCATCCACATAACTAAATCTATATCCCTTGAATCCTTAAAATTTAGGATTAAGACTATGTGTAAATTAATATGATAAAATTAGGTTTTAGTTTGGGTGTGATTACTATAATTCTAAAGCTACAAAATTTTAAGATTTTGACAATCAAGTTTTAATAAAAATAGACTATGTATTATTTATTTATAAAAACCTTATCTCATATGTGAGGTTATGAATATTCCAAAACCCTGAGCATATATATATATATATATATATTTAATAGGACTATTTGTATGTTTTTTATTTTCCTAAGGTAAAATATATAGGTCCAAGTAAAGTTTGTTGTATGAATGGCAAGATATTTAAATTCTATGTGTTCTTTTAAAATACTAACCTAGCTATGAGATTTCAATCCTATTAATGAATTTTAGTCTATAAAGAATGGACTGTGTATTTTTGCTTTCAAAACCTTGGACATATATGAAAGGAGTGTGAATATTTCTTTATAAACCCTATGATGGTAAACATAGGTCTGAGTAAGTTGGTTATGTTTTGAACAGTTGATAAAATAATGTCATCCTAGGGTAGTTTTTGAGAGTGGCTATGTTATTTTAAACATTAAGTTTTATATGAATATCTTTTACTATAAGGAGATTGTTATACCCATTTTCAAATCTATTAGGGTATACATGTTATTATTATATGATGAAATGGATATATGTATATCATAAAAATGCACCTACATGTATATACAAATCTTTATAGAAAACTTGTATAACATTTATATGGTTTGGGGTATTCAGTTCAATCCTTTTATGTGTTTAGAACTTAAAACATGTTATAAATTCATATGGTGTATTGTTTATGTTTCATAAAACAAGTCAACTTAATGAAACCATAAACTATGTCGATGTTATAAATCTTAAGATGAACATACATGGTTGACTATTCTTAAATTATTTTGAAGGAAACCATTATATTCGACTATGATTGGATTTGAATGGCACATGGTTATCATAAAATTGAGTTGATATGTTAACTTATTAGTTCTATTGGTCAAAATGTAATAGAATGCCTATTTAAATGAACCTAGATTATAGGTGAATAAGAGAAAATGGATATTCAATTAGATTATGTTTTGAAAGGAAATATAGAGGGAAAAGAGAATAGGGGTATGTAGAAAATAGAAATCTTATGTTTGATTTTGTATGAAAATTCTAGAATAGGTATTTATATTGGTTTATTCAAGCTATATGAAGTTCATAATAGAAATTAGAAATTTGATGAACAGTAGATCTATACATTATACTCTAAAGTTACGACATACAAATACTTAGAGTAGAATGGATACACTGTTAGTTATGATAGTACAATATTTTAATATATTTTAAAATACATACATACATACATATATATATATATATATATATATATATATATATATATATATATATTATATATTTTGTATGAATTTGATATGAAATAGTACATATATATGGTATACATCTATATGAGGCAAATACGTACACATACACATATATAGCATATATTTGTATGTATGAGATATGTGGTTATAAATATGGAATATGTTATGACTGTTAATTGAGTTATAAACCCTGTGAGTTAGAATACTATGATTATATGCATACAACTCATTAATAGTATAAAAATTTAAATGTTAAATATTTGTTTAATGTTAGTTAAGACATTATTTATAAGGTGTTTGATCCTTGAAATTATTTATGACTATCTTGTTGTAATTTGATAAATATATACATGGAAATAAACTATGATAAATGTTGTTTGTCATAGATAGTATTACATTTGAGTTACTTTCAAAAATTTAGTCACTTGTAAACTAAGTATATAATATACTTGGATGGTATGTTCTTTTAAGAATTATACTTGTTTACATTATTTATTTATGTAATAAATAATATAATTTGAGATTCATTACATATGTTTTATGGACTAAATGTATGTACTTTGATTATTTCTATACTTAGAATGTTTTATGCCTATTGATATGAAATAATCTGATTGAATCTATTGGTTAAGTTTTGATTAACCAAACTTCATATTTATGGCACTAAATAAGAAGTGATATTGAATTCACTAGCTTAGTTAGCATCATCAATGCAAGATGAGGGTAATCCAATCAATTGGTGTGTACGAATTTAATTGATCCTTGAGATCATTAATTATTTGAAAACTTTAGCCAAAATAATGTTTAGTTAAACATTTTCATTTCATATGTTTGATTTACATGTTTATGCGATATTATTTTAGAATGTATTTTATTTATGGTACACATCATCTCTTAGATATCTTATAGCACATGTGTACTATATTTTCTCTATGGATTCTTGTACCATCACTATCTACCCATCCATGAAAGGAGGGCCATTCCCTAGTTAGGGGATTGTGTGGGTAATCAATGGTCCATGGTTGGTGTGTAAAAGTACTTAGATGATGTTCTCCCTCCCCATAATGGTACTTCATTAGAGACTAAACTTGAGATTACCATAGGATACTAGAGTTCATTTTTAGTCATTCTTCATAGATCCTTGTATCTTGTATAGTATTTATTATTTTGACATTATCATTGATGAACATGTAGTATTTATTCATCTTTACATTGACAATAGTGGTTGTAATATTGTTTAGACATGGCTAAAATTATGTAATTACCTTTTTAGAATTTATGTAATTAAATGAGTAAATCAACATTTTACTTGTTTTGATTATTTATATCATAGTGCTCAATATCTAAACTATTTATTACATGTTTATTTATAGTTAAAATAAATAGTGTCTTATTTTGGTTCACTAGTAAGATTTTTATGGATAAGTCTAATGTACGAATGCATGGAATTAAATTAAAAAATATATTTATGTTATTCTAGTAAATCCTAGTGGGGATGTTATAGTGATTATTCCATTGGTTATGAATTGTATATTTCACTATAGCTATATAAAATTTATTATTATAAAGAAGGATGGTATTGCAATAGACATCCAAATGGAGTTCTATTAACCTTCACAATCAAATGGATTCTTTAGAAACATACATAACACTTATATATTTTAATTCAATATAAGATATAGAAACAATAGGTTATTTTTTGATGATCTAAGTGATATCACCTACACAAAACATAAACACACATATAAAGTTATATTTATGATATATAATATCACCATGTTTAAAATCGCAATAACTAGATAAATTAGAATTGTCGGTGGAAGAATAAGATAAATTAGAATTTATAGTTCCTTTGATTTAGTGAAGTATTATTTTTTCTAATTTATAATGATCCAAGTAAGGATCTTGCATGAATCTAGAAGAAACACCTATAACACATGAAATATCTATCTTAATAATAGTTAGATTAATCAAACTAGAAGCAAGTTGTTTGTATAGAGTGAGGTTATCTTTATCACAAGTAGTTTATTGATCAAGTTTAACACCAAATTCAACATGATTATATGTAGGATTATAGTCAAGAATATTAAATTTAACAAGTAGGTTATGTACATACTAATGTTTAGATACTTTAATTTAATTTTTATCCTAAAATAAAATCATTCCTATAAAATGATAAAGACTAGCTAGATCAGTCATTTTAAAATATTGACCATTTCCCCTTTCTCTCTTCTTCCTCTCTTCTCCTGCACTTTTTTAATGTAAAAGTGCATGCAATTTTTTAATATGTAATTACATGTAAAAAATCTATAAAATATGTCAATTACACTAATTTTATTTCCAATAATAAGAATATCATCGACATTTAATAAAATTAGGATAAAATCAATATTTTAAAAATTTATAAAGAGATCATTACCAAAATATAGTTAGATAAACCTAATTATTTAAAATAACTAGTTATTTATAATAATAAGATCAAGGATCTTGTTTTAGCCCATAAAGAGATTTATTTAACTTACAAACATAATGTTGTTTTTTAGGTTCAAGGAAAACTTTAGGATGATTCATGAAGATTTATTATTATATATCACCATTTAGGAAGGAATTTTTGACATATATTTGGTGTATAATCAAACCATTTTGAGCTACAAAGGAAGTAATCAATCTAAAAACACTCATTTTTTCTACAAGAGCAAAGGTTCAAAATAGTCAATCTTAGGTTTTTGAGCAAAGATCCACTGATCTTTCTTTGAACTTTTCAATTTTTTTATTATTGGTAAAAAGAAGGGGTTTTTGATATAGGTGATCAACCCTATACAATAAATAATAAGTTATGGCCAAAGGATACAAAAGAGACTTTCAAATCTATTTAACACATCAAAAAATAATAGAAAAATGGCCATTCCATGACACAAAAACAACTAAAAATAGGCAAATCTAAAAACCCCTCTTAGATATTATTTTTTCAATATTGAAGGGCCATTTTTAATTTTTTTATATCCTTTTTATAGTTACTTTATTATTAATAATAAATACTATCCAATTTACCCCATCTTCCAAATCCAAAGAAATGGGAATGGAGATCTCAAATGAATTAAAATGTTGAGAGTTTGTCATAGAGCTTCAAGCCACAACTTATATTAATTACATTTACTACAATATTTTTATTTCCAATATTTAATTATAAACACTCTCCACCTAATTTATTCCTTCCACATTTTCCATAGTTTTGGTTCCTCCTTCTTAGTTTCTCTTTCCTCTCTCTCTTCCTCAAAATTTTCATTTGCTAAATTTGGGACTAAACTTTCATCCTCACTCTCATTAGTAGCTTGGATTATTATATGTTATATACAAACATCCTTCCACCATGAAATTATTTTTTTGTATTTGATACATGGTAGATCATGAATGAAGTGCCCTTTTTTGAAGCATCTGTGACATATAAAAGGTAAGCCTTCATAGTTTAGAGGTTGTACCCATGTTATGACCCTAAC
Source organism: Torreya grandis (assembly GCA_037957365.1). NCBI lineage: Eukaryota > Viridiplantae > Streptophyta > Pinopsida > Cupressales > Taxaceae > Torreya > Torreya grandis. Next base: position 187,232 of record JARHVA010006759.1, on the reverse strand, counting down.
TTTCAATTCCACTTGGGTAGGGAGTTATTTAGTAATATAAACATTTGTTAGGATATAGGAATAAGTAGAGTTGCCTCTTTCTTATATAATAGACTCCACTTTCCAAAATTCACCTAAATAATCTCCTGACTATAAAAATAATATTATCCCAAAAATGATATGGTAAATTTGGAAATAAGATCCAAATTAGTTTTATGTTAAAAATTTATGTGAGGATTAAAGAAAGGATGCCATGTATTTTCCATTAAAATGTGATGCCCCCAATCCTAAAAACAATTATTGAAAATAGTATCTTTATCTTTAACTAAATCAAAAATCATAAAAAATTGCCTCTTGTACAAGAAAGGATTTCAGTCTTACCATTAATTAAAGCTTTTCAATCCCTCATTGTCCATCCATGGATACATATAAGGTTATTTTGAATTCCTCTAAATATATAGATCATTCCCATAAAATATATCCATTCTTCCCTTTCCAAAACCACTTTTATCTCCTTATCTTCAAGTAGGATTAAGGGGTTTGATTTAGTAGGAGCTAAAGGATTACACTCCCCTTTCCTTAAAATAACTTGAGCATATTAAGGTCATAATTCTTCCACTTCATTCACCCTTATATTATTATATTTTTTCTATGAATATTTATCTATCCACCATCCTCTTCTACAACATTATATCTAGCCTTTAACATCATTTTTTCCTTTACCATCATATAAAGCTTCCCTTGTTCTGGTTGGAGCCAATAAATCCCCATCAATATTATTCACTATTATATTTTTATTTTCCTCTAAATATTTCAAAATATTTTGGTATATGTGACCTAGATAGTGTCACATTTTCCCATGTCACCACATATATAAAATCACATGTTTTGGCTTGATCTAGTCTAATATTATACCATCTTGTAATATTTTTATCCCTTGTCACTTTTTCTACAAATCCATCACACTTTCCCAATATTTTATAAAATTTGGGGCATTGATTATTCCCCTTATCCATCATGTTCTACATTATTTTAATCCTCCACAGACAACACTTTGACCTCTTTTAACATCTGGCCTACTAATCTACCTGACTCATAACTATTAGTATCATCTATCATGTCTTCCAATCCTCTTTATGTTATTGATACATCAAGGTTACAAAAATTATTAGGCATGTTAAAAATCCTACTTATGAATTTTAACTTTTATAAATCCAACTAAATTATAGTTGATTTTATAAATAAAACTACAAGCAATAATATGCATTTTAGGTGGAGGTGGGACAAGATCCCAAGTCCAATTTATAATTAGGGATAGATATTTATATTTAATAACAATTCTAATTTTATTGTCTTGAATATCTTCATAAAAAAATTTATATTCACATTCATACAGATTCATCAAATCATTATGTGTATGTTGACTCCTAGTTAATTTTTTAAGAATATCAAGATTTGATGTCTTAATTAGAGATTCATCCCATTTATGTTTTTTAAATTGAACATGAACTTGAGAAGGATCCAAATAAAACTCTAATTTATAAATAATTGGATCAAATTCACCTAAGGAATTTATTTCTTGATAAAGAGTAACATAAGAGGTAGATTCATCAAAAGAAGCACTTTGAGGGGGATCCATAAAAAGATTTCTCAAGGATTTAGACATTCATATTCTCAATGATTTTTATGTTAGATGGATCGTATACTCTTAGTCCTTTAGTTTTACCTCCATAAACTATAAAAATGAAAGAATAGGAAGTAGGATCAAGTTTCTTTCTTTTTGATTTAGGAATAACTATGGAAGTAGGATTACTAAATATTAAGAAAACATTTAGTGGCCTATATTAAAAAAATTTGGAGTTAATTAGGCAAATAAATTTTGAAATGGTGTCAAATTATGTTGGAAGGAATATAATAGTGTAGGTGAATTATGAGAATTGATTGTAAGATGGAGTCATCATACTGTATCATTCAATCAATGGCTACCTAATTCAACTATCATGACTACTATCCAATATTTGGGATATCAAATGACATCATGGTATTTGAATGATAGCTATGTTATCTTCTACCAACATAATTATTTAATGGTATATGTAACACATCTACCATTTGGTAGTGTATTATCACATAGAAGTGTAGTTACCAAATAATAGCTATACTATCATATGGTAACGGTGTTATCAAGTAGTGGCATGACTGTCGAGTGACTATTATGATATTGGAAATTAGTATAATTTTATAATGACTATAGTTTTTTCATGTGGAAACATATATGTTGGGTAGATTGGCCATCATTATATGCCTATGTAGTCATCTAGTAACTTTGCCATCATTTGATGGTTGATTTATCATTTGATAAAGTCTATTGTCATTTATTAGCTGATTATATCTTCTTGTCTATTATTATTTTTTAGCTTTGTCTTCTTTTCATGTAACACCTAGTATTGTACTTTAGGGTAGAAAATTTAATATATAATATATAGTGGTGAATGCCCTCAAATTAGTTTTCTTTGTATCAACAACATAAATTTTTAAGAGGAAATTTATTTTTAAATTAGGTGAGGCAAACCTTAAATTTAAATTCTACCCTAATTTTTTTTTTTAATTTGGAAAATTTTAATGATGATTAAGTTTCTCCTTTTAGAAATTCCATATTACTTCAGGGAATAGGTAGTTCTTAATTATATTATAATACTATAATTAATTCAAAAAGTAACAAATTATTTACTAATTTATTCACCACCATTATCATTTCTTAATATTTTAATATAAAATTTAGAAATATTTTCAACTGAAGCTTTAAATTCTTTAAAATTAGATAAAATTTCAATTTTCTTTTTAATAAAATAAGACCAAATATTTTTAGTATGATCATAAATAAAAGTGACAACATATAATAATCACTAAGATATGAAAATTCAAGTGGTATTATAACATCACAATGAATAATCTCTAAAGGATGTGAGGAGTTCACATCATGATTTTTTGAAAGGGTTTAGTGTGTTGTTTACCACATAAACGACTCTCACAAGTTGCATGATGAGAATAAATAGAAGGAAGATCAATCACAATATCATAATGAGACATATTATATAAAAATTTATAATTAACATGACCTAATATTTTATGCCATAATTGATATTCATTTCTACTTTGTGATGAAAGACAACATGCAAAAGAGCCAAAAAAATGTATAAACCATTATGTTGAATTCATTTAGAAACCAAAGAATTAGATTGATTTATAATAGCCCATTTATCCTTAATTAAATGTAATATAAAACTATAATTTTTAAGATGATAACATTGTTTTCTTAAGTTTGGGACCATAGAAAACATCTTTTATGACTACATTTGAAAATTAACCTTTTCCTTACATTGTAGCTTATAAAAATGAATCATCACCTCAATAAATAATTTTAGATATATATATACTATTAGATAAAATATTTGATAAAAAAATGTATATGATGCAATGCACCACTATCTAAAATACATTTATTTTCATTAGAAGTAATTAAGGCAACATACAAACTAATAATGCTGATATTTTGATCTTGATTGTTGTTTTGATTATTGTTCTAATTTTTTTTTATTGATTTTGATTAGAACATTCTTTAAATTTTCTATTTTAAGAGGTTTTTCTATTAGATAAGTTTTATTTTTATAAAAATATTCCTTATATGTCCAAATCTACAACATAGATTTCAATTTCCATTAAATCTAACTTTATGATGCTTATTATTATATTTATTATTCCCGTTTTTACCATGGTAGGGTTCATATTATTTTTATAGTTTTTAGTGTTTTAAGGAACACTATTAATTATGATAATTACCTAAGTGGAATTATTTTTAGATTTAAAAATTGACATTATTTTTTCTTCTTAAATAAGAAGAGCTGGTATGGTAGTGAGGTCAGGGATATCTAGCTCTATTTGGTATTTATATTTAAGAATCTAAATTAAATTATGAAATTTTTTATGGATATTTAATTGAATAATTAAATATAGTAGTTGATCTTGAATAATATATCAATTACAATCATATAACTAATATTAAATGTTTTTTATTTTTGTAAGAAAATTAATTAATTATTCATCACCTTTCATGGGAGTAGTAAATAGTTCAAGAATAAGTTTATTTATTTTTGAGAGATGAGTACCGTTGGGCATATACTCAAGAAATTTATTAGAATCACTAGATGACTCCATATTTACAATATATATTATAAAATTGTCCTTTACATCCCTAAAAATAATCGACATAGTTTCTTATGATTTTTTAAAAATACATTGGTAAGCTCAGTTGTGGCATTTCACCCTAATAGGGTTTTTTAGTCCTAAACATAATATTCAATAGTTTTAGAGCCATAAAATTAACATTGATGCAGATTATCAAAATGTTATAGTTTGATCCCTTTAACATTTATGATTTTCAAGCACAAAATTAGGAGAATTCATAACATCCCTTTTAAAGTTAACACTACTAGATTGAGTTTTATATTGAAACAAAATGATGAGAGTTTGGAAAACAAAAATTTTAATTTTTGTTTTTATACTCAATTTTCTAATAAAACAAATTTTGATGTATAAAAAAAAATGTTCAATTAAATGTGAAACATTTGGATAAAATTGCAAAAGATTGAAACTAAAGTAAGTGTCATAAAAAAACTATGTAAATAATATTTTTTAATTTTTATACAAAAACTATTTAAATAAAAAAATACTATTTTAATGTCTTTAGAACATGCAAAAACCTAAAAATTGACTAGTCAGATGACCACTTTCAAAAAATAAGTGACTAGAAAGGTGTCAAAATTGTTATAAATGGACTAGTTTTAAAGGTTGTAAATTTCACCAGTAATGTTTTTTAACTAACTATAATGTGGTTTGACCAAAAAGAAGGGTTTGGAGTGTTTTGAACTTGTGACCTCATTTTTAAGAATGAATTTCAAATTTAAAACCAACTCCACTATAACACTTTATGAATTTATACATTCATAATATGTTATTTAAATTTTATTTTTTCTAATTTCATTTTCAAAAATAAATAACTATTACATGCATGTAAAAATTATTTACTTGATTTTTACTTTTTGGTAAAAAGGGGGAAAATAGGTGGGGTTGTTCTTGATTTTCTATGGAGTTTTTTATTTATTTAAAATTTTATTTAATAAATAAAATTAAAAACATTATAATTACCTTACAACCATGATATTCCACATAAATGGCATAAGAGGAGAGTTGGTCACAACATATGATGATTAGAAGGCCAAACTAGGGCTTGTAGACTTTTGAATAACCTTCAATAACGATTTTTATGAATATAGAACAAATGAAATCAAAAAAATTATGCAATTTTTTTATGGTTTATACATCCCAAAAAATCCATATAAACACACCAAAGTGGATGATATATTCAAATAAAAAAATTCAATATTTAGTAGGCTCTTCAGGGTGTGTTTGTAAGCATAAAAATCAATATTTAACACTTAAGGAAAGAGAAATAGGGTGTATAATCACTAGATATAATTTTTATAAATATTTACACTTGATCAAGATGTACAAGGACATAAAAGGATGCCCAAGTTGATCTCTACTTTTAAATTTTTATTTGAAAGTGCCATGGTTTCTTGAATTGATATTTGTTTGGTTCAAAACTACACCAGATTAAATAATGAACACCAATTTGTTTTTTAAATATTATAGGCCTACCATGGACATACCATAGGCTTATTTTTATAATGAAATTTTATTGTATATAATGATGACAAGTTACTGAATATAACTCAACTGGTTTTGCCAAAAATTATCAAATCAAGGTTGCTTTGATACCATGATAAGAAAACATATACCAATGTATATGTAAATATTAGATATAGATGTACAATTGATAAAAAAATATATATATAAGTACTAACATCATATATAATTATTAAAACCTCACAAGGAGGTAAAAATCCATGGTTGATTATTCATATAAGAGAAGCTTAATAGTTTAATACAAGTCCTCCTCTCACTTATTCACACATAATCTCTTCCAAAACCTTGAAATATGTTTTAAATGTTTTGGTGCTCAATATTTTGTTCACATGTATTACACATTTTCATTTTACAAAGGTTAAATGTCATTATATAGTGAGGTAGATCATTTTAACCAATAGGTTCAGTGTCTCCTCAAGTAACAATGATATAATCATAATATATTTTATTATTTATTTACATCAGGGTTGACTCATGTTTAAATAATAAAATATATTATTATTTAACCAATTTTATTTTAATTATGTTAAGGGTACATTAATAATGACTTAATCATTACATGTTCCTACAATATCAAGTTGAGGATAAATTATTTACTAGGTTTGAGAAATAGTTATTGTATCAGGCTAGCCAATATAAATTTTTAAAAAGGTAATACTATTACAACTTAAAAAATGATTATATTGGAATGACTGATGCAATAATAAATAAACTAGGTGAATTTACCTAGTATAATATTGTCACAAAATAATTTATACTATGTTAGTTGATGTAGTTGTAAGGAATTTGGTAAAGTTAAACTATATCAAGCTAGCTAATTTGGTCAAAAGAACACCTAGAATTATATCAACATGATTGCTTTAGTTTTTAACATGAATATAATAATACCGGGTTGGATGATATAGTATATAATTTAAGGACATTAATAGTAGTAAATGAATACAACATAAAGGTGTTACTAAGTTAGGTGTGTTTGAAAGGTAAGCTCTCAGATATATTGATCATAGGTGTAAATAGTGAACAAGGCCAAAAGGGTACTTTATATGAAGGATTCAACCATTCCTTAACCATAATATCTAGTATTTAAGATAAATTAAGAGTAATATCTTAAGTCCTAACCACTTATCAGTGCATTAAAAATTTTGCTTTTATCTATTAAAGTCTTTGGAGAGAATTTCTCTCGCCCATCAAGTTAATCAATTAAACCCTATATTGCACCAAGGTCTCATCTTGTTATTGGTAAAACATGGACAAACCTTGTACGGTAGGAGGTTCCTCTCAAGGTATCCTCTTTTTACTCTAGGGGCCTGCTACTCTTTTTAATAACACTTTACTATAGTTCTTGATCCTTGTAAAACTAAATATTTTACCCTATCAAATTAAAAAAATTAATTCACTAAAAAATCAAAGGATTAAAAGTATTCATATTGTTAAAAAAACCCTAGGTGGTTTTTATATACCATGAGGTAGATGGAAGATATTTTTTTATATAGTGTTTTTTTTATCTATTGAGTATTTGGGTAGTATCCTTTACACCATGGTTCATGTAAAAATTATGATCACTTTTATGAAACATAGTTATAATAATAAAAACTTATAAATATTTATAAAGATGATTTATATTGAAATTGAAACATAAAAGCATGAAATGAAAGAAACCAACACTCAAAATAGTATTGGTTAGGATAATATAGTTAGAAACAAAAACTAATAAAATAGAATTATATCAGGTTAGCTAATACATTTTTTAGAAAACATATAATTGTATCAAGATAAATGATATAGTTGGAATTAGGTTGGTTGATACATTTTATAAGACTAATAAAATTATATTGAGTTGGATGAGATAGTCAAACTGAAATATATATGATAGATTTTAATATGTTGCTAGGAATCTAAAAGGACAAAAATGAAAATGATCCAAAAAAAAGTTGGATAACATTCATATTGTGTTCATTAGAATGTATACATAGGCTAATATGAGCTACTATTATCCTCTTTCTCTCAAAAAACTATGACTCAAATAAATTTAATAAATAGAGCCTATGCATACTTGGATAAGTTGTTAAGGACATATAATATTTATAAACATAGAAGAAGATAATATACACTCATGTTTCAAGAAGAAATGATTTCTAAATCCTAAAGCTATGACATATGGTATAGCTATGACTATTTCTCAATGATGGATAAGTGATTATAAAGATGAAATTAAAAGTAAATTATGGGTAATTGATTCTAAAAAGGTAAAATTAAATGGTTAGGAAAATGGTGGTATATTTAAATTAAAGTATAAATGGAAATCCTAAGAAACCATATATCTATACCATCTTATTTAGTATAAGGAAGAGTCTAAGTAAAGATACATAAATAAATATAGAAAGGAATAAACCAAGTAATATCTAATATACTAAAGAAAGAGTATAGGGATATTAATTTTTACCTTTGGGTAGACATGTTGATGCTTCATTCTCACCCTTTGGCTCAAGTGTTACATTGAAAGAGATCTTTTAGGTTGAATAACCCAATGTTAAGATGAAGAGATAAATATCCTATGTTAGGAGCTTCAAACACCCCTTATATTGAGCTTTAATGATACCAAAATAAAATAAATCCAAGATAACATTATAAACCTATAACTCCCCTTAATACTACTATAGGCACTAGGATTTCACACAATAATATTTGTGCTAATGTAGGTCTTAAGTCCCATTATTCCATCCCTATTTCACCCCACATAATTAAGTATTACCCAATTAATATTTTTACCTTACCCCATGTAATTAGTTTTAATAATTATTATTTCACTTATGTAATTTATTTTAAGTAATTACCAGTAACTAAAATCTATCCAACTCTACCAAACTATAATAAAAGTAAAACATTTTAACCCCCTAACAACTCCCTCATCATCCAAAATTTATTTAACAACTTAAAACCTAATTTAAACTTGCGGTTGAAATAATCAAAATGGCCTTTGGTAAAAATGGGCTAGAATTGGTATAGATTCCTATGACCAACATCAATTTGGTAGAATCAACATTAATTTAATCACAAACCTCCCTTGAGAAAAGGACCATAATTTTGCATTAGAATGCTGAAGTAATTTCTATGAAGATGACTACCAGACAATTTATCACCTATTGGAAATAAACTCTTATGTTATCCCCTTAACATTCATCCAAGGGTCAAAAATTAGCTCATCAACCTCATAATTACTATAGATTTGGAGCACAATGAAGATGAATACATTTCATTGTTTTAAATAATTCTTTATTTTTATGTTCTATTTTGCATTCTTATTTATCACCCTTATCATTGCTAGACTATCCTAAGTTATCCTAAATCCCATCAAACCAATCCTTATCCCCTTATTTTTAGAATATTATCTATACTATCAAAATCAATGTTGATTTATGGAATCAACATCGATCTTATAGTTTTGACATTGGTCTCTATTTAAATTCTTCTTTATCTATAATGGAAACCTTTTTCTATTAGCACCACTAAATTAATCTTAATAATCTTTTCTTAAACCATGGGTTTTACCTATAGATGACATTGCCCAGAGTTGTGCATGACATAATCACCATCCATGATTTGCCTATTATCCCACAACCTTTTTTCATTGATCAGAATGGCATTGATTTTTAGTTAGGACTCTACTCAATGATATTTTCCCTACCATAGAGGTAATTTAAAATCATTTATAAGTCATAAAAGTAGAAGAAGATTTAGTTGAAGTTTATTGGCATGCTCATTTTTCTAATATCAATGAAATGGATGTAGATTAATTTAAATTATTTTAATTTCATATCCACATCATTATAAGCATCTTGTAATTTCCTTTACTATTTTTATCCACTTAATTTCTTCATAAAGTGGACTAACATCCTTATTAGGAAGTGCACCACTTCCTTGGAATGGTCTAGTACTAGGAAACCCACTAATATATCATATTAATGTAACCTTTTTTGAGTTTTCTCTTTTGGGAAGGTATCCCTTCCTAGACAAAAATGAGCTCTCACAAATGATGGATCAGCAATGCACAATCTTCCTAATCACAAGTAATCCTTAAAACCCTGTATTTCAATTTAAATTTTTAGTAGTCTATTTTATAAAGGAATAAACAAAAACTTATTAAACATTATGGAACACATGGTGGGACCCTTTTTGGGCCTCATTGTGCTTGATTCTTTATTATATATTCTTTTGGTTTTATTTCATTTATTAAAACTTTTTATTTGTTTTCATTAAAGCAAAAAAATTAAAAAATATATAAATTATTTTCCTTTTGAAAGAAATTATTTTTTCAGTTTACCTATTTAAGAAGCACATCTAGTGTAAGTAGGAGGATTAATTCACCATTTTAGTCACACTCCTTTTTTCCACACACTACCAAATCATGCTAATATTAAAATCATAAATCACACAAATCCTACCTAGGTAGACCCACTTAGATTTCATCACCAAGGGGAAAAACAACTTATTGTTATAGCCAAGTATAAATAATTATTTGGTAGTATAAAGGCTAAGTTCCTGACACACTTATTGCTTTAGGGTCATGAAGTGAGTGAGTAGGCCCCAATACCAAGGCATGTACTACCACCAACATAGATTTAGGCCTCACTATATGTTTGAGTATATCAAGGATTCCAAATTTAAACAATATTGAAACCAAACTTATCTTACCACTTCTTAGGACCTTTGTTAACTCAATGCCCTATCACATTCTAAAATCTTATTTATTAAGAAAAAATAAAATAATTAAGTTAAATAGAGTGTGTGCTTTATCCTCACTAAAATTAGATAATCAAAACATGTTGCATGCTTTTACATTTATCTTTTATTTTTATTATTTTAGTACTATATTATTGTAACATGATAATAATCATAAAGACATTCAAAGTCACCGCATTCATATTCCTCAAGGGAACATTCTCCAATCCCCTTACCTCTCTCAAATCCATTAGGGATGGTCTCCCTCAATTTTACCCTCAGGTTAATCTTGATTTTCTAAATATAATGGATAATAATCTAATCACCCTAAGTCATTACCTTACAACACAATCCATATAAATTCCTATTTCCATTCAATTCCAATCCTCTCAATGTTTCTATGGCATGTATTTAGAAACATCTAAGTGGTACACAATGGCCATGGTTTTCTATTCCATCAACCCACCACCACCAATAGGTTCCAATACTAACATGACATAACCTCTAGATATCCAACCACCATTAGTATATAGTATCCCTTTTGTAACTATTATTCAAAATCAAAAATTTGATATACCACAACCTAATTCCATTCAACCACCCTCTCCCACACTTCATAATTTATTAGTCTCCATCTCAATGACTCTCCCTCAAATTCAAACATATGTAACCTCAAATCCCCAACACACCACCCAACCTCCACCATCCACACAACAAATCCCCTTGAGTTAAACACTCCAACAATAAATCCCTTTAACTAATCAATACTAGATTCCATTTTAACCCCTTATGAGTACTTATCTTAACCCATCCCAATAATAAAGCCTACCCCTACTATTCCTATAGTATGTAGTTTCATCTCAATTGAATATAACCACTTACATCAGCTATCCCCTTTCATAGCCACTCCCAACTTTGCTTCCTCCTTATCAACATTTAAAACAAAATGTTTTAGGAGGTATCCCTTAATATAATTCCTATCTTGACCTCATGCACATCCTCATGGATAAGATGAAAAATTGAGAAGCTTCTACCTTCGAGAAAAAAGACATGTTTACATACAAACAAATCTATAACAAACTTATTAACCCTTTCATTCCAATCAATACATAGCCAACATAGTTGGGAACTTCCCAAATTTACAAAGTTTAAAAATAAGGAAGACCCCCAATAGCATATTAGGGAATTTAGTCATGTATGTTACCTTATATCCATAATCTTGCCCTTATTTTGAGGACTTTCCCTATGTCACTAGTAGGGCCAAATTCAGATTGTATATATCTATCCCCAAACACTCTTTATTCTCCTTTAGATGATTAGCTTATATTTTCTTACAACACTTTTTGATTAATATTGTAATGAAAGCAACCATCACTGAAGTTTAAACCATTAGGAAATTTGAATATGTATGGACTTTATGGCTAGGTGGTGAGTCCTTATAAATTAATTAACATACTCCCTTACTCAACCTAAATTGATTAATTTGTTTTTGAGGTCATGTGTAAAACATCTCTCATCCACACTCAAAGTTTAATTATTATAAACCTTTGATGAATCTTGTACCATGGCCCATAAGCTGTAAATTCAAGCTTTAGAAGAAGGGAAAGTTAAGTAATGAAATAAAAAAATTAAACTTAATGCTTCCAAAGGAATCAAAAATCCTAAGCCAAAGGGAAAAACTAATATCATTATCCCAAATTTAGCTTCTCTGTCCATGATAAACCAACCAAGTTCTTCCCAAACACAACCACATATAAACTTAACACTATTTCCACCTAGGAAATATATGCCGTTGGGGAAATATTATGTTGTTATTTTGGACAAACTATTAAAAGCAAAAATTATTGAACTCTCTTTGATCATACCTATTGATGACTCCAAATTGAAACCTAATTGGTATAAATAAAGTGTTTTTTCACTTACCATCATGTTCTCGGTCACAATATCAATAGATGTCATTGTTTAAAAATCATAGTCCAAAACCTCATTGATCAAGGGGAGTTACATTTGGATAATATAAATGCTCCTCAGAACCAATCCCTCAACATCTTTAGGCATCCATTCCTAAATCATCCATCCTCATATAATTCTATATAAACAAATAAAGGAGGCACCTTAAATTAGCATGCCCACATAATAAACACTATTCATGATCAACTTCTACCTAAAGAAGTTGATAATACACCTAAATCATATTTTATAATAATAAGAATACTGGACCTCCTTATAGGAGATACTTTTGAACCATCTGAACCAATCAAACCTATTTCTATCACTAATTCAATCCTTTTTGATCTCATTACATGGGATCCTATAGAAGAAGGGTCATCCAAACACACTAAAAGTCACCCATGAAAAGTTAAAGATAAAAAGAGTTATTCTAACCAAATGGGATAAGTGCCTTGGTATGCCAAAGGGTAAAGCTTTATAATACCTACCTATAAGGATTAAACCTCCCCAACATCCAAAAATGATAATCCTCATAAAATTACTCCCTCAACCTCTAACTATGCTCAAAAAGGGAAAATGACTATGCCCCAAGGTCAAACTAAGCCCTCCATATTAGGACCCCATCCTTCCTCAAAACTTAAAATCATAATTATATAATCATCTCTCAAAGGATCCAAGCTAGCTTAAAAACCTCCACCTATCCTACCAACACAAATACCTCATATTAACCTTTTTTAATTTTACTAACCCATAAACTTATCAAAAATATCCTTACCACCTATTAAAACCACTCGTACAACCAACACAAAAAATGAAAGTATAGAAGAAAACATGATCCAAAAATAGATACCCCAAAAGATGACAAAACCACACCAAGATCCTTTATGAAGATCTTATTCCACCATTGTTAACCAACTTCTATAAACCTCCCTTATCATGTTACCTCCTATCAAACCAGTTAATCCCCATATCCAAAAACTAGCATGGTATAAGGAGAACAAGGTGTGTGATTACCATATCTCCCTGGACATAAAACTTGTAATGCTCTCAAGTTTTAAATGAGGATGATCTCTTAATTGAATAACCTTGCCCTAATGCCCTCTTCTAAACAAAAGCTAAAACCACAATCATTCTTGAGACAAACATAATAAATATCCTAAATCTTTTACAAGTAAAATCAAAACGAGCATAAAAATAATGATTAATAGTCTCAAATATATCCATGATGAACCCCTTTCCAACTTGCCCTCAAGATCTTCAAATATAGATAACTTGGGAACTTTGAAAAGTCCCCAACTATTTCAAATTGATATGATAAACATAGCCACATGGTCTTAAATATAGGCCCCTAAAACTCAAAAACCAAATAAAGCCAAAGTTTATGTAGCTAAATCCCCTATCCTAACCACAAAAACCTCCAAACCCTCCACTTCAAAACCAAAAATCTCCATTTTAGGGAAAATATGAGAATATTTCATTAGATTTCATACATATAATAGTTCTAAAGTAACTCCATCAAACCCCAATCAAGATGTCCCTATATCAACTCATTGATAATTCCCCAAAACATCATCAAGACATGATAGAAGTACTTTAGGCCATCCAAGTGCAACCTAATGAACCCCAAATTTTGAGAACATTCATTAGAGCTTTGAAGATGTCTTCATGTGTCAATTTTAATGATTTATAAATAGTCCCATTACCATTTGAAGACCAATATATGACCATATTTGTCACTTCTCAAATTAATCAAACTCGAATCAAAATAATTATGATTGACAATGGGGCTAACATTAGCATTATCTCCTCACATGTGTTTAAACCACTTTAAGGTTTGTAAATAGTTATGGCCTAATCCCCAGTCATCTTGCAAGATTTTAATGATATAATGGATCCTAATATGGGAACCATTTTCCTCCCTATCTGGGTAGGTTCTCATATCCTTCATCATTAATCCCTTCATCATGAATCCCTAATAAAGATTCCCTGAACTCTATATCCAAACAAATCTCAGTAGGAGAGTATCATTTATTGACACTTAACACCCTTCATAATCTATTATAAAGTTTTTATTAATGTCATGATGATGTCATGGAGGTTCCTATTTGAGTGGGATAAATGTTTTGATAGCTTAACTGACAGTGGAAAAGTTTGAAATGTGTTTATCCTAGTGTGTTTATAGGAAGCTTGGTTGATCTTTAGTTTTGACATGATTAAATATATTTATGGATGAGTATGGTGACTTTATCATGTGAAATAGGTCCATAAGATGTTATCTATTCTTTGAGATCTTGTGTGTATAATTGGAATTCATCTGGTAGTCCCTAGTTTTTATCCAGATAGTTTGGGTCTAGTGGTAGAAAATTTGAGTAGGCAGTTTGCTAACATCACCATTGCCACATGTGGATGAATAAGGGGGATTTGGTCATATAGTTTTGATCATAGTTATACATATTTTATATGTTTTAAATCTAAGGTCATGCACCTAAGTTCAGTCAAAGATATGTGGGTGCAAATTTGGGCTCCCATGCATTTTGACAATGTTTTTCCATAGCCAAATTTGCAAAATGGTAAGAAGAGCTGAGTAATTATTTTGATGGTGGAATATATTACATGTGTGTATATTTTAGGAGAAGGTGATCATATGGGTTTATTCAGTTTTGAGCCTTTTTTATTTGTGATAAATTTTAGATCATGGACTAAAGTATGACAAAATTTATGCAGGATCAAAGTTGGTCTCTTAGATAAATTCTAAGCATAGTTGGCTCTGTGACAGAAGATTTTGAGAAGTAATTTTAATGGTGTCATATCTCACACATTTAAAGTTCATAAGATTAGTTTTTTATATGGATGGATTCTAATTTTAAAGGTGATCATGTGGTTCAAATTCTAGATCATGCATCTAAATGCAACAAAAGTTATTGAGGTCCAAAGTAGACTTTCTAGGCATATTTTAGTTGGTCCCCATACTTTGTCAATTTGCATGATGTTAAATATGTAGACCTAGTGAAGATACAATGGTTCATGGGATTTCATAATTCTATATTAAATGGTGTGCATAGATTAAAATGGTCAATATGATATCTATTTAGTAAAGATAAAGATTGAGCTCCTTACAAAAAGATTGATGGAGCGTGTTTATTCCAAGATGTTAGGATGAAGTGAGATGGTGCCAAGTGCACATTTTTTTACGATTGAGAAAAGGTAAAGGATAAGTATCCAATGGTGAGTGAGTGTTTGTATATATTTATCTAATGGTGAGAATTTCTAGTTAAATACCTGACTAATCTATAGAGATCAATAGAGTGCATTGAGTCAAAGTTTCCAGATTACATGAGATGAGGTCAACTATCAGATGTTTAATGCTTGGATTTGGAAGATTATGTGTTAAAATTTAGATAAGGTAAATGGTATGTAATTTATCTAAATATAAGAGGACATGAGATGTGAGCATAGTGTTATATGTTTAATTATGACCATTTGTATTTGACTATTTAAATTTATGAAGGAAAAACTAGTGTCTGGTCTTTGGACCATATATTTAAATCTATAAATAATTTGCTCATGGTGTGAAAATAAAATATGAATAAGACTCCATTTTTAATATAATTAACCTAATTTAAATATTTGAAAGTGTGAGAAATCAAAAATGTTAAGGTTATAAATTGACTATGTGTTCATGTTTATTCTGCAATTAACCCAAGAAGGGTAATTGAACTCATTTTGATATTGTTTCAATATCTCATGATGAATTGGCTATTGGGAAGTGTTCTAAAATATATAAAGATGTTCTAAGTTCATTATAATGGATTGAAAAATCATATGTATTATAAATGAAGGATTATAAGTTGACTGCGTGTACAAAGAAGTGTTTAAGTTATTTGTGCTTAAGCTAAAGGGTATTATGATGGATGTTGGCTCTTAACGGGGACCTATAGATCATGTAAAATGGGTATATGTTTGTATAAAGTTTTTATATATTATTTTTTACTCAAACATTTGTCAAAGAGATGAATGGGTCTCCATATGACCTAAAAGTGACTTAAGCCTATTTGAAAGTGGATTGTGCTTAAGTGTGACCCATGTGAGATGCCTTAAGGGTAAAGGCATGCATTGTGGCTAATAAGGATTATTTTTGAATTGATAATTATTGATTTCTCTATATATAGTGAAATAAAATGTGTTGGTTTCTAGACTTATATGTGGAAGAATCATGCAAGGTGGATGTGAGAGTTATGAAGTGAGGGATAGGTAGTGTACCTATTGGTTGAGTTAATGAGTAGAACAATTTTTTAACTATGTGTATGACTTTTAGGTCATGTCAAGACAGTGATCATGAAATTTGAGGATATGTGAAGAGGTATGAGTGTGCATATGAGGATAGTTTGAGTGAATAAGGAAAGAGTTTGTGGTATGTCTATATGAGATTCCTATTTGAGATAAAGAGAAAATTTATGTAGGGATTAGAAAAATAGAGACCCATCATCAGGGTTTGAAGACATCATTTCTAAGGTAGAGGTTTTCAAAGGAGGGTATAAAGGACTTGGTCTTCCATAGGGGCATTTTTTCCTTGTGAAATAGGTGTTTCACTAAATACCTTTGGTCAGGAGGATATGATCAAGGTTTATTGGTCTAAAAGAGTAGATCAGTCTCTCTTTTTTAGTTTCTTATAGGACATTAGTCCATTTGTGTTACAATATCGAGAGTGGGTTTTATTCCCCATGAGGGTTTCTCATAAGAACTATGTGTTATGTGTTTGATCTTGTGTATGCATTGAATGTATGAGCTCTCTTGTTAATGTTGCTTGATCAAGATGATATATGTTGATTGCTTAATAGTTTGAAAGGATGGAAATTGTAATTGACATATATATGGGCTCACTAACTCACCCCCTCCCTCTTAGTGATATACCTATAATAATTGGAATCAGATCAAGTACTTTGGTAAAGCCTTAATAGCTTGAATTTGATCTAAGGTACAATATGGGTAGTCATCAAGGAGATTTCTCTACTAAGCAAGAATTGATGTTCAATGGATCCAATTATTCATTTTAGAGTGCTAAGATGAAGAGATACATTATGTCTCTAGGGTTTGATGTTTGGTAATCTATTGTAGATGGATATGTTACTCCTAATATACCTCCATCTAGTTTTACAAAAAAGAAGTTTTTTAGAATAATTCCAAGGCAATGAATGCCATCACTTTTGGTCTTATAGAAGCTAAGTTTACCAAGGTAATCCATTGTAATTATTCTAAAGAGATATGGGAAAAATGTAGATCATTTAAGAAGAAAATTCAAAGGTTAATCTTGCTAAGTTCTAGACTCATAAAAGGTAATGTGAAAGTGTCAAGATGAATGAAGAAGATTTTTTGGCATCCTTTCTACAAATATTTGATGAGATTGTGAACATCATCAAAGTTCTTGGAGTAAAAATTGAAGAGGCTACTATTGTTAAAAAGGTATTAAGGTCCTTATCCCCCAAGTTTGATATGAAAGTATCTTTTATAGAAGAGAGCCATGACCTTAGTTGATGATGGATCAATTACATGGCACCCTTACTATCTATGAGATGAGGAAGAATGATGATATATCACCAAATAAGGAAATAAATTTTAAAATTGAAATGAAGACAAAGAAGAAGTTTCATGGTAAGAAACTCAAGGAGGATGACATTCTTGATATAGATGAGGATGAACTAATTACTTTTATTTCAAGGAAATTGATAACAGATTTAGGCAAGTATAAAGGTAAACTACCCCTGAAATGCTTCAATTGTGGTGAGATATGATATTTTGCTAATAAGTGCCATTATAAGTATAATTAGTATGATGATGAAGAGCATGATCAAGGTCATGATAATGACAATATATATTTTATGTTTCATAACAATAAAAATTACTTCAAGGACAAAAAGATTATCTACACCAAAGAAGATTGTATCTCATTAGATGAGAGAGAAGATAGTGACTCAGAGTATGATCATGAAGATGATATTCTTTTTGAAGATAGAACTCTTTTCATGGCTTAGGAAGTAAGTTTATCATAGCAAAGGGAGTCTACTTAGATTCATTCAAATGATGATGAATATGAGGTGGACTATGATACTTCATTGACTAATGTTCATGAAGAACTGAAGATTGAGAAGAATATCAATAAGAAGATGAAATCTAAACTCAAGAACTTTTAGGAAAAAATTAGTGTTTTTGAGGAAAGAATGGATGAAGATGCCAGAGAGCATGAAGATATGGTCAAACATCTTAGTTGTGAATTGAAATTCCTATCTTTTGAATGTGTAAGGTATGTAATAGAAAATGAGTCATTAAAATTTGAGTTAGAGAAGGTATATAGTAAGGTAATGTAATTTTTGATATTTGAAAAGATCTCAAGTAATCTAGACAACATTCTAAATGATCAAAAGCATACAAGTGATAAGACTAGTCTTGGATACAAAGAATATCTAGAGATTGCAACTCAAGATGAAATGAAGACTAATGTGAATAAGGACAATCAACCTTTGAAGACAAATCATTAGATAAGGAATGAAGGTGCTAGCAAAATGAATATAAAATATCTCAGATAACTAAATTCCATGAGGTATAAAAATTTTAGTGGTTACTATGATACTTGTAATCAGTTTGGGCATAGAGCTAGAGAATGTAGAATACCTATTAATAATGAGTTTACATGGAACTATGATGAGGGTCATCAGTAAAAATATGTAATCAAGGTTGAGTGTTTCAACTGTCATGATGTGGGATACATTTCAATATTTTTTCCAAATATATTAAGATAGAATGAGCTTTTCATAAAAGGTCTAATGTTTTTCAACTATCAAAAGAGATGTCACATTGTTATATTCTAAAAATGGAGGCCTACAAGTTTGAATAGGTTCAATTAAGATCTTAGAGTACATGGAAGAAGGCAAGTCAACTCATTAAATCCAAAGGTGAAAAGTATGAGTCATAATGAGACTATAGGTCCAAGAATTTTTTTTGCTATGTTGGAGAATACCACAAAAGGTGAAGAGTCCCAAGAGCACTCATTGACTACTCATGTTAAGATTAAAGAGACCAAGATCAAGGAGAAGACCAAGGTACTATTTGAGGCTAGTCTTGAGATGTGTATGGATCTGAGTAAACATCTTAATGTTTTTGAGCAAGAATCATGTGAATAACATAAATTATTTGTACCTAGTGATGAGGTTCCAAGCTATAAGGTTGATTCTTCAAATGAAAAGGTATGTCAAGATTCCATAGTTGCTCCATTGGTTATTAATTCTATCTTTGAAGAAAAGGAGAGGGATATAGAAGAAGAACTAGTTGTCATAGTTTAGACTGAGAAGAACAAGAACAAGATCAATAATTCTTATATCTATAAGAGGATTCTAGTTATTACTAAGGAGATGTGGACCACTCCTAGCTTCACTTTATTTTAGGGCAATTTGGTGCAAAGGATGTCTTCATCTATGCTTTTTAAGAGACTCCTTTTATTGGAGAAGCAAGTGTTGTTATGGCATTATTGAAATGGTCATATAACAATAGATTTGAGTGTTCTTTGTTGGAACAGGTATGTCCAGATGGAAAATATGCCAATGTAATGTCATGATGTTGATAACTATATATGAAAGTAGTATGTAGGGTCAAATTGAAGTTTTTCAAATGGAAAAGGAGGATTTGTGATTTGTCAAGATTATATTTTTGCATAGAAATTTATGTTGACCTTATTATACCAAGCTCCAAGTGGTTTTATGATTTAAAGATATGTTGATGTCTATTTGGATATTTTTGTTAGCTATTAGGTTTCTTAATTTGTGCTTAAGAGCTCACAAGTCCTAAAATGGGTTATAGGAAGTCAAGTTTATAATGGTCTATAATCTCAAATCTTGGTCCAAAAGTGTGTAATGGTTGTCTCCAAGTGTACAAGAACTTTCAAAGGTGGAATTTGATTGGAAGGTGTTGTGTTGACTTTGTTTGTTTCAAAATTATAGGGTTTTGGACTCTACTAAAAAAGTGGTCTGCCTTATGAGTTGAAGTCATCATATGGATTTTTTCAATTTTGAGCCTAGTTTATTTATGCTAAATTTTAGATCATGTGTTGAAGTGTAACAAAATTTATGCAAGATCAAAGTTGGTCTCACAAATAATTTCTAAGCATAGTTGGCTCTATGACAGAATATTTTGAGTTGGCATTTCAATGGTGTTATATCCTACACATGTGAATTTTCTAAGATTATTTTTTATATGTATGGGCTCTCATTTGAAAGTTGATCATGTGGTCCAAATTTTAGATCATGTATCTAAGCGTAGCAAAATTTATTGAGGTCCAAAGTAGGTTTTCCAACCATATTGTAGTTGGTCCCTATACTTAGTCAATTTCCATGATGTTAAAGATCTAGACCTAGTGGATATCTAATGGTTCACAAGAGTTCATACTTCCATATCTAATGGTGCATGTAGAGTAAAATGGATTAATGTGATAGCTATTTATCAAAGATAAATATCAAGCTCCTTACAAAAGGATCGATGGAGCATGTTTATTCCAAGATGTTCGGATGCATCAAGATGGTGCCAAGTGCACATTATTTAATGACTAAGAAAAGGTAAATGATAAGGATATAATGGTGAGTAAATATTTATATATATTGATCTAATGGTGAGAATTTATATTTAAATAACTAATTGATCTATATATATCAATAGAGCACATTGATTCAAAGTTTCTAGATTACATGAGATGAAGTCAACTATCAAATGTTTAAAGTTCGTCTTTGATGGACTATGAATTAAAGTTAATACATGATAAATGGTGAGTAATTGATCTAAAGATAAGAGGAAATTAGATACAATCATAGTGTTTAAATTTTAACTGTGAACATTTGCATTTGAATATTTTAATTTGTAAAGGAAAAACCAATGTTTGGTCTTTAGGCCATATCTTTCTATCTATATAAAATTTGCTTATGGTATAAAAATAAAAGATGAATAGGAATACATGCTGAATCTAATGAACCTGATTTTAAGATTTATAAGTGTGTACAATCAAATATATTAATGTTATAATTTGACTATGTGTTCATGTTTGTTCTATAAGTAACCCAAAAAGGGTAATTGAGCTCATTTTGATGTTGTTTCATTATCTCATGTTTAATTGGATATTTGGGAGTGTTTTAGACTCCATAAGGATTTTATATGTTCATTATTATGGATTTAATAATTGTATGTAGTATGAATTAAGGCTTAGAAGGTGACTATGTGTATAGAGAAGTGTTTGAGCTATTTGTGCTTAAGCTAAAGGGTACTATAATGGTTGTTGGCTCTTAAGGGGGGCCTATAGATTATGTAAAATGGGTCCAGGATTTTTTTAAGTGTTCTTATGTTCTTTGTTTTCTCAGAGATGCATCAAAGAGTTGAATGGGTCTTCATAGGACCTAAAAGTGACTTAGGCCTATTTGAAAGTGGATTGTGCTTAAGTGTGACCCATGTGAGATGCCTTAAGGGTGAAGGCATGTATTATGGCCAAAAAGGATTATTTTGGAATTGATAATTATTGATTTATCTCTTTATATTGAAACCAAATGTGTTGGTTTCTATACTTGTAATGGAATAATTATGCAAGGTGGATGTGAGAGTTGTGAAACAAAGCATAGGTAGTGTGCTTATTGGTTGAGTTAATTAGTAAAATAGTTTTTTGACTATGTGTATGACCTGTAGGTCATGTTAGGATGGTGATATTAAAATTTTAGGATATACAAAGAGGTTTGAGTGTGCATATGAGGACAATTTGAGTGAAGAAGGAAAGAGTTTGTGACACATCTATGTGAGAGGCATGTTTGAGATAGAGAGAGAATTTGTGAAGGGATTAGAAAAATAGAGATCCATCATCAAGTGTTGAAGACATAATTTCTAAGGTGGAGTTGTTTAAATGAGGGTATAAAGGACTTGATCTTCCTTAGGTGCAGTTGATCCTTGTGAAATAGGTGTTTTACTAAATACCTTTGGTCAAGAGGATATGATCAAGGTTTGTTGGTTTAAAGGAGTTGATCAGTCTCTTATTTGTAATTTTTTATATGAAAATAGTCCATTTATGTCATAGTCTTGAGAGTGGGTTTTATTCCCCATGAGGGTTTCCCATAGGAACTATGTGTTATGTGGTTAATCTTGTGTATGCTTTAAATATATGAGCTCTCTTGTTAATGTTACTTGATCAAGTTAATATATGTTGATTGCTTAATAGTTTTAAAGGAATAAAATTATAATTGAAATATATGGGATCACTAACTCACCCCCCTCTTAATGATTTTACCTCTTAAATCTTAATAGTTTGAAAGGAATGAAATTATAATTGAAATATATGGGATCATTGACTCACCCCCTCTTAATGATTATTGATCCATTACTTTCATTTATCTAATTGATTCCCCTTAATGGGTGTCCAATATTATGCTTGTCATAAAGTCCACAAGGGGTCTTCCATCTTTGTACAAATTTTTGAGACCTCAACCCCACTTGTACTAAAGATAAATTTCTTCTTCCTAACATTGATCAACTATTCAACCTAATAGCTAGCCACAAAATGTTATCACTTAAAGATGGATTTTTAGAATATAATAAAATCCTTATCACCTTAGAGGACCAACATAAGACTTCCCTTATTAACCCATAGAGGACATTTTGCTATAAGGTTATTTTTTTGGCCTAAAGAATGTGGGGTCCACTTATCAAAGAGATATGACTTATATTTTTCATGATATAATCCATAAAATTATCGAAGATTATGTGGATGACCTTCTCAACATTTTAAAGCTTCAAAATACCATTTCTCTATTCTTAAAATAATATTTGATCATTTAGTCCAATTTCATGTCCATCTCAACTCCAAAAAGTGTGTTTTTAGAATCTTGACAGTAAGCTCCTAGGTTTTATCCTCTCTATTAATGGTATGGAGGTTGATCCTAATAATATTAGGGATATTATATATATTCCACCCCCATCTAATATTAATCAAGTCTATAGCATGTATGGAAAATTGTATTCCATTCATCATTTTATATCTCAACTATTTGATCGATGTCAATCATTTCACCACCTTTTAGGAAAAGATACATGATTCATCTGGGACTCTAATTATTAATGGGCCTTTGGATCTCTCAAAAACTATCTCTTATCACTATTGGTTCTTATTTTTTCCAAGGAAGGGTGAAATTTCTTTATATATATTTTAGTTATAGATCATGCTCTAGGGTCTATGCTTTCCCATCATGATGAGTACCATAGAGAACAAGCATTTTATTACATAAGTCATACTCTCATTGAATATGACACACACTTACACATATAGAAAAACTATGCCTAGCTTGGATTTTTATGGCTTATAAGCTTTGCCATTATCTACTTAATCACAAGACCTATATAATCATGAGCATTGATACCCTTAAGTTTATGCATTTGAATCCTTACCAGAATCAATATATGATGAGATGGCTCGTGATTTTAGTTGAATTTGACTTGGAGTTTTTCCATCAAAAATAAATTAAAGTCTAGATCATCACTGATTAGTTAGTTGATGCACCTCTTATAGTTGTTTAAGCATCTAATTTTGAATTCTCTGATGAATCTATCACTTCCACATCCCAAGTGGATCATAATTATCATATGAATTTATTAAAGGGGTACTAGAATCATTTTGATACCTCCATAATAAACTCCTATACTTTTATCTTCAAAAATCAATTTAGATTGCAGAAGACATATGTGACTCTCTACAAAGGGAAACCAAGCTTTCTTTCCTACATTCTACCAAGTTCAATGCCGAATCTATTCTCCAAGTTGATTCTTGGATTTATAATGAAATAATGGGGCTGAAGAAGAAAGTGGAAACAATGCAACACAATCAAGATGTTGATCGGGCCATAATCAACCACTTGGAGGTGCAAATGGGAGATATCCCAAAAAAAATTAAAGATTATGAGCATAATCTTAGAATGCTCATTAAAGAAAGTGGAACACAGATGGAGCAGGTAACATCAAGCATTTGTGCTGCTACAGCTAGCCTTGGTAAAAGAGCAAATGAAGAAATAATATCCTCAGAGGGTCCAAGTAAGAGGACAAGGCATAGTTCAAGGAAGAAAGGCTTGCAAGCTATTGCTACTTTGGTTGCTAACTCCATCCAAGATACTGCTATGATTGGGAAGGAGGCTGTTAAGATGATCATGGAATTGTAATAGAATCTTAGGGTCTTCTTTGTTGGTTTTGTTCCTATTCAAGTCCTTATTGCTGGTTGTTGTAACTAGTTCTTATTTTTGGTCCTGTTTCTTGGTTCTTGGTCTAAAACTTTATTGGAGGTTCCAGGTCCTTGTAAAACTTGGGTACTTTTATTAGACTATGCTTGTGGTTTTAGGTCCCTATAAAACTTGATTTTGATGTTACTCTTCAGTAGGTTTCAGGACTACTTTTTCTAGTGGTTGTTAATGCTTTATCTTTTTTGATTCTGTTAAAGGGTTTTGGGGTCCCTTCAAAACCTACTTTTACCATAATCTAAAACATGGTAGAATATGAAGCTTTAATCATAGGTCTTCAAATGACTTTAATCCTTGGCATTAGGTCAATTAATATCTATGGGGATTCCCAGTTGGTAGTAATTAGATTAATGGCACATATCAATGGAATAATGATATCTTCTAGATATACAAAATGTGAGAAGATCAACTATTATCCAACCTTGATCACTATTCCATCTAATCCACTCCTTGGTTAACCAAAAAATTCATAGATACCATGGCCTCCTTATATTCCTTTATCCCATCTTCCTCTTAGGAATCCAAACTTTTAGTCCTCATCCACAAAATCAACTAACCCTCTTATACTAAAACTGATCTCCCTTCAACCCATAATGTGGAAGAGAATGACTTAGATATTTAGTGCACACAAACATTTGATTATTTTTCTAGAGTTAATATCCATCCCAATCTATATAAAAGTGGTAAACATGATTTTCAATATTGAACCACCCATTATGTTTTACTAGAGTGTGTTATTTGTAAGCAAGAATTTGATGGTCTACTCCTTTGATGTCTCTAAAATTTTGAGGCTACTCTCACAATCAAAGAAACACATGATGGGTTGTGTGGTAGAAACTTTTTTGGTCTATTTGTTTCTAAGAAAATTATACATATAGGTTATTATTATCCCACTCTAAATCAAGAATATTGTGAATATATTAATAAATGTGTAAAATGTCAACAACATGCTAATCTATCACACATCCCTAGTCATGCATTATAGGTAGCCAAAGAATTTTAGCCATTTTATAAATGGGGGTTAAAAATTATAGTAAAAATTAATCCCAAGTCTTCCTAATGACATGGTTTTATTATTAATACCTATGAATATTTCACTAAGTGGGTAGAGGCTATTCCCTTTATTTCAACCAAAGCAAACAAGATTGTTGATTTTATTAATCATCATATTATTTATCACTTCAATATCCATCATAAGATCATTAAAGATAATGGAAACTCTTTTAAAAATAACCAATTCCAAAAAATATGTGACTCTTTTGATATTAAGCTAAATTTTTCTTTGCCTTATTATCTACAAGCCAACAGACATGTTAAAGCATCTAATAAAACCCTTATTGAAATGCTAACCAAAGTAGTCAATGAGGTTGGAAAGAACTAGAATATGTGCATTCCTTTCACCTTATGGTCTTATCTCACTAAAATTATAATCCATATGGGTGATACCCCTTTTTATTTGATTTATAGCATAGAAGTTATCCTCCCTCTAAAAGTACAAATTCCTTCTCTATGGATTTCTCTGTTTCTGAAGAAGATTATCATCAAGAGTGATTAACACAACTTGAACTCTTAGATGAGTATCAATCCATGGCCCTAGCTCATATTCATGTATATCAATAAATAATAAAACATGCATATAATCAACATTAAAATAAATATATGTTAATATAAGTTACATTGTCCTTAAATAAAACCATGTCACAAATATGAAAAAAAGTAAATGAATAAAAAAATTTCCAAATTGGATTGGACCATAGATTATTACTCATAAATATGGGTCTAGGGCATATCATTTATTTTATTTTGAATGAAATCCATAATGTGAGCCTCTTAACACTTTTCATTTGCATCCTTTATATTGTTAATAAACTTAAAACAAACTATAGTCAGCATAGGTTCTTTTCTTTTTAGTTTAAAAACAAACTAAAACTACATCTCCTATCACGTGAAAAATACCCAATAATGATAAAGAATCATTTGGATATCTATAAACATATCTACCATAACCTTAAATATGAAGGATTGTCAAATCATTATTTCTTTAAATCTTTCACTTGAAAAAGTTTATTGAAAGAATATAAATATCATTTTGAGCAAATAGATTTAAGTCAACCTAGGTTACCTTAATCCAAATCAATAATATGGGATAAAAAACATCAAATAAAAATGTAAAAATTATAGATTCCTCCCTTTAAATACAACTATTCATATAAAAAAAAGGCATAAAATCACAAATTGATCCCTTGAAGGATAGTTGTGCAAGAATATATCCTAAATTAGAGACCAGCCCCTTTAAGGATGGATATCTAAAGTATAAAATACATTATAAAACTTCCTACATTTATAATTTTTATATAAATCATGACTCTAAAAAAATCCTTGAAGGAAAATTTAAAGTATCCCAAGAAAGCTTCCCTCATTGATCAACTTTCTCAAAAGTCATAGACTTTCTACATTGATCAGTCTACATGGAAGGTTTTATGTTTAGCCTTACAACTCTAAAAGATGATACGAGACTTATATTCTAAAAAAAGTGATCTTTGACCTACATCATGTGAAAATCAAATACATATTAATTCCCTTCTTAGGGGTCATGAACTTAATTGACATATGGTTGTTAAAGTTTATTAATAGTAAACAAAAGATGCACATAAAGATGCATCAAGTTATTTATTTTTGGTTAGGTTCCAATCTAATAAGGAGTTATGAAATCCTCATTTAATATTTATAATAGTCATTAAAATTTTAAACAAATTTAGTCAAATTATCCATTTTTTTGATATTTTTATCTACCCACAAATCCCATAAAATTCAAGTTATCAAATCATTAATCATTATAAATTATCCCATTATTATGATCCATAAAAACACAAAGAAAAATTTAAAATACATCATTTTGTATCATTATATAAATCAAATAATAAGTCTATAACCATGTAAAAAATCTAAATACATCTCACAATATAAATTCATAAATCACATCACATCATCACATAATCTAGAAATAGATAATACAATGCTAACTCAAAAATTAGGAATATATATATAGAATCTACCTAAGTGGCATTCATTGTAATGATTAGTTATATTTTTTACATTATACTAGCTAGCTAGATAGCCATTTAGTATATTTTTATACTTTGAGACTTTAGATGATGTACATTCATGATATGTGTGTGTGTTTGTGTGTGTGTGTGTGTGTGTGTGTGTGTGTGTGTGTGTGTGTGTGTGTGTGTGTGTGTGTGTGTGTGTGTGTGTGTGTGTGTGTGTATCATGAATGTACATCATCTAAAGTCTCAAAGTATAAAAATATACTAAATGGCTATCTAGCTAGCTAGTATAATGTACAAAATATAACTATTCATTACAATGAATGCAACTTAGGTAGATTCTCTCACTTCCTCCACCACTACCATATATATATATATATATATATATATATATATATATATATATATATATATATATATATATATATATATATATATATATCATTAATGTACATCATCTAAAGTCTCAAAGTATAAAAATATACTAAATGGCTATCTAGCTAGCTAGTATAATGTACAAAATATAACTAATCATTACAATGAATGCAACTTAGGTAGATTCTCTCACTGCCTCCACCACTACCTCCATTCCCTCTTTTATCTCCCCATCATTATTTGCCATCTCTGCCCCATGATACACTCCCTAAAATAGCTAACCTGCCTTTAGTCCATCATGATGATCTTGCCTATGTAGCCACATAGGTGGAATATTGAGGTACCTATGAGATCCACTCTAGTATGATCCACTCGTAGTATCTAAACTTTATAACAATATCCTAGTATCTATCTAGGTTTACCATCCCTCCCTTCCCTATGATCAATCTTGCTCCTCATGTACCTAGTTTCCATGTGACCACCATACCACCTCCCTATATTCTATCCCTCTCTACCTAATATCTATCACTATATCACACTACCTAATCGTATCTCCCCTATAGTCTCTCCAATTGGGTTTGTAAGGAATCATAACAACCATGTATCTTTAGTAGAGTCCTCTTAAGTTTGGCCACCTATCCTTATAGTGAATCACACTCTGCTCTCAGTGTATCATAACCTACAATGTCACCTATACATTAGATGGTTCCTCCTCCCCTACCTCTTTGATATCCACATATCCTCCATCTTGGTACATTCATACTAATTTTTCCTATTTCTCTCCTATTTAATCCCCCTACCATAATGAATATGCTAAGGTACATCCTACATCATCCATATCTATGGTCTTTAGCTCTTACTTTGGTCCTACTTGTGGATCAACATAGTGTGTCTCTAGCATCCCAATATCTATATCATCATTCCTATATAACTATGGTGCATCTGGGATAACCTATTTTAACCCAAACTATCTCTTTGCCCTCTCAAAATAGAATAAATCTAGGTGTTCTACTCTACTCCCCCATAACCACCTATCTTGTTATCTATTAGCTAACTCTCCTTCCACCTCAGATCATGTTAGAAACCCCACATATGGTCTCCATATCACATCTCCCTCCTTTATCCATTTCAAAACCCACTTATAATAATCTAGGTCACATTCTACCCCATAACTAAATGGTCTCACAAGGTCTTCATTCCACCAAAGGAATCCCACATTAAAAGCTATCTAGTACCATCATGCCCATGGAGTGCTAATTATGTGAACTAATATAATGTGATCATAATCCAAACATTACAAGACAAAGGTCACTTCTAATACAAACCACCATTGCATACTCCACCCCCATAGCTTTCTATACACCTATGCTAAAATGGTTATATCCCACACAAATATTATGTGATGTTCCCACATGTTTGACATAACACCTATCAAGCTCTAGGTAAATTGGCCTCCCCTTAAATTTGGAAATGCATAGTAGAATATGGAAAATATCAACATCATCATCATCATGACTAATCTCCACTTTACATCCTCCTCATGAAATCCCTCAAAAAAAAACCTCTAGTTATAAATGTGATTTCCATCACATCCTCCCCATATATTCATGTTAGTGTTGATGCACATTCCCTCTCATCCACCATCACAATCACTACACCCTACATTGGTAGCCATAGTATATGGTAGATGTCATCCATAATCATAGTGATATCCCCTTTAGTCATCCATAAGGTCCCTTTCACCATATCCCACTACTATAATAAAGCTACCAATAGCCCAACATCCCTATGCACCTAACAATAATGGCACAATCCTCTAAAACTAGTGGCCTCCATGTACTCCCAATCCTCATCACTCATTTAGTCTTTTAATCACTCTAATAGTGGTGGTACTTGATCTTACATCATTAGTTGAGTTTATGATTATAATTGTAGGTTAACCTTCATAATTTTGTTTATTATGCTCCTAATCTCTCTTCACTTTTTATTACCCTATCCTAAATCAAAAATAATCCCAAGAAATCAATACTAATCCTCACATATCAATGTTGATTTTGTATCAATTGATGATGACCTAAAGCAAATCAACATTAATCTGATAAAAGTTGATATGATCCATGTGTCTTTTTATACTAGTATCCAAAATTATAATTACTCTAAAAAAGTGTATAAAATTCAAAAAAAATAACAAAACTTAAAACCTACCTCATCATGAGATCTTCACCTTCTCCTTTATTCACTTCTACTAGCCTTGTCATCCATAATTAGCCAAGATGTGTAATTAGGTGTCAAAATTTTTACTCGCATTCACACATAATCAATCACAAATGAGATCCTAACATATTAGGCTTACTATATATATCTCCTAGAGATAGATGTCAATTTTATTATGATTGACATTGATTCTATGAAATCAATAATGATATGTATAGATCGGTATTGATTGGATCCATTTGGATCATTTTTGCACTACTTGTAAATTTTTTGCATCCCTCTAGTCTTGCCTAAAGGCCACCTAAGTTATATTTATTAAAATTATCCCATTAGTTATTACCTTACATTATCAGCGAGTGGGCATAGACCCCCTATTTGTCCTATAGCCTCTAAGAGTCCTACACTCATTTAGGATATTATCCCCTATGGATCCTAAGAGTGTACCTCATCTTGAGAACAATTATCTCTAAGAAATACATGTGTCTTAAACACATTATATGCTTTGTTCAGCCCATCCGAGTCTTTGTTCTCTTGATCACCTTTTATTGAGCCCACTTATTCATAGTTGAGTCAATCTATTACTTGTTTTCCTTGGGGAATTTTTGATTGGATATCCCACATCTTTTTTTTAAAATTTGTACTTCATTACTACCCTTATAGATTTTACACTCACTTTTTATATATCTTATCCATTACCACCTCATTTCAAACCCATCACCAAATTTTCATCCTTCATGAGCTCTTAGTTTTAGGGGGTATACCTCCTCACATAAACCTGGGGCATTAAAACTCTCTTATTTTTTGGTCACATGGTAGGTTATTACAAACTACTCAACAAAAATGGGAAAATGTAGGCACTAAAATTTCACACAATAGTATTTGTGATAGTTTAGGTCTTAATCCCACTTTTTTATTCCATCCCTATTTCACCCCATGTAATTAAGTATTACCCAATTACTATTTTACCCTTACCCCATGTAATTAGTTTTACTAATTACTATTTCAGTTATGTAATTTATTTTAACTAATTACCAACAATTAAAATTTATCCAAATATACAAAATCATAATAAAAGTAAAATATTTTAACCCCCTAAGAACTCCCTTGCCATCCAAAATTTATTTAATAACTTAAAACCTAGTTAAAAATCATGGTTGAAACAATAAAAACATCCTTTGGTAAAACATACTATAATCAATACTAATACCCATAATTGATGTTGATTCAATAAAACCAATGTTTATTTAATCACATACCTCCATTGAGTAAATGACTATAATTCTACACTAGAACACTGAAGAAATTTCTCCAAAGATGTCTTCCAAATAATTACTTGTCTATTGAAAAGCCACACTCCTATGTTATCCCCTCAACATCCATCCAAGGGTTATAAATCATCTCATCAACCTTTCAATTGATATAAATTTGGAGTACAATAAAGGTGAGTACATTTTTTAAGTAATTCTATCTTTTTATGTTTTGTTTTACATTCTTTTTTATCACCCTTATCATTTCTAGATTTTCCTAAGCTATCATGTATCCCATCAAACCAATATTTATCCCTAGATTTTTAGAATATTATCTATATTGTTAGAATCAACATCGATTCACAAAATTGGCATTGGTCCTATAGGATCCACATTGATATCTATTTAAATTATTATCTATATATAATGCAAACTTATTTCTATTAGAACCCTTGAATTAATCTTAATCATCTATTTCTTAAACCATGGTTTTGACCTATAGATGACATTACTTGGATTTGTGCATGATGTAATCACCATCTATGATTTTCATATTATCTTGTAGTCTTTATTCATTGACCAAAGTGACATTGATTATGAGTTATGACTCTATGAAATTATATTTGAACTACCATAAAGGCCATTTATGATAAGTTAGAAGTGATATAATAAGAAGAAGATTCAACTAAAGACTATTGGCATGCTCATTTTACTAATATCAATGAAATGGATGTAGATTAATTTAAATTATTTAAATTTCATATTTGTATCATTATAGGCATATTGTGATATCAATTACTATTTTTATCTACTTAATTACTTCATAAAGTGGGTTGACATCCTTATTAATAAGTGTACCACTTCCTAAGACTTGTCTAGTACTAGGCAGCCCACTAACATATCTTTTGAATCAAATATTTTTTGAGTTTTCTCTTATGTGATGGTATTCCTTCCTAGACAAAAAGGATCTCCCACATTTTTTATATCAATGGTGCATAATCTTATAAATAATAAGTAATCCTTAAACCCCTATATTTCAATTAAGTTTATGGTAGTTTATCTTATAAAAGAATGAACAAAAACTACTTTAAAAACTAATAAGGGGAAGAAATGTGAGATCAAGAAGAGACATGAATGTGATATATCATTTAATAATGAATTATGACCCTTGTGTATATGACTCATATATCCAAAACTAACCCTAAAATCTAGGCCAATGGTATTGGATAGTCTGATGTAGTTGAAAGATATCTATTGACATAATATAATATCAACTAGATCAATATCGTAAAAATAAAAAAGGAGAAACTCAAAACTATATCAGATTAGTTGATAAGTACATGGAATAAAAGGTATGAGATAGATTATATTATACAAGCCAATACAATTAGATATATGGAATCTAACAAATATGGACAAAAGGTAGATAGTTAGGTAATATGAGAATATAATTAGAGGATGTTAGACTCATAGTAATAATGGTATGATATAATAATATGAAATCATCTATTGTAAATTACATTAGCTGATGGTAATAGTGAATGTTCATTCATCCACATCTATCAAGAGGGTAATTTGATGGTCTTGTAAACATTGGCATTACTAGCCCTAATTTAATCACATGGATTGTTTGCACCAACATCCCCCCCCCCCCAAATATCCCCCCTAATTATTCATGATTTACAAAACTCCCCTATTCATCCAAGGGTTAAAATAAATTATGCAAATGGATATCACATCTAAGACAATCCCACCCCACACTAAGGGTTATGATGGTGACACTCATTTCAAATTTTGGGATGGTAGACATCATCCTAAAATTCACCATAGTTATAATAATTAGATGAATCAAAATTTCAATAGCTAAACCCTTCACTCCATACTCTACATTTCACACCACCCAAGTAAGAAGAATAGTGAAACCATCAGATTTGACAAGGATAGGTGTGATCTAATCTTGTATGCTAAGGTATAAAAAAATCATAAGGTATAGAAGAAGCTCATAAAATGGTGGATTATGTAATTCATGATTTGCATTGAAGGCCATGATGAAACTCTTGCTAAGAATTTTTTTATGGGATGGAAGTAAAGGCAAGTCACTTTCAAGGGTACCAAAGTTGAAGTCACAAAGGAGATGGTTGAGGAAGTCATAGGCATGTCATGTGAGGGAACCAAGGCCTTCAAGGATAAGAATAAAAAATAAGATCTGATTTAGAATTTCTTTGAAATGGACTTGGCCTTCTAAAATGATAAGAAGGGTTACCCCAGATCCAATCTTCTAAGGCATTAGCTAAACATTTGTCTCTAAGTAGTGAAATATTTAAATTTAGAGGGAAAATTTAATCACATATTTTCCTATAACTTATTGATATTAAACCAATTTAATGGGAATTTTATTAGCCTAAATTACTACCTACTCATGTCCCTTGAATGATTTTTTTTTACATTATAATAAAAACCCTCCTCTGCCCTGATACACCAAGGGTTAATCTTCCACACTAAAAAATGGAAACCATTTAAGGGCATTGAGATCACCATATGATAAATAAGTAAGGAAAATGTCTAAGGGAGGTTCCAAAAGAATCTATTGAATATTTTGAGGAAGATCCATATTTATATTCCCCCCACCCTATCTACCCACCCCTTCCCTAAGTTACCAACAAGAAGGGAAAAAGAAAGACTTGTGACTCTCCCTCCTACCAGAATGAAATTGAGAAGAAGGTTAGAATAAGTTTGGAGGTTCCCCAAGGAATAAAAAAACCTAACTTTTAAATTCATAAGATGAAGGTGGATGAAGTTAGGAGACAATGAAATGGTAGAGAATTGGCAAATATCCCTAAAGGAACCAGGCATAAGCTACTAGGCTTCCAAGATAATTTCTAAATAATGGGATAATAATTGGTCCCTGTAATGGAATAATGGAATACCCTAAAATTGGAGTTAGATAGGTTGAGTAAATTTTGGGTAAATCCAAATATGGTTGAAGGTAGCAAGTAGAAGATAGAGGATAACCCCAAAAACAAAGCAAGGA
The DNA here is from genome assembly GCA_037957365.1 of Torreya grandis. Classification (NCBI taxonomy): domain Eukaryota; kingdom Viridiplantae; phylum Streptophyta; class Pinopsida; order Cupressales; family Taxaceae; genus Torreya; species Torreya grandis. Next base: position 152,605 of record JARHVA010006759.1, on the reverse strand, counting down.
AACCATAACTATCATTCTAGTGAAATCCACTACAAGTGTCTAAAAGAAAGAGAAGAGTAGACTTGATAAGGAAAAGGGGGGAAATGATCATAAAATAATAATGGTGGAAGGCCCTGTATCCAAACTAGAGGAAAATCTAGCAGTATCAAGTAGAAAGTTGGTGGTAATAAGAAGGATTTAGTCCCTGCTAAGAAACAAGATGTCTCTAATGTGCCCTTCGAATAAATATAGTGTAAGTCATATTTTTTAGTCTTGTTTTGTTTTATGGTCTTGATATTTTATTAAAATTATATGGAAGTCTTGTGGTTGGTTTTACTACCTAGCCTATTTCTATTTTTTCCTTTTTTTCTTGACTTTACTTCTTGTTTAAAATCCTAGTTTTAGGTCCATATAAAACCTAACATTCACCTAATTAAATAAAAAAAGTACATTAGCTAATTATACCATACTCTTAGTGTAACCTTAAATGTGTGCACTAATGTATATTTATGATCTGACATGACTCTATAATATAAACCATTATTAAGGTGATAAAATTTAAAATATCATATGTATACAAATCTAGCAATGAAGTGGAAGCTCCAACTTGTATGCCAATAAGAATAGTATTTTAGAACACTTTATAAGGACCATATTATTTGGGTGTTAGTTTTTTATGGCCCATAATCTTAAAAAATCATTACCTATAAATTTATATCCATTAAAAACATGTCACTTATGTCAAAATACTATTTTAGGTGGTATCGATCATCTTATTGCTTCATGCAAGTTTGTGGCACATGGAGGTTATTATTGAGAGATCAAAGGTTATTACACACATTATGTTTAGAATTTATTTATTTTACCTTGGAAATTATTGTAATATATTCCTAAATAATTTTTTTTCTCATGATAGATGGCATCATAAGGTGTCATCCCGATGGAAATTTGGTATGTGGATTTATACCACCATTTATCAACCAGTAACCATTTAACCTATTGAGTTTTATGATTAGAGTAAAATTAGAACATATGGGTCTCTAATAATTTGTTAATGATTCCTATTTATGTGTGGTAGGTATAGTTCATTTTAATTTGGCTTGCATAGTGGTGACAAAAATTCTCCAAGAAGTTACTAGTAAAATTATAATCACAATCATAAATGATGGAAGTATGTATCCCAAGTAGATGGAAGATCTAATAAAAAAATTTAGGGTAATGGTTGTGGTAATATAAGGCATAAAAATGGGCATACATGGGGAGGTGATCCACCACCTATAAAATATCTACTTTAAATATTGAGTTTGATAGTCATTCAAAAAAGGTTCATGGAAATATTTGAAAATAACATGATGGGAAAAGAAAAGGTTTGGATAATTCATATGGTTAATATTATTTCCATTTTTTTAAAGTGAATATTCTCACATTCTACAACAAACTATTTAATTTCATGTTTAATGTCAAAAAAAATTTAACTTTATCATAGATATTTGAAAAACCTAAGTGTCTAACTGATGGTGAGGTATGCAGTTCCAACAAAATTCTCTATGGTAGTGTTGATTTGGGAACTAGTGCCATACAAGATCTTAACCATAAATAGTGACTATCCCAAGACTAATTTTGTAGATATGATGTTAGGGTGTGGAGCTAAAAGCTTCACCAAGGAGCATAGCTTAAAATAGGTTCGGGTCTACACAGACGCCGGCGTCGGTCAGGAGCGACCGACGTCGGTTAGTAGCAGTTGCAGAGGCTCCGACGTCGGCGATATGGTCGACCGGCGACGGTCACAGGCGAACAGGCAGGAACCGATGTCGGTTACCTGCGTGTCCAGAAATCTATTTTCGTGGATGGCAGCGAGTGTTTGCATGATAAGTTTGAGTCGTGGACTCAAGCTTGCGTCTCTATTGTTAGCAATACTATCTTTAGAGCCCTTGTTCAAGAGGCTTAACTGTTTGTTGTAAGAGCATGCTCAAGTTTCCCTATTTCTATATGTAGGAAGATCTTCTTAGCTTAGAATTGTATGAGTGTGTATAGAACTGTAAGAGTAGAACATTGTGAATGTTTGAAGGACAGTATAGAGTTGCATTAATCCAGGTTGTTGGATTTGAATGTACTTGAGAGTGAGCTCTTGAGGAATAGAGATCTAGTGAAGAGATCTTGTGTGCATCTGTGAGAGGTGTGGAAGAACGAAGCTTCTTCATATTGTATTCCTATTGTAAAGAGTTTCAATACAAGTTTTCAGGGTGTTTTCTTGTATATCTTGTTCTGTGCTATTTATCATTTCAGTTACTTATCTATCTGATTTATTTCCGCGTTTATTGCTTTCACAAGTGTAATCTATTGTTGGTTTGATCCCCCAACAAGTGGTATCAGAGCCTTGGTTACAGGTTACAGGTTACAGATTACAGGTTGCTCACAGGTGTTTCTGCAGGAATTTTTGTTTGAGTGGGAGAAGCAATGGCAGAGGAAAGTAAGCTGAGAATGGAAAAGTTCAATGGCAAGAACTACCAACATTGGAGAATGCAGATAGAGGACTATCTGTATCAGAAGGATCTCTACTTACCGTTAGGTGGGATAGCAAAGAAGCCCAAGGACATGGAGGATGAAGAATGGGAAGTTCTTGACAGAAAGGCTCTTGGGTCTATAAGACTGAGTCTGGCCTCCACTGTGATATGTAATTTGTCACAGGCAAAAACTACGGTAGAGTTGATGACCACGTTAGCAAATATGTATGAAAAACCCTCAGCTTCAAATAAGGTATATCTTATGAAGCAATTGTTTAATTTGCATATGAATGAAGGTGGATCTGTTTCTACTCATCTGAATGATTTCAATGGAATTGTTAATCAGTTAAGTTCTGTCAATATTGTATTTGAAGATGAAATAAAAGCTCTTTTGATATTATGTTCTTTGCCCGAAAGCTGGCATGGCCTAGTAATGGCAGTTTCTAATACTGCATCTGCATCAAATATTTTGAAAGTAGAGGATGTGGTTAGTGTTATCTTGAATGAGGAAATACGCAGGAAAAGCATAGAAGAGACATCTGGGAACGCTTTAAATTTTGAGAGCAGGGGAAGGCAAAAAGAAAAGAGCAAGAGGAGATCAAGATCTAAGTCTAAGGTGAGAGGAAGATCCAAATCCAGGAATGGCAGGAAGCCACAATGCTGGAACTGTGGAAAGATGGGGCACATAAGCAGAGATTGTTGGTCAAAGCCCAAGGAGGACAACCAACACGAAGGAAAGGAAGAAGCCAAGGTTGCAGGTATTGCACAGGATGCTTTAATTTTCTCTTTGCATAATAACATAGAATCTTGGGTATTAGATTCTGGTGCTTCTTTCCATGCTACCCCTAACAGAGAGTATTTCAGTGACTATATCCATGGAGATTTTGGAATAGTATACTTAGGGGATGATGAGCCTTGTAAGATTATTGGCAAAGGTAAAGTGCAGCTGAAGATGCAGAACGGCAACACATGGGTGTTGAGAGAAGTGATGCATGTTCCTAGTTTGAAGAGAAATTTGATTTCTGCAGGTAAGCTAGGTGATGAGGGTTGTACAGTAACTCTCACAGCAGATTCTTGGAAAGTGACCAAGGGTGCACTAGTTATGGCCAGAGGTAAGAGAGAAGGTACTCTCTACTTGTGTAATTGTGTTACTAACAAATCTCCTTCAGTTTTATCTACTTCAGGTGTGGATTGTAAATTGTGGCACTCAAGGCTTGGCCACATGAGTGAGAAGGGGATGTCAATACTTAAGTCTAAAGGTATGCTTTCAGATTTGAAAAGTATGGATCTAGAATTTTGTGAGCATTGTGTATTTGGAAAACAGAAAAGGGTTAGTTTTCTCAAGACCGGGTCTACTAAGAAAAGGCAGAAGTTGCAGCTTGTTCACACAGACGTGTGGGGACCGGCTCAGGTAGCCTCTATTGGCGGATCACGGTACTATGTTACATTCATAGATGACGCCACAAGAAAGGTATGGATCTACTGTATTAAAAAGAAATTTGATGTTTTTGAGACTTTTAAGTTTTGGAAAGCCATGGTTGAGAATGATACAGGCAGAAAGTTAAAGTGCTTGAGATCTGATAATGGCGGTGAGTTCTGCAGTCTTAAGTTCAAATTGTATTGTTATACACAAGGAATCCGTAGGCAAAGGACGGTTCCAAGGACACCTCAGCAGAATGGTATTGCTGAAAGGATGAACAGAACTATCATGGAGCGAGCAAGATGTATGAGATTGCATGCAGGGTTGCCCTTAGAGTTTTGGGCAGAAGCAGTTGACACCGCAGTGTACCTGATTAACAGAGGACCTTCTACAGCTCTGGATGGTGGAATTCAGAAAGAGGCATGGACAGGTAAAAAGGTAGATCTCTCATATCTCAAAGTTTTTGGTAGTGAAGCCTTTGTGCATATAGATAAGGAAAATAGAAAGAAGCTTGATCCTAAGTCTATGAGGTGCACGTTTATAGGCTATGGCTCAGATGATTTTGGTTTCAGATTTTGGAATCTAGGAACTAACAAGGTAATCAGGAGCCGTGATGTTGTTTTCAATGAAAGAGTGATGTACAGTGATCAGATAAGGAAGCTGGATCAATCTGGGCAGAGCAATAGTGAATTGGATGAAGTTATGGTCCAAAATGAGCTCGCGGGAAAAAGAAATAATCACTTGCAGGAAAACACAGAGACCGACGTCGGCAGGATTGGAACTGGCGTCGGCAGTACAGAAACCGGTGTCGGTCATACAGAGACCGACGTCGGCAGACCAGGCACCGAGGTCGGTCGGGAAGAACCGACGACGGCGAGTGACAGGTCTACAGGTGGCCGAGGTCGGTCACTGTCAGAAAAATTGGGTGAACAGATTGTTGAAAACAAGTCCAAGACACCCACCAGGAGGTCTGAAAGGGTAAGTAAGCCTCCAATTAGATATTCTCCTTCCTTATATTATTTATTGCTAACCGATGGTGGAGAACCAGAAAGTTTTGAAGAAGCATTACAGGTGGAGTCCAGGAGTAAGTGGGAGCGTGGCATGGTTGAGGAAATGGAGTCCTTAAGGGAGAACCAAACATGGGATTTGGTTGAATTGCCAGCTGGTAAGAGAACACTGAAGAACAGATGGACCTACAGGTTGAAGGAAAGTGAGGATGGTCAGATGCGATATAAGGCCAGATTAGTGGTAAAAGGATTTGCACAAAAGCCAGGTATTGACTTTGGTGAAATTTTTTCTCCTGTTGTTAAGATGACTTCAATAAGGGTTGTATTGTCTTTGGTTGCTTTTGAGGATTTGCATCTCGAGCAGCTAGATGTTAAGACAGCATTTCTTCATGGAGATTTGGATGAGGAAATTTATATGGAACAGCCAGAAGGTTTCGAGGTCAAGGGTAAGGAGAAATTTGTGTGCAGGTTAAAGAAAAGCTTGTATGGCCTTAAGCAAGCTCCAAGGCAATGGTACTTGAAATTTGACAGGTTTATGACTGAGCATGGCTACAGTAGGTGTCAATCAGACCATTGTGTGTATTTCAAGAGATTTGATGACGGTAGATATATTATTCTATTGTTGTATGTAGATGACATGCTGGTTGCAAGGTCTCACATGCAGGATATCTCAGAGCTTAAGGAGAAGTTAGCTCAAAAGTTTGCCATGAAGGATTTGGGAGCAGCTAAGAAGATCCTTGGCATGAGCATTAGGAGAGACAGGAAAAATCACAGGTTGATATTGTCTCAGGAAGATTATGTGAACAAGGTGTTGGAGAGGTTTAATATGCAGGATGCAAAACCGGTAAGTACACCTATGGCTGGACACTTTAAGTTAAGCAAAGAACAATGTCCAAATTCACATGATGAGGTAGAGTACATGAGCACGGTTCCATATTCTTCCGCAGTAGGGAGTTTGATGTATGCAATGGTGTGTACTAGACCAGATATTGCCCAAGCAGTGGGAGTAGTAAGCAAGTATATGGCCAATCCAGGTAAGGAACATTGGAAAGCGGTTCAATGGATCCTTAGATATCTGAGAGGAACCAGCAGCAAGCACCTATGCTATGGAGGTTCAGATACTTCTCTACATGGCTATGTAGATTCAGATATGGCAGGGGATTTGGATGGCAGGAGGAGCACCACAGGTTATGTTTTTACTGTAGGTGGAACGGCAGTTAGTTGGATATCTAAGTTGCAGAAGGTTGTAGCCTTGTCAACTACAGAAGCAGAATACATTGCAGCTACAGAAGCTAGCAAGGAGATGATATGGATGACACGGTTCATGGAAGAGCTTGGAAGGGAGCATGGGAGTTGCAGATTGTACAGTGACAGTCAGAGCGCAATCCATTTGGCCAAGAACTCAGCCTTTCACTCTAGAACCAAGCACATACAGCTAAGGTACCACTTCATACAGCAGGTATTGGAAGATGGTGAGTTAAAGCTGGAGAAAATTCATACAGACAAGAATCCTGCTGATATGCTAACAAAGCCGGTTACGATGGAGAAGTTGAATCTTCATTCAACTTCTATTGGTCTTCATGATTGAGTTGAAGATGGAGGAGCAAGAAGATGATGCTGTACAGGTTGGTGCAGCTGGTTTATCTCCAAGTGGGAGATTGTTAGGGTGTGGAGCTAAAAGCTTCACCAAGGAGCATAGCTTAAAACAGGTTCGGGTCTACACAGACGCCGGCGTCGGTCAGGAGCGACCGACGTCGGTTAGTAGCAGTTGCAGAGGCGCCGACGTCGGCGATATGGTCGACCGGCGACGGTCACAGGCGAACAGGCAGGAACCGATGTCGGTTACCTGCGTGTCCAGAAATCTATTTTCGTGGATGGCAGCGAGTGTTTGCATGATAAGTTTGAGTCGTGGACTCAAGCTTGCGTCTCTATTGTTAGCAATACTATCTTTAGAGCCCTTGTTCAAGAGGCTTAACTGTTTGTTGTAAGAGCATGCTCAAGTTTCCCTATTTCTATATGTAGGAAGATCTTCTTAGCTTAGAATTGTATGAGTGTGTATAGAACTGTAAGAGTAGAACATTGTGAATGTTTGAAGGACAGTATAGAGTTGCATTAATCCAGGTTGTTGGATTTGAATGTACTTGAGAGTGAGCTCTTGAGGAATAGAGATCTAGTGAAGAGATCTTGTGTGCATCTGTGAGAGGTGTGGAAGAACGAAGCTTCTTCATATTGTATTCCTATTGTAAAGAGTTTCAATACAAGTTTTCAGGGTGTTTTCTTGTATATCTTGTTCTGTGCTATTTATCATTTCAGTTACTTATCTATCTGATTTATTTCCGCGTTTATTGCTTTCACAAGTGTAATCTATTGTTGGTTTGATCCCCCAACATATGAATTATTAATGGTCAATTTTTATATCATCTAGTGAATTTTATCATCCTATAAATATTCATGTTTCATTGTGTACACCTACTCGATAATGTAAAAGGGTAGTTAACATTTTTTTATTCTTCATAATTTTGAGGCAACACATTTAAAATAACATAGTTCTTAAATTTTTTAGATATTGTCATAGGAATATCCCATAATTTTGGTTACCCACTTATATTTCTTAGGAAAAGAGACATTTTTATCTAATATTTACTTGAGATGATGATGATTAGTTATGATGTAGAATTATCTTCTGACTAGGTATGGGTGACACTTGTTTACTACATGAAGGATGGATAGCAATTACTTTTATTATATTGATCAGGAGGGATTTTTTCATATAAGTGCCCTGAAAATGGGTTTGAACTTCTTGTATTACAATAAATAATTTAGATAAGTTAGACAGCCAAAAATAACATCCTACACATTTATTTCTTGATAAGTGTGTCATTAAGAATCTCACTTAGCTATATTTTCATCAAGTTATTTTTAAGTTTTAATCAATTAAGAACACAAAATAAATTAAATATAATTGGATCCTAAGAGCTTGTGAGCATACAAATACTAATTAATAATACATAAGATGCAAATTAAGTACCTGAAAATCTCCATTAGAAATGTATTTGCATAGGGTGTAGCTCACATGTAACATCAAATGATCTTTATCAATGAAAATTGTGTTGAGACATCTCAATTAAAAATATGGACTATTTGAATTTGGTCATGAATTAGAAGAGGTTATGCATGATGGGATTTGATAAATGGTTAACACTTCATTGTATATCTTTAACATGTTGAATTTTAATGTAATTAGGTCTATTTATAATGAAATTGGATTAGTGTGGACCGTTCATCTTGAAATTAATATTAAAAATTGTAAAAGAATACTTAAGAGTGCACATAGATCAACACAAGGATCACTGATGTGAGACTTTCATCTTAATCAAAATGAAGGGTGGAGGATGATATTTGAAAATATTGAAATGATAATTTTTATAATCCCTTCATCTTATTTCCAAGATGAAGGGTGGATAATTATCCTTCTAAGATCTTTGTGAGAGTCTATTTACACCCTTCATCTTGTTTACAAGATGAATAGAGGATAAAAATTCCCATTAAATGCACATGGATCACCAACATGGCCCCTTCATATTGTTTCCAAGATGAAGGTTTAAGAATGTTCCAAAAATATCTCAAAAGACTCATTAAGGGTCCTTCATCTTGTCTCAAAGATGAAGGATAAATAATAATTTTATATAGTAATTCACTTTATCAAATTGATTTTAGCTCATAAAATCATATTCCAAAGAATATCAAGATCATTTATTGAATGAAGATGCCCCTTTGGAAAAAAATAATTAATTAAATAAAAGGAAATTATAATTATATTTACAATAAAAATATAATTTTGAAGAATGATTTGTATAAGAGGGAATTAATTGCATTAATTAATCAGCAAAAGGGGAATTAATTGAAGTGAAAATAATAACATAATTGACTAGAGAAATTACCTAAAATGATAATCAAATAGAGAAATTGACCAGAGTCATAATAATTGAATAGATAAATTAAATAGAATGATAATTAAATAGATGTAATATAGTGAATTATCCCACCTACAATTGTCCCAGCATAAATTCAAACTTGTACATTATATGAATAGAAGATTTGAGACTAGATTATGTGTAATTTCAAAAAGGCATTCCATTTTGTAATTTTGATACAAAAGTGATAAAAGTGGAGTTTCTACATTTTTGTCTATTTGAGAAGGGATTAAAAGATGTAGATAAAGAGAAAAAAAAATTAAAAGAATAAAAATTCATAAAAATGATCATAGAACAAAATTATCTAATGTGAGTTTTGATGAATTTGATAAAAGCATTAACAAACAAGTTAAAATATGTCCCAAAATAGTTCTTAGTAAGCCTTAGATGCCCCCTAAAGGGGAGAATCAATACAATTTTGGCAAAATGAACAATATAAATGATGAAATAATAGCATAGAATGATAGAAGGGGAGAAATTTTGAAAGAAATAGGTGAAAATGAGAAGAAAATTGGATATTGGAGCTAAAATTGAGTTTCTAAAGAAGAAAAAAGTGCACAAGGGGAATTTTTTCTGATATAAAAAGCTATATATTTACCCTAGGGTGGAAATTTGGTTCATTTTCACCCTCTCAATTCAAAATTTACCTATTATATTTCACACTAGAGTGACTTGGATAAAATGGCTCATAGACCATGATCGAGGGAACTTTTAGACTGTGTACAGGAGAATAGATGACCATGAGGCATAAGACCACCGATTAGTAATTTTTTAACTTTTACATTTAATATAATTTATTACATATATAATTAGAGAAAAATATGAATTCATTAATTTTGAAATGGTGAATTCGGCCACGTAAATGGTGAATTCATCATCAAAAATGGCAAATTGGTCAATGCTATTGGTGATTTATTCTAAAAAATAGTGAAATAGCAAAAAGTCAAAATGGTGTAGAGTGATTTTAGAAAATAGTGAATTAGCCCTATTAAAATTATGAATTGGTTAGTTTAAATGCTAAATTTATCAATAAAATGATGAAAATAATAGAATAATTTTGATGTCATCTAAAAAAGTGAAATTAAATAGAGATTAGTGAAATGATTAAGGTTACTATCTTAATCATCAAAAAATAAGAGACATTACCCAGAACTTATTTAACAATGAATTCATCATACAAATGGTGAAATTGGCCTACTAAATGGTGAATGCACCTAAAAATGACTAAAACATCCTAATTACATAGAGGAATAAAAATTAAATAGAGAGAGACAAAAAAAATGATTATCAAAGTAGAATAGGACTAGATGACATGATTTTGTTATAGAAATAGGTGTTATTAGAAATTATAAATTTGAGTGAATTAGTAACAAATGACTGATCGTAATAATTTTAACTAGATTGTACCAGTGAGTGGAGGTATTGATATCTTGTGAGTGATGCTCACACTTTCTTTGACAACTGTCATTATGGACAAATGACATGTGCATGTAGTTTGATACTATTATCCTCTTACACATAGCGAGGATGCTAGGTATTCATTTGTATACATCATTGCATAGTGCCCTTAGAAAGTGGTGGAGATATGATACATCTACCTTCTAGATACTAAAATGGGAGGTGATAATTACATTAGAAGATGTTTGGCATATTTTGTGAGTAGTGATCAGAGTTTTTCCACTATATTATCTTTCCTTGAGTGATAAAATTATGACACTAGAGGGTTTGAATAGACATTTAGACATCAATATAGTTTAGGGTGGATATGCTAACATCAAAGAGATTGAGATTATGATGGACATATCATGAGATGGGGCTATGCAATTAGATGTTCTAGTTCCCATTAGGTTTGATATATTAGTGATAGTCCTTATGGTTATTTTTAGTGTCATTCTACTACATAACAAGAGTAATTAGTTCTTTCACATGGGTTTATGAGGCATGGTCAGAGATATGCTCATAGATATAATTATTTTTGACTAGGGACCAGTGAAATTGGCTTAATTATACCATGATACTCATTGTGTGGTTCATGGGAGAGGATGCAACATTGGCCCAAACACACTACTCTAGGTTTGGGTGTAGGAGCACATAGATATTGAGTGACCTATTGGTAGATGTTAGTAGAGGGGCCAGATGAGCCAATGGCATATGGATGGTATCAGGTGGGGTTGAGGTAATTGATACATAGAGGGGAAATTAGATATTATAGATGAGAAATAGATGAGATGACCTATACTGATGTGACATGAAGGCCATATAAATATATTCAATTTTAGAGGCTAGAGGATGAAAATTATATGTTTTATATGACTATGGTATGTTGCATTATGGTTCAAAAGGATTATACCATTAAGTGATATAGGCTAAACAAGGCACATAATTTTTTTTATTTACAACATATGTACCAATAGGAATTCACTAGTTTGTGCATGCATTAATAGAGAGAGAGAGGGAAGTGGGGATTAGCTCCTAATCAGGATGAGGTTGGAGTGAGATTTGGGTTGGTACTAGTAGCCTAGGTGTGTGTAGGTTAACCATCAAATTTAGGGGTGATAGAGGCATATGCAACATGGTGGGTTCATCATCAACCTTTTAGATTGATAATACCATTAGGTGGAGATGAGGGATAAGATTAGGGATCTCAATAGAGATAGATTATATTATGTGTTGTATGACCTATTCCTATAGTGAGGGTAGTGGATATAAGAGTATAGGAGGAGGAGGGAGAGGAGGAGGGAGAGGAAGAGGGAGAGGATATGTATTAGGTAAAGGAGGTAGATGATGTGGAGATAGAGTATGTGGAGGATGAGGTAAAGATAGGCATAGATGAGGACATGGTAGAGGTAGATATGATAGGGAATGATCAAGGTGCATAGGTGATAGGGGATAGGCTAGCTCATCAAAACCCATAGTATCTTTAGAGACTTAGGAACTCATTGATAGATTGAGATATGAGATCAATGCCAAGGATTCTAAGCCTAAAAATAGATAAAACTAATTAGATCATAGATCCAATTAGCTATCTACATCATACATGTATATTAGTGTAGATCAGATAGAGATATCTAGATTGGTAGTCAAGTTGATCTAGATGTGTGAGGTATAGGTGAAGCTTACTTATATAATAAATTAAACTATATGAGAGAGAGATGTTGTAATATAGGTACATGCATAGATTATGTCTCAAAGAGGCTCTATGATAGTAGAGTAAGGTGTGGCATGAGCTAACATAGATACAACTTAGGTAGGGATGGATAGAATACAAATAGTTTTGGATGAGGCCTAAATGGTTTTTATAGAGAGAAGTTTTTTACTAATCTATGAGAATATCCTTAAAAATAAGGAATAGGTAAACTATTATAGGATCTTATATCAAGTACTAGTGATAATGATAACTAGGTGGCTTACATTTTATGAGTATAATGCATAGAAATCATATTCTAGATTAGGTCAGTCACATAGGACTTCTTCATTAGGGAGATTAGTAGCTCAACCACATCCTCATTCATTAGTTATTGGTTCTCCTTTATAGCTGACCCCCCATAAGATAAGACAAGTGAGAGCTCTTAACATGTAATTTCATAGGATAGATCTAGTATACATAGTCATAGCCATAGTTGATTTGTAGACCATTGGCATTTTGATCCATGAGATGTATTGATTTATATGATGTAGTCATATGATTCGAGATGTACTTGGACTCTCTTGTGATGAATATGCCCCATTTTGTGATGTATGTGGACATTTAACACTTTCATATATGATATTTATGATATTAAGTGTTATCTCATGTGTTTTTTTATTTTAATTACTTATGTCATATGATCTTTAGATTAGACATGATGATATGACTCTGATTTATATATGCTCCTATTAATATTGATGAGATGACTAGATGTTTGTTAGTGTAGATGATTGGATCAAATAGATATATATATGTATTTGATTTATGGCTTCAAAACGTAAACCATTTTGAAATTTGATTTTTTTATATTTAACATTACAATATACATCATAATCTAGGAAGGACTATGATAACACTCATTTGTCAAAATACATAAAATTTTGAATTCAAAATGCAAATTTTTATTACTTAAAATGAGAAATGGAAAATCAAGATTTAAATGTACAACATAATACAATTAAATCAAATTTAATTTAGATAAAAATGTTTACCACTAAAAATCACTATATGAGTAATCAATACTTAATTAAAAATCATAATGTACTAAATTATAACAATCAAGTAACAAACAACATACTAATAAGCAAATAAATAATCAACACACAAACACATAAGAGAAAGTAAAAAAACATTCAATTCAAAAATCTGTGTGTGTGAAAATAAGGAATTACACTTTGATACCAAAGGGTATGATAAAATAATCATGACTAGGGAGAATAAAAGAATAAGTAAGAGGTGGCCGAGCTGACTCCAAATGCCCCATGCAAGTGGAAATTGCTTACATAGTCTTATGGAATTCATGTGAAATGTAATTCTCTCAAGGATTTGGGATGGAATAAAATTGATGACAAGTGAAGAAGATAGATTATAGAATAAAAAAAGGAAGAGGGACTCACAAAATAAGGAGAGCATATAAGGAATATGATTGCTAAAATGACAAGGGATATGATCATAATATGTTGAGAACATGGGATAAGGGATGGTTGAGCTAAACTCAAAGAGTTGAGTAATACCTACATAGTCCAATTGTACTACAATCAATTGTATTTTAACCAAAAAATTAGCATAAAAAATGATAAGTAGGATTACAGACAAGAACATCAACACTTAAGATAAAATAGCTAAGCTCAAAAAATAATGAGAACATGAGATATAAATGCTCGTAAAATGGAGAGAGTGTGGGAATTTAGTCCCAAATTTTTGAGATGTCTTACCCATAAGGAAATGAAAATCACCAATGAGGTACTTTAGTATGTGCTACCTAAATAAAGCAACTAGAAACCCAAATTGAGTAACAAGATGAGAACTAGTTAATTACATGACATTAGAGATGGACATAGATGGGAAAACTAAATCAAGAAACTTTTTAGGATTTTTTATGTAAGGGAATATTTAATATTCTAGGTATTTTTGGAATATTTGAATTGTTAAGGGATTTTTTCAATAAGATATAAATAAGAGTATTTTGACCAAAGAATGTACATGATAGGAACATACAACTCTAGAAACACATATCAAAGGAAGGGATGATCATGGGTATGTGAACTCAACATTGATCAAGTAAAATGAAGTTATTTTCCATACACAATTAAATTTAATGAGTGCCACTCAAAAATAAATTGGAATAGGATACAACTTCCTCCTTTGTAAAAACTAATCAGGATGCATTGAGAGTGAATGAAGGAATGTGTTTAGTAATTGATAGGAATTTAAAGGAAAAATAAAATTCATAAAAGCCATAATATATTGACATTCCACATGTGTTCCATTTCTTCTATAAAGATATTTTGACATAAACCCATTCTTGAATTTTCTCTAATCTATCTAAATGTTTCTATGATTCACCTATTGTACTTGTATAATCATAATTAGATTTGGGTGGTAATAAGAAAGGGAAGTGAGGAATAGTAAAAGGATGTCCCCAATAAATGGTTAATAAGAATAGAGAAAGACATAATAGAACATAGATTCCCCCAAGTAGGAACATTTATAGACTAGAGTGTGGTAACTTTAATCATGAAAGAACTTAAGATGCATAATTTTCAATAGCTCATCTAATTCATCACCTTCTAAAGTAGCCAATATATATGCACCAGAACCATATTTAGTTATATAAATAAAGGGACCTAACCAATTTGGTTCAAATTTACCATTCTTTTCCCATTTAACACTAGTATTATTTTTATTCTCTTTGAGCATAAGATCACCAAATTCAAAACTCTTTGGATATAATTCACTAGTTATAGCCTCAGTATAGCTGATTTTGATAGGATTTAAGGTTATTTAGAGTGGATATCATTTTATCATCTAGGTCTAACTCTACTAATATAGCCACTCAATAGTATTCTTTATAAAATATTTCCTATAATTAAATTCATAGGGAGGGAAGCTTGATCCCAATGGGGAAAATGACTTCAAATCCATAAACCAAGAAATAAGGAGTTTTAACAATAGGAGTATGGAAATTGAAGTGGTATGCCCATAAGGCTAGGAATATTTTTAAATTAAGATCATAGCCAAATGTATTGATAGTCTTTTCTATGATTTTTACAAGTGTTTTATTGGATGCTTCTACATGTCCATTACCTTGAGGGTAATAAGGGGTGGAAAACTTATGCCTCATATGAAACTTAGAATAGAGGGTGATGACATCCTTATTTTTAAAGGATATACCATTATCTAAAATAATGGAATAAGGGATGTAATAATGTTAAATTATGTGATTTAGGATGAACTTAGAAATTTGCTTACTAGTTATGTAATTAAGAGCAGTTGCCTCTACCCATTTTGTAAAATATACAATAGTATTAAGGATATGTTTGTGACCATATAAAGAAGTATGGTTAATATTACCTATGATACTTATCCCCCATGTTTAAATGGATATGTATTTATGACTATTTTAGTTCTTAAATTAGAGCATGAATTGAATTGACATGGTTTTGACATGCTAGACATTTCTTTACATAAGCACATGCATCTACTTTAATAGTAGACTAATAATAAATATTAAAAAAGAGATTCTTATCTAGGACTATACCACTTGTGCATGCCTTGAAAATCCCTTCATGGAATTTCCTAAGCACTAATTCATATTCTCTTATATTTAAATGGTGAGGTAGATTTACATCATAACCCCTATGATAGAGCATGGTTCCAATAATGGTGTAATGAAAAGTTTTTTGGATAAAGGAATTTGTTTAGTTATGAGATAGATAGGTGGAAGTATGTGATCAATAAAATAAGAAAGTATGTCATTGTACCAAGGGATATTAGGACCAATAATGATACATATCATCTCAAAATGTGACTAGTTATACACTAGAACAAGAAATTGTCTAATGAGAAACTTATAGTCTTTGATAGAAGAATAAAATCCAATAATTAAACCAATAGTATCCATAGCATTATCTAAATTATTATTAAATTATGAATTTGTTCAAATTAAATAGTTTCAAATTTGAGTTTGAGAGGATTTAGCATAAATTTATAAGGCACCAAATTTTCATCCTTTGTTTGATATTGATTAATGACTTGATTGATAATGTGTTTTGAATCACCATATACTTGAAAATTTTGAATATTTCATTACACTTTAATACAAATTCCAAAAATCAAAGCCTAATATTCAACTATATTATTTGTGCATAGAAAGCCAATGTGAAAAGATTTAAGAATAAGAATACCCTATGGCATGATGAATAATAGGCCTTCTCCTGAACCATGTGATGTGAAAGAACCATAAAAAATAGAGATTCTATTATTTCTCTTCATATAGAGTCATAATAGAATCATATATAAAGTGCACTATAATAAGAACAAAATCTTGGAATGGCATTGTGGCTAGTTGATCAAATAATACTTTTCCTTTGATTACTTTATGTTGTGTGTATTCAATATCAAACTCACTAAGAAACATAACCCACTTAGCCATTCAACTAGTTAGGGACATTTTTTGTAATAGTTTTTTTAAGGTTTATAATTTAAAAATCAATAGTGTCTTTTTATTCAACATGTAATGTCTAAGCTTCTAGGAAGTGAAAAATAATGCAAGACATGTTTTTATTTTGGAGCATAATTTTTCTCATATGAGATTAATGTATGGATTAGATAATAAATAGCTCTTTATTTTTCTTGATCATCATGTTGAGCTATGATCACCTCCAAGGTACTAGTATCAGAGGATATGTACAATAACAAAGGCTTCTTTAACATTAGTGTAACAAGTACTAGAGGATTTTCAAAGTATTACTTACTTTTATCAAAATCATCTTAGCATTCAACATTCCATTAAAAAGTGATGCCATTATTTAAAAGATGTGTAAATGTATGACAGTGGTTAACAAGTTGAGGGATGAATCATATAATAGCCTATATTTTACCCTGTAGATTGTGAAGTTGTTTTAGATTGAAAAGAGGTGGCATTTTAGTAATACCTTGTGCTTTGGTTGGATCAACTTTAATGCCCATACAAAAGACAATGAAGCCTAACAATATTCCAGATGCAACCCCAAAAACACATTTTTTAGGGTTGACACACACTTTATACTCATGAAGCCATTCAAATAATATTCATAACACTCTTGTATGTTTTTCATGAGCTTTGGATTTTCCAAAGATATATTCAATGTTATATTCAACAATATTATGCATGAGATCATGAAAGATAATAATCATTGCTTGATTATAAGTGGATCTTATAATTTTCAAGATAAATGGCATGACTTGATAATAGAATGTGCCCCAAGGGGTTGTAAATGTTGTATTGAATTGATCCTCTAGAGTTATCTTAACTTAAATATATCCTAAAAACCCATCCATAAAATATAGCATCTTATTTCCAACTATGGAATCTACAATAAGATCTATATTTGGTAATGGAAAATCAACTTTAGGGAAATATGTATTTAGATATATAAAATGTTAATAGATTCAAATTCCAACTATTTTATTAATTTCTAGAGTAATTTTAGAAATAAAATATTCATAGGGAATAGGTTTGATAAAAACATCTTGCAAGTAAATTTTCTAGATCATCTTTGACTAGGAGAGTAATCTATGGATGCATCCTTTTTATCTTTTACTTAATAGGTTTGGCATCTTGGTGCATAACCAAATGATGAACAAGATATCATGGATCTAGTTGAGGCATATATAAATAGGCCCAAACAAATATATCAATAAACTCCATGAGAAGGGAAATAATCAATTCACACTCTTATGATGTAATGGATGCATAAAGATTGACTATCTTAGGATCATCATATGTACCAATATTTACTTATTTCATGTATTCCATAATTAGGGTGGAACCATCATCCAAAATTGTAAAAAAAGAATTTAATTGATCATTGAACTTGAAATGTGGACTCTTAGATTGACCATGTATGAAGAATTAGAATAATTCCCCTCAGGTAATGGCCAAAGAGATACCAAATGTGGATTCTCTGAAAACCATATTCTCAAATTCTTCATGATCTTCAAGCTTAATTTCAACACTATATGGTAGATATGGACTTGTGGACTCATGGGTTTCCTATAAAGGAGAGTTAACTTCCACATCCAATGGTGTCTGAAATAGGTTTTCACCAAGGGACTCATATTTATCTTTACTTTTTCCCTATCCAAAAATACCTCAGAAAGGTTTTCACTTAAGGATCTTGATCTTTCATTTTCTTTGACCAAGGAATTTTTATTTCTCCCCAAAGTAGGCCATAAGGTCCAAATAATTTACAAATCCTTGCTTTTGGTTAATTATTGATAGACTATCTCTTAGGCCCATGAACTATAAAATTACCTCTTCATTATAAAACTCATTAAAATGGCATCATTATCTTTTTGGTCCCAATCAATAAGGTTAGGATAATGAAGGTTAAAGGGAATGGTGGGAAAAAATGAGATAGTGAGAATAGAGAAGGAATCAAATAGATTAGTTTTGTTAAGTTCATCATATATACTATAATAGGACTTTGTGTTTTTTCTAGGAATATTATCATTTAGCAGATAGTTTAAACCACTTTCAAGATGTTTTGGGATGACCCTAGGTGATTTGTATCCTAAACCTTATTTCTTTGCATTTTTTATAGGAAGAATATGATCTAATTAATTTTACTCTTTTTCCGCAATCCATTGCCTTTATAAGTATTATGGGCCATAATTCTATTAGAAATAGTGTAATTTTAACTCTAAAAACAAGGAGATACATCCTAATTTTACAATAATGAATCATCTTTTTTATTCAAATCTTATTGACTAAATTTTTTTCTTGGAATTAATAGAAGATTTTTCATAAGATAATATGTTTTCCTCTTCTTGTGCCACTCCATCTTGGGTTAACCATGGTATTTAGGTGTTCTAGGCAATTTGGTAACATGAAATTCACCTTCCATACTATATATACAAATACCTTTGTCATGAATGTTAAAATTTGATAAATTTAATTAGGGGAAGAGTGTTTAGGAAGAGGAAACAAGGGTATTGGGATATAAACAATTGGAATGAGCTAGCTCAGATATTATTTACTTTTCCTTTTTAAGGGAATTGGTAGCACTAGGATAATATGTATATTTATGATCTTCTATTTCTATATGTTTGTAGTATTTATATGGTTTTAAATCTCCAATAATAGTAACCTCCATCCCAAAATTAGGAAACTTGATACATTGATGGAGTGTAGAAGGACCTACATGCATCTCATTAATCCATGGATGGACAAGAAAAAGATTATAAGGTAAGTTTACATTAAGATCATGGTACAAAGTACTATTGATGACTGACCAACCTAGATGGGCATGGAAATTGTACTTGTTGATTGTTGCTTAGTGTTATCATACCCATTGATAGCATTATCATCATTATTGAGATCTACTAATGTATATCTAAATGTTAAAATATATTAAATGAAATAATATTAAGGCCATACCCATTGTCTATAAGAACCTTGATTTTTTTTTGAGTAATTATGAGTTTAATAAACATGTAATTGGTGTGGGAAGCTCTAAGGGATGAGATATACACCAAAGATAAATTATGGGCCTAGAGACAAGTTTCCAATGAACACTTAAAATTATCTAGTGAAATATTTCTTGGCACTTGAGATTGACTCAAAGTCTCGTATAAGACCTCCTTGTGAATATAAAAAGTACACATCAAATCCAAAATGGAAATCTATGCTAGTGTTTTATTCAATTGATCCACAAGATCATTTGGCTTCTTGACAGGTGCATACTTGAGTTTGGATTGATCTAGAACAAGATTAGAATGAGAAAGTGGATTAGGATCAATAGAAGAAGGTACATTACATTGATGAGTGATCTTATCAAATTGAGTTGTAACATCATAATCTTAGGTGGGAATATAAATATTGTAATTTTAAGTAGAATAAATAGGACCTAAAACAATAAGCTAAAAATGAGGATCATAAGTAGGAACTCTAAAGATAGATGGACCTAATCCTAAAATAGAGGGATTTACAAGTTGGTAATTATAAGAATGGGTATTTATCATGATCATGTCTATGTGGTTTTCCATGATACATCCCACTACATTTTAATCATAAGTGGTAGCATGGTAATCAATATTATGAGTTTGGGAATCTTGATTCTGATTATGATTATTATTTGATCAACGGTGTTATTGCTCATGATGATTTTTATTATTTTGAGGGAAAGTGTTTTTTTAAATACCTTTATTATGACTATAATTATTAGATGATAAATTATTTAACTTAATTTCTCATCTTTCAATCATGTCTTTAATGAGATGTTAAAGTTGTACATATCTATAAATTGGATGTTTTTTGACCCAATTACACTCATAGTTTTCATTATCCCTATAGAATTTTGGATTAGGCTGACCTTAATAAAATGGTTTGGTATTTTTCCAACCAATAAATTTTGTAGAAATAATCTTTGGAAATACATTCTCAATGGGCTTTCCCAAATTGGTAGATGGTTGTCAAGTAAACTAATTCCTATGAGGAAGTTGTCTTTACAAAGTAAGTGGTTATGGTTGAGGAAACTTTTGTAAGTGTGGTGAGTATATTTTTTGAATATGTATGACTTATATAACTCCATTTCCCACCATATTCTTATTAAAATTAAAATTATTGGGCTTATCTACCACATTTATTGGATTTGGATTAAAATGTTGGTTTTAATTATGGTTCTCACTATGAGACTAAATTTGACTTTATCAATAGATTTTAATCAATCATTTGTCAATTAGAGATTTTTATATTTGAAAACCTTTAGTAATGACATCCTAAAAAATATCTAGATATTTTAATATGAGATTAAGTGCTAGATATGAGTTTAAAATTTATCTTGAATGTATTTCCCAACTCAATGTCAGGAAGTGCATATGGAAATCTACTAGCTAGTGCATGCCATATTTGAAGATATATAGAAAATATCTCACATATTATTTTTTTGAAATAACCTATGTAAACTATGGTTAAATCATGTTCAATTTTATAGGGAAATCATTTAATATTTTTTTATGATGAGTCATCAAAATTTGTAACAGAACCTTTTAGAAGATATGTAAACTAGTCTAAGGTAGGTCTAACCAAGCTTCATGAGAACAATCAAAGTAGGAAATTAGAATTATAGTCAAACCATTTACAAGAAACAAATAATAGGCTTAATTTTTCTCTTGAGTCACCCTTTCCTTTATATTTTGCAAATTTTAAAATCTCAAAATGAGATGGAAGAGGTATCTAAAAAATAATTGAATCAAATGGATATGAACATATATGATCCAACTCATCTTTTCAATTTTGAGTCCCAATTTTTAATCCTTATATTACCACTTTGATGGCCTAAAATTCTTAGGAAAACAAGGTATATTGGGAATTAGGTGGGTGATTATTTTCTTGAGATTAGACTTAGGTATTTTTCATATTTATGGGAAGTATTTTCCCTAACCAATTCGAATTATTATTTTTATTGCTAGGGTTTGATTAATTAGGTGGAATCTAGTATTCGTTGTGATTAGAAGAGGAAATGGATACAGATTATTATATAGGAAGAATAAATTGGTATTGATTATTGTCAAACAATGGAATGGAAACATGTTGTTTCATAAGAAGAAGATGTTACTTTTAACAAAGGATTTTTTGTCGACCAATGGGAACTCTTTCATGTATATTATAGGAAATATTAGTATGATTGCATTATGGAACATGGGAATTATAAGGAACATTATGTTTCTTTATGGGAACTTGTTGGATATTATTTTATCTCTATAATTATTTATACTTAATTTTCTCAGATGCAACTTGACATGTGGGATTGCTATAAATTTGGTGAGGATTAGGAAACATTTGTTTGAGATTTTCTACAACTAGTTATAAATAATCTTCAAGTGTATGTTGTTTAGGATAAATAATTATCTTAACATTAGGTAATGACTCAATGAATTGATCTTTTATTTTATGTTCAATTTGAAGATCAATGACTAAATTAAGTAACAAGGTAGTAAATTCACTAGTCACTTTACCAACTTGTTATATCTAGGTTGCCATATTGGGTGAATCTTAGGGAAAATATACAAGTAACTCCTACCCTTTCCTAGACATTTATGGAATTATTTACATTTGAACAATTGAAGGATCATGACTAGAAGATGGTATATCATCATTCCACTTATTAATTTTGATAGAATTTCATGGTGGTGATCATTGACATGAGTTTTTTAGGGGAAAATTAGGAGGATCTTTAACACCCATCTCTAATAAATTCAAAAACATTACATCTCTATTTTCAAATAATTATTGTTCAAATTAGGTTTGAGATGCATCATACATTAGTGGCATGTCTTCATAGACTAGTTGGTGAACTTCCACATCATTCTAATTCACGAAATACTCTTGATCATTGGGAGAAGTGGGTTGATTTCTGAATAGATCAATTTTAATTTAAGTCCAATCATCATCATAAGTGTCATTATATGACATACCACTTCATGTGTAATGAGTCATATTAGACATGAGATTTTGAATAGATCTAGATGGGAATGGGAAAATATAACTTTTTGAAACTAACACAATAAAACTTTGGATTTGAACATAGTTGATTTGGACACAAGGGAATTGTATCAAGTCTTGATTGAAAATGAGCATAGGATTAAAATTTTATGAAAATGATTAGAATAGATTCAAACTCACTTAGACAACATAACTATATAATTTTAGTTAATAAAGGTGTGGTTTGAGATAAATTTTAGACATAAGTTGTAGAAATAAATAATTTAGACTTGGAATGTGGACAAAATAATAGTACAATTTCATATAAAGAAGGTATGAAATGTATGCATTTAAATAATTTTTTGACCAATAACTTAGACAAAGTAATGAATCTTTATGTAGGTGTGTGTAAATTATGAAAAAGTTTTGACACCACAATCAATTAAATAAATACTCGATATTACATCCCAATTTTAGTGACTAACATGGGATTATTCAATATTCATCGAGTATTTTGATATACTTACCTTGAGAGAGGATAAAATTTAAAATTCTTTAAATAAATTATTGCAATTAATGGTGGTGTTTTAATCCAACACTTCTCTCAAAGGGTTTATATGTAAAATGTATCATTGGTTTCAGTTACCTTTTCACCTTACACCAATGAATGTTTTATGGCTGAAGAGTCTTAAGCTAAATTTTTCATAGCATTTTTAGATGGCCCTAATATATCTCATAGTACTTACATGCTTTAGAACAATCCATCAATTAGATGTGGGATTTTTTTGGCCATTAACCAAAGTGTCTATTTATTTCATGACCACTTTATCCATAAGGGTATCAATGAAGTGTTATTATCATAACCAAGAACTAAAGAACCACCAGCTAAGATATGATTGGCATAATCCCAATCTATATACCCCATCAGATAATGGGGTTGGTACAATACTAGGTAATTATATCTTATTAACCATTCCTTGAGGACACATGAGAAGGTAATGACACCCCAAATGTAGAGCTAAAATATAAAGGAAGGTATTGCAATTCTAATTCATGAAACTTCCAACTAAGGGTAAGTGAAGATAATAATAGGCAAATCTTTGAAATTTAAAATAAATACAATTTTTGAATTTTTGAGTCACCCAAAATGGGAGAGAATATGTTTAAATATCCTAAGAAAATCAAGAAATAATAAAAATTATATATGATGAAAAAGATTTAAAAGTAGTATGTTTTCTTAGAACCCAAAATGACATGTGAGTATAAAATTTGATTGTTTGAATAAATCACCCCACCCTTTTATAAACTAAAAGAAAAAAAGGTGAGTAGTTTTTATTAGTGGGTCTTTTACAAGTAAATGAGGTTGATTTTATAGTTTTTTAAACTATCTAAATTTGACACATAAATGAATTCATTGTTTACTAGTAACAATTTCACCAATTTCAAAAACCCTACAAGAATAGAGAACAAAACAAAAAATTGCAAACAATAATAGTTTATTCAATTAGTAGTAAAAATTTCATCAATAGTAGAATAATTTCTTTAATAATTAAACCATTTTACTAATAATGAGTAAAACAAAACTGTGAAATGTTTAGATAATTTCTCTAATTTTTGAATAATTTTGTTAATCACCTTAACAATTTCATTGATGTTTGAACAAACTCATTGATAATAATAAATCCTTATAGACAGACCAGAGAATAGAAATGATTTTTCCACTAATAAATTTGATTTCACTAGTAACAATGTCAATTTATCTAAAATGGTAACCAATTCACTGATATGCAGAGAATAATTTCATTGATGATTTCACTATAAATAGTCAATTTTAATAATTGATGTGATGATTTCGCTGATAATTTGAACAATTTTGTCAATTTTTTAAACCTACGTAGGGAAAAGAGAATAGAGAATAGAAGATAATGAATATTTAATTTATTATTGGGTGATTTCATCAATTAGATGAAAAACTAGGTTATTTTCATTAATTTCGTGAATGAATTCACTAAAATTCAAAAAATAGAAAATGGAAAAAAATAAGAATGAAAAATATCCAAAATAATCATATATTCTTCAAAATAAGTTTTATAAATAGGTTTAAGGTAAAGTTATGGATTTCTAGTTCCATCGAGTGTGTCATATGTGTCATTAGGAGACTCTCTTAGCTATATTTTCATAAAGTTAGTTTTTTCCAATTAGGAACACAAAATAAATGAAATATACTTGGAACCTAAGACTTTGTGAGCATACAAATATTGGTTAATAAAGCATAATATTCAAATTAAATTCATTAAAAAATATATTAAAAACATATTTTCATAGGATGTGGCTTGGATGTAGTGTCAAATGATATTCATCAATGCCAATTATGTTGAGACATCTACATTGAAGCTATGGACTAGTTGAATTTGGTGATGAATTTAGAGAGGTGATGGATAATGGGATTCGATAAATGGTTAACACTTCATTTTATATCTTGAGCTTGTTGAATTTCAATGTAATGAGGTATATTTTTAACAAACTTGGATTAGTGAGGACCATTCATATTAAAATCAAAATGAATGGTTTCAAAAGAGTCCTCAAGAGTGCACATGGATCAAAACATGGATCACTAATGTGAGCCCTTCATCTCAATTGAGATGAAGGGTGGAGGATGATCTTTTAAAATATCAAATTGATAATTAATATGAGCCCTTCATCTTCAAGATGAAGGGTGGATAATTATCCTTATAAGATATTTGTGGGAGTCTATTTAGCCCCTTCATCTTGTTTCCAAGATGAAACGAGGAGAATCAATCCCAAAAATGCTTATGGATCACCAATGTGGGCCCTTCATCTTATTTCCAAGATAAAGGGTAGAGAAAAATCCTAAAACATCTCATAGGAATCATTAATGGACCTTCATCTTGTCTCCAATATGAAGGGTAGAGAATAATCTTTCATATTTTTTCACATCATCAAATTGATTTTAGCTCAAAAAAACATATTCTAATGAATCTCAAGATCATGTCTTGAATGAATATGCCACTTTGAATAAAAATATGAATTAAGTAAATGAAAATAAATTATAATTATATTTTCAATAAAAATATAAATTAGATGAATGATTTGTATAAGAGGGAATTAATTGCATTAATTAATCAATGAAAGGGGAATTAGATGAATTGACCAAAATAACATAATTGACTCGAGAATTTAACAAGAATGATAATTGAGAAGAGAAATTGACTAGAGTGATAATAATTAAACATAAAAATTAAATATAATGATAATTCAATAGATCTAATATAGTGAATTATCCAACTTGGAGGTTCCTTAAGGCAAATTTGAACATGTACATTAGATGAACAAAAGATTTTGGACCAGATTGTGTGTAATTTCTTAAAGTTATTCCATTTTGAAATTTTGACATAGAAGTAATAAAAGTGGAGTGTCTATAATAATTTTTAAGGTAATTTATATAACCTCTAATCAATGAAATGCATATTTTTTCAACAATGGTGTAAATGGAGCTACATTTTTCCAATATTACATGTTGAAATTTCTATAATATCTACTAAGGGCCAAAATTCCATAAAGGTGCTTGGATTTTTGGAGTTTAGGCCAATGTTTCATACCCTCAATTTTTTTAGGTTCTAATTTAACTACTTATTCATTTATGATGTGTCCTAGATACAAAATTTTTATTATTATGGGTAAAATAGGGTTTTTTAAACTAAGGACTTGACCCTATACAAGAAATAGTAAACAATGCTCTCAAATCCTATATAATCTTAAAAGTCTACTACATAACTAAGAAATTACAACACAATATTGAAACAACTAGAAGATAACACAAAAATAATAGAAGAATGGATATAATTTTCATCCTCTCAAGGATTATTCTTAGCTATTGATCATTCTTTTCACATTTATGTCTAGTCTCTAATGCATCTGAGTTGATTGATTTCCCTCCTGGTCATATTCACTATATTTAACCTTCTTATTGGTCTCACCTATTTTATTCTAATATACAAAAATAATATTAAGAGACTCAATAGTTGTAATATTGTCTTTTATGGACATTGTACTCACATATATAATAAATTAGATATTATCCTTTAGTTTTTTTCCTAAGAAATCATTTTGACATGTTCCTTCAATTAATAATGTTCTTGAATAAACTATATGAGGTTATATTTTTGAAGCTCAAGTTATTCCTCAATATTTTATGCCCTTATTTATCCCTTCAAGGTTTCTACTACCTTATTAAACTCAATGTTGAGGCAATTTTTTCCAATATAAAATTATGCTTCAAGTTGAGAGATTTCTTCATCTATTGAGAGATTTGCCCTTTCCTTGATTTTACATTTCTTATACTCTTTTCCATCCATATGTAATGAGATATCTATTTACCTAAGTAAATTCAGACTCTCTGCTTTCATCTCATCACTAATATCTTGAATATTTGTTAGAAGTTCCCTAAAGTTTCTTCCAAAGTCTAGCTTACCACCTTCACTTATACCTTACCTCTTTCCACTTAAGGAACATCTTAATTTATGTTTAAGTTCATTCATAAATATATCCTATTTATGTGACATATGGAATATATTAGGTCCCCTATTCATACCTTTGAAATGCTTATGGATCATGAATATGACAATTTGATGTAGAGGTTGTTTTTTCTTTCTGATTTTCACATCAAAAATGGATTTCTCAAGGGAGTGTAGAACATAGAAAGGTAAGATTAGGGGAATGAAATGATGAAAGTAATTGATAAAAATGAAATGAGACTAATGAAACACATTTTTAATACCTTTTAGGGTTATGTACAACATTACTTGATTGATAGCTTCATCAAATATACAAGGGAGCTCTTCTCTAGAGAAATCATTATGTAGGAGAATGAGTTATACACCTATTATAAAATTGTATTTTTATTATTTAAAGTCCATGACTATTTTAAAAACCTTGTTGACATAAATTGTAAGCCTTGTAAACTATGCTATGAGATTCTCTATGATATCCATAGACACACCATTAAAAACCAACATTTTATTATTACAATCCTTCACAAAGGATTCTAATACATGCTTATCATGACCCTCCACCCTCTACATGAAATTAACCAATCCTCCTATATGTAAAACTTGAAATACCTCCCTATCCTCCTTTATAGAGTCTAGAATAATAGTCTCAATCCTCAATATATCCCCTCTCATCCATATGAGATGAATTTAGGTATGTAGGTATTATGGAATTATCCTTGTATAAACACATTCTTATAGAATGAACTTGATTGAGGCCCAACATCACTCTTAATATTTTTGCATGAATTAAAATAATTTTTTACTTTTGACATGATTACCTATTTGATTTTAATATAATAATAGTCTGACTTGGATTCCTACCAAATATTTTAAATTACATCATTCTTGCATGCCAAAATAAATAAGTTGTAATAAAAAAAAATGTCAAACTCACTAAGTAACATGACCCATGTGGCCTTTTGACTAGTTAGAGATACTTTTTCCAATATATTTTTCAAGGGATCTAATTTAACAATCAATATCATCTTTTTATTCAACTTGTAATGTCTAAGCTTTTAGGAAGAAAAAATAATGCAAGAAATGTTTCTCTATTGGAGTATAATTTTGATCATACAATACTAATCTATGACTCAAATAGTAAACAACTCTTTATTTTCCTTGATCATCATGTTGAGTTAAGAGTTCTCTAAAGGCACTGGGAGTATAATATAAAATAACAAAGGATTCCTTAGCATTGGTGGAACAAGTAATAGAGGATTTTCTAAGTATTTCTTAGTTGATCAAAATCCTCTTGGCATTCAACATTCCATTAAAAAGTGATACACTTATTTAAAATATGTCTAAATGGATGCAAATAATCAACAAGTTGAGGGATGACGCATCTAATAGATTGGATTTTATCCTATAGACTATGAAGTTATTTCATATTACAAGGAGGTGGAATTTTAGTAATATATTATACTTTAATCAAATCAACTTCAATACCAATATGAGAGACAATGAAGCCTAATAATTTTATAGATGTAACCCCAAAAACATATTTCTTAAGGTTGAGACACACTTTATACTCATGAATCCATTCAAATATTATTCATAACACTATTGGATGTTTTTCACAAGTTTTGGATTTGCCTAGGATATCATCAACATAATCTTTAACAATATCATGCATGTGATCATGAAAGATAGCAGTCATTGCTTGTTGATAAGTGGATCCTATATTTTTCAAGAAAAATGTCATGACTTGATAATATAATATACTCTAAGGGGTTTTTAATGTTATCTTGACTTGATAATCTAGAGTAATCTTAATTTGATTATAGCATAAAATGCCATCTATAAAATATAGCATCTTATATCTAGCTATGTAATCTACAATCATACCTATATTTAGTAACGGAAAATCATCTTTAAGTCAATATTTATTTAGATATTTAAAATTTGTACAAATTAAAATGTCAACTAGTTTCTTACTAACTAAAATAATGTTTGAAATCAAATTTTCATAGGGAATAGGTTTGATAAAACATGCTACAAGTAAATTTTCTATCTCAAATTTGACTAGGAAAGTAATTTGTGGATGCATATTTCTTAGTTTTTACTTAATAGATTTGACCTATGGGTACATAACCAAATGATGAATAAGATATCACATATATATACTATGCATGTCTAAATATGCCCAATAAAATATATCAATGAACTCTATGAGAAGAGAAATAATCAGTTCACACTCCTCTAAAGTGGGGGATTCACCAATCTTAATTATATTAGGATCATCATATGTACCAATATTTACTTATGTCATGTCTTCCACAAGTAGGTTCAAACCATCATCTAAAATCATAGGAGAAGGTAATTCATCATTTAACTTAGAATGTGGAATCTTAGATTTACCATGTATGAATAATTAGAATCATTCCCCTCAAGGAATGGCCAAAGAGATACCAAATTTGGATTCTATAGAACCATATGCTCAAATTCTTCATCATCTTCAGGCTCAATTTCAACACTATATGATAGGAATGGACTTGTGGGCTCCTAGGATTCCTATGAAGGAGAGTGAACTTCCCCATATAATGGTGCTTGAAATAATTTTTCACCAAGGGACTCATATCTTTTTATTTACTTTTTCTTTGATCCAAAAGTGCCTTGGAAAGGTTTTCACTTAAGGATCTCGATGCTTCATTTTTATTTTGACCAAAGAAGTTTGATTTCTCTCCAAAGTAGGCTAGGGTTAATTTTAAGAGGTCCTAATATAAAACCTATTGGAAATATTTAGCGAATATAGGGATATTTTATTTTAGGTGTGGTGAATCTTCTATGGGTGATGGAAAATCTATGATGACTCTAAAGGAGAAAAAAATAATTTCTTTTTTTTCCATACAAATATTCAAATGCACTGAAAGATAGATGCCAAATGAAACTACATGTAATGATTTAACCAAATGAATATGATAAATGCTTATGCTAGATGGTTGTGCCAAATGATAATGTCAAATGGTTGTGTCATCCAACTGTACCAAATGGTTGTGTCAAATGGCTATGTCATCTCACTATGTTAAATGATTGTGTCATATGGATGTTATAATTTATGGAGATAAATAGTATGTGGTGGGTGGTGTGTGTCAGATCTCCATCATCATATGGTTGTGTTATATGGAATTATGAATAAGAAGTGTTGAATGGTGATGCAAGGCCACACTATTGGGTGACTAGTGTGGCTAGTCTATTCTATGGTTTCTTGATTGCCCTTGTTCTATAAATACTCACTCTTTGCCCTTATTTTTAACATTTTTAATCATATATTTCTCATCCCCCTTCACCCCCACCCATATCAGTTCCCCAACCATGAAAATAAAATTCTTTTTCAAGAACCTGTTATGCCCAAACATTTTAAAGATCATGTAGTAGACAAATGCATATAATGATTAGATTGTGTAATGTAGCTTTAGTGGCCTATTTTATATGCCCCAATATGAAATAGACACTATGTTACTAAAGATTCTCATGTATTCATATGACCATAATGATAAGATATTCACTGTGAACCTAGACTTTAGAATAATTTGCTTTGGTACCTCACTAAAAGAGATTCATAATCTAATAGGTCTTCCATTTCACAATGTAAACTCAGTGAGTTTGAAGTCAATACTAATAGATGATGAAAAGAAGTATTTATAGTTATATTTTGGCTTACACATTAGTTGAACTAGTATGTAATTATAATATATATATATATATATATATATATATATATATATATATATATATATATATATATATATATATATATAAAATTCAACTTTTGATATGTAAATTCCTCATTTTCTCTTTCATTTCAGATATCAAAAGAGGGGCCTCCATGTGGAAGACATTACTAACCTTTTTTTTTAATTCATTTTGTTCAATTTTTCCAAGTGAGAATAGTATTATAGGGAAGACCAGTAGATGTTACTTATTGCGTACTAGTTTACATTTTTTTTAATCTTACTAATTGGAGATATGATTGATGCTCTTTTATTTCTACTAGGATAAGGCTTGAATTAAATTTTCCTTGTATCAATCCTAGTTCCACTATTTCTTGTTCAAATTTTATTCTAGCATTCTACTATAAGGCCTTATATGACCTCTAAAAAACATTGATTCCAACTAAGCTTCATCTAAATATGAGCACAAATGATTTGTCTCTAGAGGAATAGGAGGTTTTTTTATTTGTTGGACCAAGGTTTAATATGTGTTTAATTGTTAAACGGTTACCAAGGTAAAGATTAATAAATGTTTGAACTTTGTTTGTTATAGGTAAGATTTCATGCCTCATGAAAAAAATCCATCTCAAAAGGATAATGTGGATTTGAAGGACATGTAGATTTAGAGTCTGCATAATCATCCTTGTAATCATTTTAGATTTTGAAATGTGCAAGAGTTTCTTCAGCATCATCTTCATGTGAAGGTTTGCTATTTAAAATTTTCAAATAATATTTTAAATTTCAAGTGCATTATTTTAGTTATTTTTTATATGGTTTTAGTTGAATTGGTATCAGTTGAGGTTAGGGAACAACCACCATAGTAACAAACCCCAACATTTATTATGCTTGCTTGACCCTCTATAGAAGATATTTTACATTGCATATTTTTATTTTTTGGTCTTTAATTATAGTTTTTTATGAGTAAAATTTTGCATGATGTACCATATCAAAACACCCATATCATTTGAAATACAACAC
This sequence comes from Torreya grandis, assembly GCA_037957365.1. Classification (NCBI taxonomy): domain Eukaryota; kingdom Viridiplantae; phylum Streptophyta; class Pinopsida; order Cupressales; family Taxaceae; genus Torreya; species Torreya grandis. The sequence continues at coordinate 120,807 of JARHVA010006759.1, read as the reverse complement.
ATATATTTGAGGATACATTATCGCCAAACACAAGTATTAAACCTTTAATTTCAAATTAGCATATAACTTTATTTTCAAAATTTACCATTTTTCTAAAATAATTTACATTTTGTAAGGCATCCTAAATCTTTGAGGAACACTATGTTATCACCTCCACCCCTAAAATTAGTTCACTCAAGGGGGAAGAATCTTCCATTACAAAAAGCACCAGTAGCTAGTAGAGCAACACTATAATTATCATGTTCCCAATTCCCCACTTTCTCTATCAGAGGTGTATCAAATACATAAGGATTAACTTATTTGCAGGTTATTGATCTTAACAAGTAATATCTCAGGATTAAAAGTGGTGATTTTTTTGGAGCTACTTCCAATCCACATGATTTTATCTAGGGAGCCTTAGAAAATATGCATGTGATTGATCAGGAGGAACCTTCTACCTATTCACCCTCCTCCCTCTTCACCCCACAGTCCCACCCTAATAGAGAATGTTTTCCTATCTAATGATGTTATTAAATATTTTTTGTTGAACAATTTGGTATTAGATAGTATTACTGCTAATCTTAAGGAGGGATTAATTAGTTGAATTAAAAAAATTACATGTGTGGGATTTTTGGGTGAAAGCATTGATAAAATAAATAAATGTTCATTATCGTAACCACTCCTAGTGAGAAAATTTGTTCATTGGTGCAACATGAACCCAAAAAGATTGATGCTTTGTTTTCCAAACCTAAATTTGGATTAGTTACTATTGATAATATTTACAATGATAATGTGTTGACTAAAGTGCTTAATAGGTTGGAGAATTTAAATGTAGAAGCCTAGGAATATTTTAATAAAAGGGCAAAATACACCAATATTTTTGTGATTCTAAATGTGGAGAAGGAAAAATATTTGGTAATGTATCTTTATTTTTATAAAATTTCATGTCATACTTATTTTTGTTCACATATAATTAAATTTCATTTTTAATTGTAAGAAAAATATGAGAATTTGAAAAAAAGAAGCTAAGGTCCTTAATGTACATCTTTAAAATGCATGGAAAACTTTATTATCTACCATTCAATTCAAGGAAAATCTTATTCTATTAAATAAACAAAACAACAGAATCAAAAAAATTGATAAGAATCAAGGATAGGATCCTAATGCCTTATTTAAGCAAAAGATAGTTGGTGATCCAAGTCTGTTTTCTACAAGAGATGCTCAAAAAAAAGGGGGGGAATATCTTGAATGTATTAATTTTGTAGTTGAGGATCTTGAAAAGGTATGGATATTAAAGGATAGCAATGGCACAAAGGATGTTGTGGTTGATAAAGTAGCTGAGAAAGTGGTTGAGAAATTAGTTGAATAGTTGATAATATGTTTTACAATATTTGTAAACAATGTTTTATTTTAAAATATATATTTTGAATGATAATTTGAAGTTTGAATTTGCATTGAAAATTTTATTTAGTTTTAATTATTGGATGAGCCACGTAGATCACAATTTTTTTTTATGGATTTGTTGTTAGGCTTTAGCATGAATTTCAATTTGAAGTTTATGATGTTGTATGGTGTTAGGCCCCCTTTTGATATTTTTGATGCACTTGTGAAACTCACATCTCAATATAAATGGATTAAACACACCACATATGAGATAAGGTATTGGGTCATTAACTTATAATATGTGATAGTAAGATAAGATACACTTAATACATTCATGAACAATTAATCATAACAAAACCAATATCAATTATATAACAAAACACATAGCTAACACTTGAAATGTTAAATTCAAGCACATAGAAGGTACATAAGAGATTGAAACCCAATCAAACACATAATAAGAACACTAGACACATTTTAGACACCTCAATTATGAGAAAATACATGTCAAATAAATGGAAAGAAATCAATTAATCATTGTATAAAGTAATATATCAGTTACTATGAAGTCACAATAAATACATCACATATGTATAAAAAATAGATCTATTAAAAATATGTATCAAATACATAGAGAACCATATTGATGAGTTGAAATCAATTAATTAAGTCCTCTATTTTTTATGATATTAACCTATAGTGTTCCACCTAATAGAATCACAATATATTAATCTTTTACATTCAACACTTAGTAATAAACAAGGAAATGAATTTTAGAAAATGTATAATAATTATTACATCATATGATTAAAATGTGAAAATTACTTATAAACAATTATATAAATTAAAAAATGAATAATAGTAACTAGAAAAAAATTAAAAAATTATATGAAATTGGAATTCATAAACTAGAAACTAATAGTTTAGTAGTTGAAACAATCCTACACAAACATAATCATCATCAGTGACATTTTTATGTACCATGTTAGTGCCATATTTAGTGTCATTATTTACATCTTCTTTATTTATCACTGTATTTATGATGCCTCTTTTTTTAGTTAGAGAATTTCATGTTGGTAGATCTCTTTCATAAGGAAGCATGTCCATAACATAACTTGAATTACATAACCTCAAATAGGTTTCTAAAATTTTATCCAATCTATTTCTAGTTTTTGACTTTATGAACAATAATTCACTAAATACTCTTTCATCTTCCACTAAACCTAGAATCAATGTTTGACAAAGCTAATATAATCAAAAATATTCACTTGTAATTTCCTACAGTATACTAGTAGGATAAAGTTTTTTCCATAGCCATGTAATTGCCCCATTTTCTATTGGTTCATTTAGAAGACAATATTGTTCAAACATTGTAATTCCAAAATGCATTGACTGGAATGTCAATAAATCCTTTCCCAAAATACCTTTTATTTCTACTCCATTCACCTCTACAGATTTACTAAAATGCTTTACAAGATAGCCCATGTATTTGTGAAATAAATTGCTAATCAGATTTTGATTGTTATTATTATTCCAAAAAATTGGACTCACAACTACCATGGCCTCCACTAAATCATCCCTTTTAAAATGATCTCTAATCTTAGTAGATAAGTTTTATGAAACTATAATTAGTTTCATTTGGGTTTTAGATATAATAGTGTCATACAAAATATGTGTTATAGGTAGTTCTTTTGATTCAACCCCTACAAGATCATGTTTTTTGTATAAAGTGTGAATTAGTATCTCCTTACAATAATAATGGCATAAATATGATTATTGATATTCAACTTCAAATAACTCTCAAGGTTACTTAAATCTATCAAACATTGATAACTACTAAAAATGGGGCCTTGAAACTTTTCATTCAAAGTGTATAGTATATCTAGAGATTGGCGTACTCATTTTCTCAACCGTATCAAGTCAACAATATGAATGGATCTATTATGAACATGTTTCATTAAATAATTAATTTAATTAAACATTGGAATAATTCCACATAATGTTAGTATTGTTTCCAAATCTGTTAAATGGTACAATAAATCTTTTGCCTTGTCAATTTCTCTACAATATTTATACATAAAACCTACTAATGATGGATATTCTTTAAAAATTTGGCATGTAGGTTCATACATATAAATCCATCTTGTATCAACATCTTTTAACATTTTCTTACCATCAGTCACTCCCATTGAAATTTTTTGGAACTTTAGAAATATTTTTGGACTACTTAACATATAATCATGTAGGTCATGAATGAGCTCCTCCAATTTTTCCACATTAGCAAATTTGCTAACTATTCTATATGCAATATTCATCCTATGAGACATGCAATGAATTAGAATCATATATGGGGAAACTATTATTTTCATTTGAAAACACAAACCATTTCTATGCCCCTACATAATTAATGTAACATTAGCCCCAACACACACCAGCTTTATAGCTATTGTATAATCATCTATCCCAACTTTATCTTTCAAATTTGATACAACCAATTTCTGGTGATTTTTTGCATATCAATTTTCTACCATTTTATGAAATGGTAGTAGATGAAGTTGCCTTGAATAGTTCTTAAAAGTATAAACATCCATGCAAACCCAAGATGTGTTGTCAATTATTGTGACCTCATCAATGGATAGTGAGATGAATAGTGAATTTTCAAATTTTCATTTCAAATCTTCTTTCTCAACCAATGCTAAAAAAAATTCCATTTTTTTAGCACTACTATCTGACCATTGTGATTACGAAATATCCATAAATCCATTATGTTAAAATAAAACCTTATAATATAAAAAATCAAAAATAGGTCTGCCTTTTTTTAGAATGTGGTATATAGTAGAGAACTGTGTATATTTCACCTTTAGATGGGACTTCATGACTTTCTAGAATTTGTTGCAATTATTCACCCTTTCTTAATAATATGTTTTTTATGTTTCTTATCATTTTCATACCCATGTACATATCTAAAATGCATGAATTCTTTTACATTTTCACACCTATGTGTTCCTTTTATCAGGCCATCTAGGTGCTTCACTATCACATATACTTTTCCATAATGTTTCTCAATCATGTCCAATTTTAGTTGCATTCTATGTTCCTTTCCTAGTTTCTAGCTATATATTGTACATCTACATTTTGTTGGAGTATCATCAACATTTTTAAGCTCTACAGGTTATATAAAGGTAAATTTTAATGCCCAATCCACCTTAAAGGACCTTCCAATTATCCATCTACTTCTCTTCCTATGCAAATATTTCTAAGTGGAAGTTTTAGTTAAACTTTTTGTTTGGTAAGAACCAACAATATCTTCTATCACTTAGTGTCATTATAATTGTCATAAAAAACTAGAGGAGTATCGTTGAGTGGTGTCATGTCATCATCAAAAAAATCTTTAGGGAGTGATATGTTATTCTGGTTAAATTTTTCTAGTGAGATATCAATGGGGATTTATGCATGTAAAATTATTCTAATATTATTGATTAGTTAAATTCAAATTTATGAGAAACTAAAGAAATAAGAAAAACCTATATTTTGAGTATATTATGATTGTGTGGGATTTTTGGTTAGCTCTTTAAAATAAGATAATATACATGATTTTCTTGATAATTGGCATGTCTTTTTACCATTCCTACCAAATGCCATGATGGTCAAGGATTGAACACTTTAGTTCTATCATCCAGTCAAAGAGTAGATGTTATAATTTGGTTATGCCATTTGGTGGTATCACCTTTCTGATTTTTGGCTCTATCATTTAGCACTTCTATTTGGTAATGTCATTTAGTGCTATCATTTGACACTTTATTTCATCACTATCTTTTAGCATTTTCAAAATATATTTTCATTTGGCACTATCATTTATTTCATTCATAACTATCATTCGATGTTATGGTCCTCTGGTTCTAGTTTTACTTGTTGACTTATCTAATATCAGGGGGTGGTTGTACTATATATATGGAAAATTGAAGTGTAATCCTATATATTATTGTAAAGGGTTGGTGAGTTGACCCCCAAAATAATTTATATCCCTAAAATTTTGGTGATCTAATCCCATCTTCCAACCCTAAAAAATTACTAAAACCATAATTTGAAATTTGGACTATTCATGAATTAATGAATATTCATCACTAAATTTTACCCTGAAGTAGGTTGTAGGATCCAAATTTTATATAAATACCTACTTGTGGTAACCTATTGATAAAGCCTCTCTTAGGCCCATGAAGGCTAAAATTTCTTCTTCATTGGAAAACTCGTCGATAATGATATCATTGTTTTTATGTTCCCAATCAATAAGGTCAAGATAATGAAGGGTAAGGGGAATGGTGGGAATAATAGAGATAGTGAGAAAAAAGAATGAATTGAATATATTAGTGTTGGAAAGCTCACTATATATATTATAATAGGAATTTGTGTTGCTATCAGGAATATTGCCATTTAACACATAGGCTAGACCACTTTCAATATGTTTGGGGATGACCCAAGGTGATTTGTATCCTAAACATTATTTCTTTGAATGTTTTGTATGAAGAATAAGATATAGTCAACCTTTCTCTTTTTCCCCAAATCCCTTTCTTTTATAAGAATTATGGGCCATAATTCTATTATAAATAGGGTATTTTTTACTCTAAAAACAAGGAGCTACATCCTCATTTTACATCCAAGAATTTTCATCTTGCTTCAAATATTCTTGACTAAAATATTTTCTTGAAATGAATGGAAGAGGTTTCATAAGATAATATGTTTTCCTCTTTTTATGCCACTCCATCTTGGGTTGAGCATAGGATTTAGATGATTTATAAAATTTGGCAACATGAAAGGCATCTTCCATACTATACATTCAAATACCTTTGTCATGAATGTTAAAATGGGAGAAATTTAATGAGGGGAGTATTATTTTGGAAGAGGAATCAAGGGTATTGGGATATAAATAATTTGAGTGAGGTGGCTTAGATATTATTTATTTGTCCTTTTTGAGGGTATTGGCAGCACTAATAAAATATGTATATTGATGACTTTCTTATTTCATATTTTTGAAGTATTGATATGGTTGAAAATGTCCATAATGAGGAAACTTGATAAATTGATGGAGTGTAGAAGGAACTACATGCATCTCATGAATTTATGGATGGCCAAGAAGAATATTATAAGGTAATTTTAGATTAATGACATGGCATAAGGTGTTATAGATGACTAACCCAACCTGGATGGTCATGTAAATTATACTTGTTGGTTGTTTCTCATTATTATAATACCCCTTGATAGTGATGGTATCATTCTTGAAATTTTCTTATGTATATCCTATATGTTAGACTAGATTTAGTAGAATAATATTAAGTCCAAAACCATTATCTATAAGTACCTACTTGATTTTGTGGTCAATAATTGTGACTTAAATATATAATGAATTGGTGTGGGAGCTCTAAGAGATGAGATATAATTTACATCAAAGATAAATTGTGGGAATGGAGACAAGTGTCAAACTAATGCTTGAAATTTATCTAGTGCAATATTATTTGGCACCTAACATTGACTCAAAATATCATATAAAATATCCTTGTGAAGCTGAGAAGTACACAAAAAAATCCAAAATGGATATCTATTCTAGTGTTTTATTAAATTAATCCACAATATCATATGGATTCTTGATAGGTGAATACTTGAGTTTGGATTGATCTAAAACATGATTATAATGAGAAGGTATATTAAGATTAGTAGGGGAAGGTACAAAACCTTTAAGGGTGATCTTAACACATTGATTTGTAACAACATAATATTGAGTGGGAATATAAACATGGTAATTTTAAGTAAAATAAATAGCACCTAAAATAATAACTATAGAATGAGGATTGTAAGGAGAAACTCCCAAGATAGATGAACCTAATCCTAGAATAGAGGGATTTACTTATTAGGAATTATAGGAATAGGGATTCATCACGATCACTTCCTTGTGATCTTTCATGATACATCCCACTATGTTATAATCATAGGGCATGTCATTTTAATTAAAATTATGAGTCTGGGAATCTTCATTCTAATTGTGATTGTTGTTCAGTTGACATTATTTTTACTCATGATGATCATTATAATGATGAGAGAATTTTTTTTAAATACCTATATTATGATTAGAATTATATTATGATTCATTATTTAGCTCAATTTATCCTCTTTCAATCATGTCTTCAATGAGATGTCAAAGTTATACACATTTATGAAATGCATGTCCTTTGACTCAATGATACTCTTAATATTCATTATCCCTATAACATTATACTTTAGTTTGAACTTAATCAAAGGGTTTGGTATTTTTCCAACAAATCAAATTTGAAGAAAGTATCTTGTAAAATACATTCTCAATGGTCTCTTCCAAATTGGTAGATAGTTATCGATTAAACTAATTCCTAAGAGGAGGTTGTCTTTGCAAAGCAAGTGGTTGTGGTTGAGGATCCTTTTGCACTAATGGTGACTATATTGTTTGAATATGTTTGGCTTATATAACTCCATTTCCCACTATATTCTTATTATGTTTAAAATTCTTGGGCTTATCTTCCACATTTGATGGATTTAGATTAGAATGTTAGTTCTAATTCTAGTTATAACTTTGAGATTTATTTTGACTTTGTGAATATATTTTAATCAATCCTTTATCAATTAGAGATTTATATATTTGAATACCTTTATTAATGTGTCATAAAAATTATATGGACACTATAATCTAATATTAAGTTTTATTACTAATTTCAAATTCATCATGAATATATTTTCCAACTCAATGTTAAGAAGTACATGTGTAAATATACTAGCTAGTGCTTACCATCTTTGAATATATGCAACATAGATCTCACCTCCTCTTTTTTTTATTTAACATATGTCAACCATGGTTAACTCATTTTCAATGTTATAGGAAAAAAATTTAATGAACTTATCTGACAAGTCATAAAAATTTATATCAAAACTTTTTGGAAGATGTGCAAACAAATCTAAAGTAGGTCTAGCCAAACTTCATGAGAATATTTTAAGCATGAAATTGAAATTATAATTGACCTATTGACTAGAAATAAATAATATTATCAAGTTCTCTCTTAAGTCACCCTTTCCTTTCTATGTTTCAAATTTTATAATCTTAAAATGATATGGAAGATGTATCTATGAAATATATTTGAATTAAATGGATATAAACATATATGATCTAGATTATATTTTTATTTTGAGTCTTGAATTTTAATCTTGATATTACCTCTTTGATGGCTTAAAATTACTAGGAAAATAAGGTATCTTGGGAATTATGTGGGGTATTTTTTGCCTAAGAATAGACATGGGTGTTTGTCAAATTTATGAGAAGTCTTTATCATAGATAATTAGAATTACTATTTATATTTCTAGGGATTAATTGGTTAGGTATAATTTGGTATTAGTTGTGATTGGAAGAGGAAATGGATACACATTTATATGTAGGAGGAAGAAACTATTATTGATTGTGGTTAGACAGTGGAATGGAAACACATTGTTACATAAGAGTAAGATGTTGCTTTTAAATAAGGAATTATTATCAAGCAATGAAACCTCTTTGATGTGTATTATAGGGAATATTAGTATAATTTAATTTGGTAAAATGTGAATTATAAGTAACATTATGTGGCTTGATGATAAATTTTTGGAGATGATTTGAACTCTTTAATTATTTAGAGGGAATTCATTGATATGGAATTTGACATATGGGATTACTAGAAATTTGGTGAGGATTAGGAAATATGTTTTGGAGATTTTTTACATTTGGTTGTAAATAAGCTTCAAGTGTATGTTATTTATGAGAAATAACTTTCTCAACATTAGGTAATGTCTCAACTAATGAATCCTTTATTTGATGTTCAAGTGGAGGATCAATGACTGGATTAATTAATAGGGTATAAAATTCACTAACCACTTTACCAACTTGTTATAGTTGGGTTGTCATACTATTTCAAAATTTGTGGGAAGATACATGTAACTCTTTCCCTTTCCTAGACATTTATATAATTATGGACATTTGAACAAATAGAGTATCATGACTAGAAGATTGTATATCATCATTCCACTCAATAATTTTGATAGCATTTCATGGTAGTGATCTTTGACATAAGTTTTTTAGGGGAAAAATAGGAGGATCTTTGACACCCATCCTTAATAAACACAAAAATATTACATTTATATTTTCAAATAATTATTTCTCAAATTAGGATTGATATACATCATACATTGGCGGCATGTCTTCATACACTATTTGGTGAACTTCCATATCATTTAGATTCATGAAATCCTCTTTATCATGGGTAGAATTAGGTTGATATATGAATGGATTAGTTTGAACTTGAGCTCCAATCATCATCATAAGCATCATTATAAGACATACCACTTTATGTGTAATGAGGCATACTAGACATTAACATTGGAATAGATCTATATGGGAATGAAAAAATATAAATTTTGGAAACTAACACAAGAAAACTTTAGATTTGAAAAAATTTGATTTAAACACAAGGGAATGGTATCAAGTCTCGATTATAAATGACCTTAGGATTAAGAACTTTAGGAAAATGACTAGAATATGTTCAAACTCACATGGACAACATAGTTGTACAATTTTAGATAAGAGAGGTATGATTTGAGATAAATTTTGGACACAAGTTATAGAAAGGAATAATTTGGACTTGTAATGTGGAAATAATAATGGTATAATTTCATACAAAAAAGGTATGAGATATATGCATTTCAAATTGTTTTTACCAATAAATTGGACAAAGTAATGCCTCTTTTTCTAGGTGTATGTAAATTATGATAAAGTTTTGAAACCATAATAAATTATTTAAATACTCAATATCACATCCAAATTTTAGTGACTAACATACTGTTACTCCACATGTATCAAGTCTTTTGATATACTTACCTTGAGAGACGAAAAAAAATAAGATTAATTAAATAAATTATTGTAGTTATTGGTGGTGTTTTAATCACACCCTTATATCAAAAGGTTTGTATGTTAAATATATATTTTAGTGAAGTTATATTTTCATGCTATTCTAATGAATGTTTTGTGACTGAAGAGTCTTAAGCTAAAGTTTTCATGGCCTTTGTAGATGGTCCCAATATACCTTGCATTCCTTGGGTGCTTTAAAATAATCCATGAATAGATGTAATATTTTATAGGTCATTCACCAAACGGTTTGGTCCCTTCACAACAACTTCATCCATAAGGGTCTCAGTGAAGCTCTACAAGTGTAATCAATATTTGAGGAACCATCGCTACGATATAACTAATATAACCTCAATTTGTATACCCCATTAGATAATAGGGTTGGTATAATGTTGGGTAATGATGTCTCAGTCACCATGTCTTAAGGACTTATGAGAAGGTAATGACACCCCAAATGCAAAGTTAAAATAAAAGGGAAGGTATTTCCATTCTTGTTTTCACAACTCCCAACTAAGGGTGAGGTAAAAGAATAATATAAAATCTTTGAGATTTAAAATAAATATTGTTTTTTCATTTTTGAATCACCCAAAAAGGGAGAGCATACATTCAAAATATCCTTAGAAAAACTCAACCTATAATAAAATTTATAAATGATGAAAAATTATTAAAAATAATAAGTTTTCTTAGAACCTAAAATGAAATGTGAATTGATTTTAAAGCATCCAAAATGAAATACGATTATAAAATGTGATTGTTGGAATAAATCAACCCACCCTTTTGGAACCTACAAGAAAATAAGGTGATTTTTTATTATTAGTGGGTCTTTGAAAAGTGAAGGAGGTTGATTTTATAGGTTTTTCCAACTCTCTAATATTGACATAGAAACGAATTCACCATTTAGTAGGGACAATTTTAGAAAACCTACAAGAATAGGGAATAAAACATAAAAAAATACAAATAAGAACAATTTATCCAATTAACAGTAATAATTTGTTAAGTAATAGAATAATTTAACTAATAATCAAACCATTTAACTAATAAGTAGTAAAATGTAACTATGAAATGTTTAGACAATTTCATTAATATATGAACAATTTTACTAATCACCTAAATAATTTTATCGATGTTCAAAAAAATCACTAATAATAATAAATCCTCAAAAAAAAACCAAAGAAAATAAATGTTTTTTCCAATAATCAAGTCATTTTCACCGGTAATAACGTCATTTTCCATGAAATGGTGACATGCAAAGAATAATTATAATGATAATTTAACTAGGAAGAAGTCAATTTCATTGATTAATGTGATGATTTTACTGATAGTTTGAATAATTTCATTTATTTTTGAAACCTATGTAAGGAAAAGAGAATAAATAATATAATATAATTATTATTTCACTAATTACTGGGTGATTTCATTGATTAAAAAAAACTAAAACATTTTCATTGATTTGATGAATGAATTTGCCAAAATGTAAGAAACAAAAAATGGTAGAAAATAAGAACAAAAAAGAGCCAAAATAATCAAATATTATTCAAAGTAAGGTTTATAAATAGGCTTAAAACAAATTTATGGGTTTCTAATCCCATTGAGCATGTCATATGTGTCATTAGAAATTTTTTTTAGCTATATTTTTATCATGTTAGTTTTAGTTAATTAAGAACACAAAATAAATGAAATAATGAATAAGATTCAAATTAAATTCCTTCAAACCTCCATTATAAACATTTTTTCATAGGTTGTGGCTTTTATGTAGCATCAAATGATCTTCATTAATGCCAATTATGTTGAGACATCTCTATTGAAGCTATGGACTAGTTGAATTTGGTGCAGAATTCAAAGAGGTGATACACAAGGGGATTCAAAAATGGTCAGCACTTCATTGTAGATCTTGAACATGTTGAATTTAATTGTAATGGCATATATTCATAACAAACTTGGATCAGTGAGGACACTTCATCTTTAAATCAAGAGGAATGATTGAAAAAGAGTGCATATGGATCATCACATGCATCATTGATGTGGGCCTATCATCTTAATCAAGATGAAGGGTGGAGGATGATCTTTTAAAATATCAAACTGAGAATTAATATAGACCCTTCATCTTTTTTCCAAGATTAAGGGTGGATAATTATCATTCTAAGTTCTTTGTAGGAGTTTATTTATACCCTTCATCTTGTTTCCAAGATGAAGGGATGAAAATCATTCCCAATAAATACACATGGATCACCAATGTAGGACCTTCATCTTGTTTCCAAGATGACGGGTTGGAAATTCTCCTAAAATATCTCATAAGACTCATTAAGTTCCATTTATCTTCTCTCCAAGATTTAGGGTAGAGATTAATATTTCATATTTATTCATGTTATCAAATTCATTTTAGCTCAAAAAAGCTTATTCCAATGAATCTCAAGAGCCTTTCTTGAATTAAGATGACCCTTTAGATAAAAAGAATAATTAATTAAATGAAAGTAAATTATAATTCTATTTTCAATATAAATATAATTTATAAAAATGATTTATAGATGATGGAATCAATTACATTAATTGATCAGTGAAAGGGGAATTCGTTGAATTAACAAAAATAACATAATTAACTAGAGAAATTGACAAAAAACCTAATTAAATAAATAAATTGATTGGATTGATAATAATTGAACATATAAATTTACCAAAATCATAATTGAACAAATCTAATATGGTTAATTTTCCCACCTAGAGGTTCCTCAAGGTAAATTTGAATATGTACATTATATCAATAGAAGATTTCAAACCAAATTATGTGTAATTATAGGAAGTTATTCCATTTTATAGTTTTAACATAGAAGTGATAAAATTAGAATGTCTAAAATAAGTTTCAAGTTCATTTATACAACCCCAAACCAATGAAATGCATATTTTTCAATAATGATGTTAATAGTGCTACATTTCTAATTTATTACATGATGAAATTTCTAAAATATCTACTAAGGGCCAAAATTCCATAAAGGTGATTAAATGTTTTGGGTTTAGGACAATGTTTTATACCCTAAATTATTTTAGGATCCAATTTAACTACTTCCTCAAATACAATGTGTCCTAGATACATAATATTTCTACTATGGGTAATATAAGGTTTTTTAAACTAGGGACCCAACCCTATATAATAAATAGTAAACAAGGCTATCATAGCCCATAAAATATAAAAATTCTACTATAGAAATAATCAATTTTACATTTCCCCTTCTATTTTCCCTCCACATCCATTGAGGTAGATATTAACCTAAGTAAATGGATACTCTTTACTTTTATATCCTCACTAACATCTTGAATATCCATCAAAAGGTCCCTAGAGTTTCTTCCACAGTCTGGCTTACCACCTTCACTTAGTCCTTGCCTCTTTCCCCTTGAGGCAGTTCTTAATCTATTTTTAAATTCTTCCATAAACATGTCATGTTTATGTGGCATATGGAATATCCTAGTTCCCCTACTCATACCCTTAAAATAATTGTGGATAATGAAGATGATAGCTTGATGCAGAGGTTGTTTTTTTATTTCCCTTTTTCACATAAAACTAGATCTATCAAGGGATTGTAGAACATATAAGGGTAATATTATGGGAATGTGATGATGAGAATAATCAATAAAAATGAAATGAGACTAATGCACCACATTTTTCCTACCTTCTAATTTTATGTACAATATGACTTGCTTCATAACTTCATCAAATGGATGAGGGAGCTCCTCCTTAGAGAAACCATTTTGCAAGGGAACGAGGTCTACCCCTTCTATTTTAAATTTTTCCTTTTATTTTTTAAAGTCTTTGCATATTTTAAAAACCTTATTGACCTCAATTCTAAGCCCTATAGCATGTTCTATGAGGTCTTCTATGATCTCCATAGACACACCATTGAAAACTAACATCCTATTATTCCAATCCTTCACAAAGGATTCTGATACATGCTTATCATGACCCTCCACACTCTACATGAAATCAGCCAATCCTTTTATATGTAAAAATTTACATACCTCCCTATCCTCCTTTATATAGTCTAGAACAATAGTCTCAATCCTCAATATATCCCCTCCCATCCCTACGAGATTGAGGTAGAATTAAAGTATGGGGGTATTATGGACTTCTCCTTGTATAAACACACTCTTAAAAAATGAATTTGCTCGAGGACCAACATAACTCTTAATATTAATTCATGAATTAAAATAATAATTTCGATTTTAAATTATTACCTATATGCTTTCAATATAATAATAGTCTAACTTGGATTCTTGCCAAATAGTGACAATTACATCATTCCTGCACAACACAATAAATAAGCTACAATAAACTAGAATTTACCTAAACATGAATATCCTCTTAACCATTATTAGTATCTTATAATCTGATCCTCTGATAGATAATTCCATGTAAACCATATTTATTAAACCACCTTATTATCTATAGATAGGCCACTCCTTCATTGGCAAACTGATTAGCCACAAAGATTCCTTATCTACAAACATGTTGTATATTAAATTCATACATAATATTAATAATCATGAGGGCTTCTTCTATAATATGAATTATTTTCTAGCTAATTAAATTATTTCTATAGAGATAATTTATAATATTAAGTGAATCACCTTCAATCACCAATTTACTAATCCTCATATCTTTAGCTAATCTCAGTACCGATAAGGATGTAGGTTATTCATCCTAGTGGTTTGTATGAGTGCCCATTCCTCCTGCATAAGATACAACCAAATTTTATTTATCATCCCTTAGAATCCCTCCTTTTGAAGACCCTAGATTCCCCTTGGATGCCCCATCAAAATTGAGTTTCACCTAAGTGATGGGACTCTACACTTAACTAATCTCCTAGCTTCAGCTTTTGGGTCACTTACTCTATTATTTTGGCATTCAATCTATCAATTGAGAGTAATTGTATAGTCCTCCTCATTCATGACTTTAGTTTTGATCAAAGGGATGATTTTAAAATTTTCCAAAAATCTAAAACAAATCATATTTGCCACCACTAGACTCAGAAGTTGTTTCCTTCTAAAGATTTTATTATTTATTTCTCTCCAAATACCCCATAAAATATTAAGTAGTGAAAATTTCCAAATATTTCTCAGAATCCTATTTTTAAAAGGAGAGTACAAGGATTGCCAAATATCTAGAACTATAATAGGCTACACCCAATTGATTTCAAATTTCTCTAATATCACACTCCATACCACATAGGTAAAATAACACCCTACGATGAAGTGTGCTACCTTTTCATTCTCAAATTTGCGTAAGGGAACCCTATTTATAATTATCATACCCCTTATTATACTATTGTTAAGATCTTATTTTAGATAGATAACCATAGGAAAATATTTATTTTGGGGGTGGGATTCTTATCCCACAAATTTATGAAAGGGATATATTCTTTAAGATGTTTTCCATCAAATTGTGCACCTAGGATCATTGATTCATCTCCTATAATTTGATTCATCATTGATTTTATGTATTGAATTCAATAAATACCTATCATCTAGCCATCTCTTTGACCTCTTCTTCTTATTCTTGGTCTTTTATCTCTTTAACCTTTTCTTCTTCAAAACCTTCTTGTGGATCTCCAAAGGCTAATAAAGGTTAAGGATGTTTTATATCAAGAGGTGTTTCAGGTTGAGGGGCTTTGTTAAAATCTCTACTAGATGATGATATAGTGAATACCATAGAGTATAATTTAAGGAACTTAATCCACAACCAAAAATATTACACTTTAGGAGTCACCAAATGCTGAATGAAGAATACTTCTACAATTTTGACCTTGTCAAGACCAGCATTCAACTTGACATAGAACAATTAGGACCAGTTGTCCCACTAGGTTTGCCAAAACTATTGGCATCAAATTTTTCACCCTAGGATCATTGATTCATATCCTATAATTTTATTCAATATGGAATCATCTCTCAATCTTGTGGGAACTTGTGAGAGAGATGAATCTCTAGTATTATAAGGGCTAACTCTCTAGATCTTCTTTGTATTGCTTTCAAACTACTCTAACAACTTGGTAATGGAAAGAGTTTAATAAAAACAACTAAAAATAATAATAGGTGATACACCATTGTATATTTTCCTCACACTTTATTAAAAATACTACTTGAATATGAAAAATGTGCTTTTTACACAAGACTCACAACCTTAGACCTATTATTGCATCAATGTTTCACAAACTAGATTCAATAAGGTGAATGACTCTTATGAAGTAAATGAATGAAACCAAAGGATTAAATTCATGGATCACTTATAAAATATCTACACTTTAAAGTAACACTAGTAATGACCTACAACAATTATCTATCTATAACTTTGTAGACCATCAAGAGTGTAAAGCTAGCAAAGACAACTTTTACTAAACTAGACCAACATGATTCAAGTCCTAAAATAATATTGTAATGTATGAGTGAAAATAATACTTGTATTATTTATTAAAGACTTTTTCATGTAAAAATTTGGCTAGAGTTTCCCCATAAAACAATGGAGGATGCTAAAACAAACTTAAATAATACATATTTATAGACCAAAGAGAGAAAATAAGTAAGAGGAAGTCTAAGGGTCACTTGGACATGTTTCCATCTGGTAAATGGAGTTAAATTTTCATTTGAAATATAGGTGAGGTTAACCATGCTAATTCATGAGGCACACTTGTTAAAATAGATCACAAGGAAGGTGAAAAGTGGCATAAAACTACCAATTTTGCATAAGAAACTACCTACTTGAGTTGCCTTCCAAAAATCCTCTTTTATCTATAAAACATGAATTCTGATGGTTTTCCAAGATAGTATGGGTTACAAGTAACCTCATCCATGCATTTTTCTAGTTTTTGATCATTCTTATTATTGTGGGCATACACAATCATCTTAGGTAGTTTTAAAAGAGTTCATTCCCATGCACTCTTACCACTTGGCACTCCAAATCTTCCAAATATACAAAAAAATTCGTGAAAAAGGGTTAATTACACCTATAAAATACTCCTAAATCATTATTTTCAATGAAAATCCTTTAAAAGATGTCCCTAATCACACCTTATTTGGATCACTAGAGTGGCTAAAAGTGAAGGCCTATTTGGGAAATTAGAATGATTTTCAGGAGATTAAGTTAAATTTTTAAGTTATCTCAAGTGTATATCTTTTCCTCAAAATTTATTTTACCTTCTAATTCTTCCTCAAATTTTCATAGCATTAAAAATGGTGAATACAAGCTCTTTTTTCTCCTATTCCATATGGATCTGTATAAGAAAAACACATGTTTGGAACCTTAAAAATGTTATCTACAACTTTTACTTTATTACCAGGTCCAATTCATCCATTTTATTTCACTTTTGGCTTGATTTCCACCATTGAATCTACCTAAGGGTCTTAGGAGGGTTTAAGGGGTTTTCAAGTCTTTATGATTTTTTATAACATTATGACATTGAAAAATCCTCCAAATTTAAATTTTTCCACCTCAAGGACCTCCTCCAAATATCTTAAAATACTTTAGGTCTAATGTAAGAGTTTAGGAAAGATATAATCAAAAGAAGATGACCCTCAAATATGATTCTTGCATTATGTGAGGGTTCTAACATGTCTGAGGCTCAAAATAACTTCTATTTATGTTTATATCAAAAAATAATGAGCCTAAATATCTATAATTTACACATTAAATTTTCAAATTACCTTGGGGGTGCTCACTAAGAAATCAAACTAGAATTTTCCCCTATTTTGGAAGAAGGATCATGCCTTGCCAAGCAACCTACCTACCCTTTGTGAACTAATGAATTATGTACACATATTTAAATGGACTCTTGTAGAATTAAAAAATCATTTTTAACCCTTTAATAATCAAAAAATTAATTATAAGTCTTGGAGGATTATATAATTTGAGTTGCACCTTGTTTGGGGTTGGGAAAGCATGTTTTCCCATTACACCTTCATGCAAAGCTTCTTGTGTGAACCAAAAACTTGACATAAAAACCCTATATTTTTGTTTTTTATGTCCCCTTAGGTTTCTCCCAAATTTATACATCTCCTTTAGTGGTAAAACTTAGTGCAGGTCTCTCATTTTCAAGATTTCTCAAAACTGGTCCTTTTCCTGCATGCATGGACTGAGGTAGGTCTAAGATAAAATAGTATTAAGCATATTTCTTCATGTAAAATTAATATTTTTTTATCTCTATGATTTCATTATATTCATTTTTTATGAAGGGTTTGATTGGATTCTAAGTCTAGGTGGTCCAATCAATTCAATTTTCCCAAAAAGAGGCCACAAAACCCCTATTTTTGCATGTTTTCACCCAAACTAACACATAGATCCTATATTCATGAATTATAAATATTTTGGGGATATTGAATAATTTTTATAATATTAACTTCAATATTTTGAATATTTTGGAACCCCTGGAAAACTTGTTTGCACTTGGAAACCTCCTTTGTCCCTTTGAAACAAGGCCTTTGCATGATAACTGTACGGACTGAGACAAGTAGGCTTATGTGGAAAGGTGTTTGAGAATTTAAATAGTGTTTTAATCATGTGAAAACATTTTTATGATGTTTTTTAATCATTTAACATTGATTAACAACTCCTCACTCTTCCCCTCATGATTGGCATTAGGTTATTTACCATTTTTCACCTCTTCCCTACCTTCTAGGACTGAGATAGGATTTATTTGAGTACATCAATATTTTGAGGATCATGGGAATTGCTTTTAGATATTTAATTTGTTTCATCTAAGAGAATTACAACCTCACTTACCTTGTGACAAGTCTCCAATCTCTATGTATTCTCTCACCCTTTGAATGTATTTCACCTCCTAGTCCATTATCATGAATTTGACTAATACAATCTAGGAATAGGGGATTTATTTTGGATTTAGAGAATCCCTATCATTCTTCAAACATTTTAGGACTCATAATTGGCTTACCTTCATGGACAAGTGAAACTTCTTTCAAAAACTATCCCTTTTGATCCTTCTTAGGATTACCCATTTGCTCACTATCTGTATGGGCTGAGACAGTCCTAGAATTCTACCTATAGGTGATTTAGAGTGAAAAAGACATGAATTTGGTCATCTATTAATTATTTTGAAACTTTTTTAGGTTCCCCTATTCATTTATTTTTCCATTTATATCCCTTTTATCCCTAATAGTTCTTTAAAACTTTTTTAGGTACCTTGATCCTCATTCTACTATTTGTTTGGTTGTATGAGGCTATTTTCCCTTCATTTTGGGGCTATAGGCACCTTATAGATCAAGATGAGATTTTTCATGGTTTCATTTATGGCATGAATGTATCTTCTATCTCAAAAATTATGAAACTTTTCTTCACCTTCTTAATGATCATGCTCATTTTACTAACCTTACCCTTTCTGCCTATAGGTACCTTACACAATCAAACCTGTAGGTGAGTTTTAGGGTGACTTGGGGCATATAAGAAGTAGTTAGGTATTTATCCTTATTTATTTATTTTATAATAATCCAACTAACCCTAATTCCCTCTTGAAACCACTTTGAACAAATGAAAACCTAGTCAATTTTTTAACCTTATTCTCACTGTACCCTCTCTCCCATGTTGTATGAATAGGGTATGACATCCAAAGGCCATTTTAAATACCATTAGTTTGGTCATCAAACCAAGTGATCATAATGGATTGGTATGACCCTTGATATTTTTTCATCCACCTAGGTGAGTCTTATCACTTTCACATATAGTGTAAACATCAAAATTCTCTTGGAATCCTATAGATAATACTACCCTATTTTAGTGAATTTTGGCCATTTTTAGAGGCTTCACAATCTACTTTCCCTTTACCCTTCCAATCTCCAAATCTACATAGCTTATTCTTGTACCCTATACTATTAAGCATGGAATATATTGAGAGGGGGGGTGAATTAGTATATCATATATCTTATAAAACTTTTCCTTTATCAAATTCCACTTAATCAAACATTCAAGATATGCAATAAAACTAAAACAATAAAAACTAGAAAAGATAGAGAGAGACACCAGATATAATGTGGAAACCCAATGTGGGAAAAACCATGGAGAATAATCTCAAGTATATGAATGAGCACCAACCCAAACAATATTTTCAAGCACCAACTTGTAGGAGTACCAACCCCTTTGCTGAGCACCAACACAACAACTAATCATGAGCACCAACCCCTTTTCTGAGCACCAACACAGTAACAATTCATGAGCACCAACCCACAAGAGCACTAACCCCTTTTCCAAGCACAAACATAGAAACAATTCATGAGCACCAACCCATAGGAGCACCAACCCCATTGCTGAGTAGTAACATAGCAACAATTCATGAGCACCAACCCACAGGAGCACCAACCCCTTTATGTATACCACACAACTATCTCTCAGTGTTGTTATCTCAAAAAATGATAGTTCATTACAACATCTCTTTCCTCTCTCTCACCTTTACTCTTCTAAGCTAGATATAATAAATACAAATCATATTCATCTCTCATAATTTCTCTTTTAAGCTAGATATTACAATATCAAATCAACCTCTATCACTTCCATTACAAATGGCTTCTCAAGCCTTTATTTGTATCTTTCCAAATGACCTTTGGCCTTCCCCATTTGTGACCCTTCAATCCTCATGGAAAATGGTGCCAAACTTGTATGACCCTTCATATCCTTGCCTTTGAAAAGTCATGTGGTGGCCCTTCATGAGAAAAAATGTCCTTTCCTCTTTTGTCCTTATCTTGGTGAATTTTCATATTCCTCAAAGTGTCCCTTCATGATAAATTTCACCCTTCCTCTTTTGTCTTAACTCGGTGACTCTTGGAATTCCCCAAGATGACTCTTCATGGGAAAATGCATCCCATCCTTATTTTATCTTTACTCCGTGGCTCTTTGACTTCTCCATGGGCCCTTCTTTTATCTCATATGCAACCAAAAATATATTCATTAATATTAAATAAATATTAACACACATTAGCCAAGATATATTTATTACAAACATTATTAAATGTAATGGGGCATTTATCACCAATAATGCTAGACCTTTGACATTAATGACAATATTTCCAACAATCTCCCCCTTTGTCATTGATGGTAACCTCAATCCTAAAACTGCCACATCCTATCACCTACACATACTATCATCTAAAAACATATAGTAACTCCCCCTTACTATAGTAACTTGTACCTATTCCCTGTACCTATTTTTGCACCTATACCTGTACCTATACCTATTATTCTCCCCCTTTGACATCAATGGCAAAGGGCCTACCTGGAGCTAACACTTAGCTCCCTCAACTGATGTTAAACATCAATGGCAAGAAGTAATAGAAATTAATCCCAACTCCTCTTGCAGATCTTTGAATGTATCCTTTGATCATTCTTTTGAGAAGATATTTGATAATACATACACATTATTCCCTATCTTTTGAGCATCTGCAATCAACTCATTTAAATCTTTTCTTCTAATCTCACAACCTTTTGTATGAAAATTTAATGTGTATCCTTGATCACATATTTGACTAACAATCAAAATATTGTGCTTAAGACCTTTTACATATAAAACATTCTAGTCTTAGTTCTACCATAATCTAAACTCAAAGTACCTTTTCTGGCTATCCTAGAAGTGGTTTTATCTCTGAATCTCACTGTGCCACCATTGATATTTTTTAGAGTTATGAACTTACTTTTATCTCCTGTCATATGCCTCGAACATCCTCTATTAATGAACCATGGCTGATCTTTATTTCTTACATGCAAATCTGTCTGAACCATCATAGAATCTTCAGGTTGTTTCTTCTGCCATGAACATGTCTGAACCTTCTTCTTGATGAATAGATCTTTGAAACTTTGATCCTTCTTGTTGATGAATGGAGCTTTAAAACTCTAATCCTTCTTAACTAACTCGAACATGCTTCTAAAATATCAAGCTATGTGTCTAAAGGTGTTGCATTTGTAGCATATTATGGTCTCTTCATCAAAGCTTGATAGAGGAGCAAAAGAGTTGTGGCTTCTACTTGACTCTACTTGACTTTCCTTCTCTTTCTTTCTAAAATTTTTAGCTCTTTTTCTACATTCTAATTTCTTATGACCATATTCATTACAATAAAAATAATAGCCATAAAAATAAGACCTATCTGTATATCTCCAACATGATTGCCTTTTGTAACTTTGTTCCCTTTAGCCTTCTCTATTTGAAATGTCCTCTATATTCTTCACTTCTCCCCTTTTTGTTTCCTCTTTCGTAAGAGCTTCAGCATAGCTCTTTTTCCTTTCAAATCCAATCCTTGTCTTATCTAAATTTGCTTTTTGACTTTCCAATATCTTATTTAGCATGTTAGTGTTATCCACAAATTTTGAATCATTAACTACTTTATCATTAACTGCTTTCTCAATATCTTCTTTTAAAGAGGCAATTTCAATAACATACCTTTCACATTCTTTTCTTGTTATTTCCAACTATGATGTTAGATATTCTTCATTATTCTTAGCTTCTTCCAAGTGCGTTGTTAGATCATCAATAATTTCCTTTGACTCCTTTTCATTTTTCTTGATCTGGCACATCAATCTTCAATTCTTCTCAATAGCTTCTAACTCTTCTAAGGCACAAATGAGTTCTCCTTCCATATTCACTTCATCTTCCTCCTTTTCTTCTTCTTGATCACCTTCATGTATGGCCATGAATAGAATCTCTTCTTCTTCTTAATCATTGACTCCACTATCTTTAACTGAGCTAAGATCCTTAAAATATAGGCTCTTCTTCTTGAATCCCTTCTTGGATTTGCCTTTAAAATTCTTCTTGTATGTAGGCTTTTCTTCTTCATCATCATTACCCTTATTTGGGCATCTAGCTAAAAAATGTCTAATCTTTTCATAATTAAAAATTTTAAAAGGTAATTTTCCTTGATATTTACCTATTCCCCTTTTTGGCTTGCGAATGAAAAGTGCTCCGTTGTCATCTTCATCATCACTAAAACTATCACTTGATTCTTGAATCTTAGCTTTCTCTTTCTTTGATGTCTTGAAAGCTACTTATCTCTTTGAAGGTTTATTTTGTTATGTCTGCATCTCATATGCCATGAGAATACCATGAAGCTCATCCATCTTTAGCTTGGCTAAATTCTTCATCTCCTCGATTGCCAAAACCTTTGCATCATATCTCATTGGTAGAGATATTAAAACCTTTTGCACCACTATTGACTCTTCTAATGTTTCTCCAAGACCTTGAATCTGATTTGCTATTTGATCAACTCGTAATAGATAACTCGCTATATCTTCTTCTTCTTCCATCTTCAAACTTTCAAACTATCTTCTAAAAGTCTGAAGCTTAGCTTGCTAAACCTTTCCATCACGTTTGTAAATATTCTCAAGTTTTACCCAAGTTTCATGAGCAGATTTATATTACATAACTTTAACAAATTTAGATTCACAAAAACCACATAAAATAGCATTTAAAGCTTTAGCATTACATTCACTTGCCTTCTTTTCTACTAGAGTAATTACAGATGTCTGTGGCTCTTCATATTCCTCCACCACTACTTGCCATATGTCAGATCCAAGGGCCATCAAATAAATCTTCATTATCATGCCTCAAAAAGTATAATTCATCCCATCAAACAAAGGTGCCTTATTTATAGAAAATCCTTCATGTGATCTAGCCATCATGCTTTCTCGATCTACCTTCAAGTTGTAAAACTTTGTAAAAAGAACCTGCTCTAATTCCAATTGTTAAGCACATGATATACTAAGAGGGGGGTGAATCAGTATATCATATATCTTATAAAACTTTCTCTTTATCAAATTCCACTTAATCAAATATTCAAGATATGTAATAAAACTGAAACAATAAACACCACACAAGATAGAGAGAGACACCAGATATAACATGAAAACCCAATGTGGGAAAAACCATGGAGAACAATCTCAAGTATATGAATGACCACCAACCCAAACAATATTCACAAGTAATAACTTGTAGGAGCACCAACCCCTTTACTAAGCACCAAAACAACAACTATTCATGAGCACCAACCCACAGGAGCACCAACCCATAGAAACACTAACCCCTTTGTTGAGCACCAACACAACAACAATTCATGAGCACCAACCCCATTGCTGAGCAGTAAAATAGCAACAATTCATGAGCACCAACCCACAAGAGCACCAACTCCTTTATGTATACCACACAACTATCTCTCAGTGTTGTTATCTCAAAAAATGATAGTTCATTACAACATCTCTTTCCTCTCTCTCACCTTTGCTCTTCTAAGCTAGATATAATAAATACAAATCATATTCATCTCTCACAATTTCTCTTCTAAGCTAGATATTACAATATCAAATCAACCTCTATCACTTCCATTATAAATGGCTTCTCAATCATTTATTTATAGCTTTCCAAATGACCTTTGGCCTTCCCCCTTTGTGACCCTTCAATCCTCATGGAAAATGGCACCAAACTTGTATGACCCTTCATATCCTTGCCTTTGAAAAGTCATGTGGTGACCCTTCATGAGCAAAAACGTCCTTACCTCTTTTGTCCTTATCTTGGTGACTTTTCGTATTCCTCAAATTGTCCCTTCATGATAAATTGCACCCTTCCTCTTTTGTCTTCACTTGGTGACTCTTGAAATTCCCCAAGATGACTCTTCATGGGAAAATGCATCCCATCCTTCTTTTGTATTTACCCCATTGCTCTTTGACTTCTCCATGGGCCCTTATTTTGTCTAATATGCAACCAAAAATATATTCATTAATATTAAATAAATATTAACACACATTAGCCAAGATATATTTATTACAAACATTATTAAATGCAATGGGGCCTTTATCACCAATAATGTTAGACCTTTGACATCATAGAAAATATTTCAAATATATACAATTAAATAATCCTAATGGTGTCTTATATAATAACTCCCTCTTTAACCTAATCAATTTTTTATAACCTATAGGATCACTATTTTGCCATTTTAGAGCAACTAGGCCTGATTTCAATTCCTCGCTCCATTTTGATGTTTTATCACTCTTTCTTATCAAGATAAGATAGTTCATAGGTATTTATAGGTTATCTCATTGCAAGGGTATTTCATATTATCTTGACCAATGTTTTTAATCACCTCTGCAGGGATGAATGCATACTTTACCACAGGATGTAGGTGACAATGTTGAACTACATGAATAAGAAGAGGCATGGAAGGATACAACTATGCAAGGTGAGAAGATATTCAATCTACCCAAAATCATGGTAGATGGTAAAAAATATTTAAACCATTCTCAATTTCCTTGTTCCCATGTGGTAAACCTATATAAATTAGCTAGAGGTGAAGATTTGTAAGCAAGTTTGCAACTTTGATATTTAGGCCAAGAAATAAGCATAAAAGGAGCTCAATCAATGAATGAATTATAAAAAATAAAAGAAGCATTTGAAAATATTTTATGATCATTTTTAAACATCTAAAACATTAATACACATCAATCCTAGGAAAGTAAAACTAAAATAGGCTAGTAAGGAGAACCTTCATGGTTGAATAGGCCCAAAAAACTATCTAGAGTGTTAACATTTGTTCATAAAGTATACTACACCAATCTAAAACATATTTCCATGAAATTTATTTTGAATAAGGTTATTATCCACTGCAAATACCATTCTTCTTGACTCCACTTATTCGGCTCATGGTGAGCACTCGAAGTTGAGCCTTCTTTGTATGCTAATGGAGAAAAAATGCAAAATGAGTTGCAGAGCCAATTTTTTGCATCCTCTTTTAAGTATATCCATTTAAATTTATTTGGGGAGGTGAAGATACCCCCCACCCATGTTTTTATCTAGAGATCAGATAATGGTGGATGTACAAGTGCCCAAAAGGGCCTAAAATGAGGAAAACTTGCCTTTTCTAGATCTAACTGAATCTTGGCCTACCAAAAACCTACCATTGACCACCTCTAACCTTCTCCACATGTATTCCCTACTTATAGATTACTTTCTACCATATACCATCCATACAAGTCCTTGAATCTAGCCCAAAGTGGGCCCATAAGCTCTTTTTTCCACATTAAAAATGGAAAATACAAATAAATTACATGAAAAGAGCTTAAAACATATTATAAACCACACTAGGAATAGAAACACATATTTCAATCCTTTGATTGAGTTTTACCCTATTTAACTAGGGTTGACTTTCCTTAACTTGACAAGTTCTAAGGCCTAAACTTTGGACCAAGGTTAGACTATGGGCAAGTCAATGTTTAGACTAAAGGACACCCCTATATGACATGGGTGAACTTCTAAAAAGTTCACAAAAAATGTATGGGTTAGCCAATTTTGACCAAAGGTCAAAATTGGTTAACATTTTTAGCAACTCTTGGGGTAAACATGCTTGACTATGTTTTGAGACTAGTATCCTTATCCAACTAAAGGCCAATGGAGTCAATGAACACCTAAAAATGACTAACAAGGTTGTGCCATAGCAAAACACAAATAAAAAACACCACAATAGCACAAAAAACCCAATCAAAGATAAAAAAATTAAATTAAATACCAAACACACCTATGCATAAACACTTAAAGAATACAAGGAAAATAAAATACTATTTACAAGGGAAGAGGAAAACCTTAGTAACAATGTTTCATGTGTATCCCATTGACTAGGTTATGAAGCTCCTCTCCATCCAACCTTTAAAGTTAGAAATTATTGTGTGGCTTGCATTTAGTAATCACATATGGGCCACTTCACAAAGCATCAAACTTGGTGTGTCTTCCAGGTTTGGACCTATCTTCATTTCATTTTAGAACTATGTCTCCTTATTTGAACACTCTAAGACTTGATCTCTTATCAAAAAAATTCTTCATGAGCACTTGGTGGTGTTCCATAGTCTTATGGGCATTGTCTCTTATCTCTTGCAGCTACATAAGTTCATTCAATTTCACTTACATTGGAGTATTTTCAAGTAATTCAAGCTATTGTGCAAGTTCTAGAGTAGGTAGTTCTTGTGAGATAGACAACCTCACTTCCCTTCCATACACAAGGATAAAGGGAGAATTTATAATTTCCCTTTTAGGATTAATCCTATCAATTCATAAGGTTGTCTTCAACGTCATATGCCATACTCTTTGATTGGTCTCTAAGGTTCTCTTGATGATTTTGATAAGATTATTATTAGTAGATTCAACCAATCCATTACCTTGTGGGTAATAATTGGATGAAGTACTCAATTAAACTCCATTATTTT
The DNA here is from genome assembly GCA_037957365.1 of Torreya grandis. NCBI lineage: Eukaryota > Viridiplantae > Streptophyta > Pinopsida > Cupressales > Taxaceae > Torreya > Torreya grandis. The sequence continues at coordinate 93,289 of JARHVA010006759.1, read as the reverse complement.
TTCTTGAATCAATAGTTTTATCACTCATGAAATCTAGTGCATTATCATAAATGATGGTATAAATAGCTCAAAACCTTATTATGATGCTCTCATAGAACTCTAAGATGGAATTTTTAGTTGCCTATTTCAATTCCATAGCCTCTACCCACCTTGTAAAGTAATTTGTTATAGTCAATATCCATTTGTGTCTAGCATTAGAAGGAGGGTTGATCATACCCATGAAATCAATCCCCCATTGCATGAAATGTTGGTCTACTTGTATGGGGTTCAATGCAAGAGCTACAAGATTTTGTTTTCCCATAAAGAAATCACATTGAGAACATGTCTTACACCAATAATAACAATACTTGAATATATTAGGCCAATAATACCCAGCCCTCATTATCTTTGTAGCTATTATCTTGGGAGATGAATGGCCTCCATCTATGCCATTATGAAACTTTCCAAGTAGGGTACTAAACTGATCGTTGTCAACACACCTTAAGAGCACACCATTCACATCTTTCTAAAAAATAATACCATCTACAAGATAATAAGGAATGGTTTTTAATCTCAAATACCTTCTTTGTGAATTGTTCAAGCCATTCGGACACTCACCATTTTGGAAAAAAATAATGATATATTGTGTCCAACCTTAAATTAGTGTGTGACTAGTTGATTGGGGATGAGTTTGATTAACCAATACTTCCTATTTAGGCCCTTGAAAATCTGAAGCTATATTTTCACATAGCCCTCTACCTCTCACCAAATTTTTTACCTTGATGTCAACATCATACTCCATTACTTTCATGATCCATCCAACCCTCTTCTCATTGAGGTCTTTGCTTAGAAGAAACTCTTTGGTACTAGGATGAGACACCATGACATGTATTTTATTTTTAGAAACCAAATTCTTAAACTTTTCCAATCCTCTTATCACAACTAAAGCTTGCTTTTCCAAAAAAGTATATTTGACCTCATAGTCCTCTAATCCTTGGCTAAATAATGCAATAGGTTATTCAATATCTTCATCATTTCTTTTCATCAGCGTAGTTGAGATTGTGTCAAGATTGGCAAATGTATAGAGCATGACATCTTTGTTTAAATTTGGATTCAAGAGAATAGGAGATTTGGCAATTGATTTATTGATTGCCTCAAAACTATCCTCACCTTTTTTTGTCCAAGTAAAATCTTGGTTCTTCTTGAGCATGGCTTTGATAGGCTTCACCAAAGTTGTAAATCTTGGATAAAACTTCTTAAAAATTCATCTTGCCTAAGAAACTTTATAAACCTTGTGTAGAGGCAAATACAAGCCTAGGATGGCTTCAATCCTTTCGGGGTCAATAGACAAGCTTTCTTTTAACATAATATGACCCAATAGCCTGCCTTCATGAACAACAAAAATATTCCTTTTTGGATTAAGAGAAACTCCAAACTCTCTACACTTCTTAATACTTGCTTTAGATGCTTCATATGGTCATTAGCATCTTGAGGAAATAATTATATCATCAAGATAGACAATCAAAAACTCAATGATCAAACCTTTGAAGGCCATGTCCATTGCCCTTCAAAAAGTAGCTCTAGCATTAGACATATCAAAAGGCATCTTTCTATAGGCAAAGGTGTCCCATTTTTTAGTAAAATCTATATTTAATTGATCTTATTCATTTACTAATAGTTTATTATATCCCAAATAGCCATCAAGAAGTGAAAAGTGTTGAGAACTTGAATCCACTTTTAATATTTGCTCCATGGAGGGTAGTTGATAGTGGTCTTTGAGTGACACTCTATTGAGGTCTCTAAATTCCACACAAAGTTTGATCCCTCCTCTCTTCTTTTGAATAGGTACAAGGTTGGCTACCCAAGTTGAATGCTTGATAGGAAAAATGATCCTTGATTAAATCAATTTGGTGAGCTCCTTCTTCATTATTTCCTCAATCTTGGGATTAATGGGCCTTTGTCTTTGTCTAAATGATTTAGATCCAAGTTATAACTCAATAGTGTGATGATCTAATTGTATCAAATCCTTGTATTCCCAATCAAAAACATCATGAAACTCTTTGCACAACTCAATGAAAGCTTGCCTTTTGGAAGGAGAACATATCTTACCAATCTTTAGAAGCTTGTCTTTGAATATCAAAACTCTCTCATAGTTCTCCTCTTTGGTGGACATGCTTACTCTTTATTTTCTATTTTGATCATCTCCATTGAAAATACTATATAAAGTGACCAAACCTTTAGGTATTTTTTTTGTTCTCATCTGAATGATTTGTTCTCCATATTGACCATGAAGTTTCTTTTGATTCTTTGAAGAGAATTCTACCTCATTTTATAAGAAGAGTGCAATGTGTTTATCACTTTCAATTACTTTCCATAACACCTCATTATCTATAATGGAGGGTCTCAAAATGACTTTGATCTGAGATTGATCATTCTCTTTATCTACATTAGTAACCACATCAAAGTGAACCCCTATCACAGCCAACCTATCAGCATGTTTATTTGAATCTCTTGGTATAGGTTGGATATTGAAAGCCTCAAATTATTCAAATATATCCCACACTCTATTTATAGGATTTGAGAAAAGGATTCTTGGTTTTCAATTGGTTCCTTAATAAATGATCAACTCATTATCTCCATAGACTTTCAAACTTTTGATTCCCTTTCTCTTTGCCCATTGAAGTCCATGAACTAAGACTTCATATTCTGCCATGTTGTAAGTATAACTAAAAATGTTTATATATTAATAATAGTACTTGTTTTTTGAAGGATAAACCAACATGACACCAGATCCTTCCCCTACCTTTCTCCTAGAGCCATCAAAAAACATTTCCTGCATTCCTTCAAGCTCATAATCTTCACTAGTGAGTGATGACATATAAGTATTTTATTCATGCATATAATATACTCCCAAATCAATTTATTCTATGAATGCATAAGAATCATGCTCATAATTTTCATTACCATAATCATCAAGGAATAGGTTAGAGATACCTTCAAGTGGAAAGGATTTTTCACCACCAATAGCACCTTTTTCTTGTTCACTAATTGCATAATTCTGATTTGAATTGGTCTCCATATATGGTTTAATGTGGAACCTTGCCAAGGGTTGTGTTTTTATAGTCACCTTTGCTCCATATCTTGTTATAAAATATATAAAATATAAATCAAATGCAATGTATCCTCTAATCTTTTCCATGAAGTCTTTTGACAAAAAAATGGCAAAATCAACTGGAAGATCCACCACCACCATGTCTTACAAAATTGGAAAACTTGGGCAATTGTGTAAGAAAAATTTCAAGCCTTTAACCAACCCCACCATATTTTTTTTAGTTCCATCAAGTTACAACACACCCTTGCTATGGGTTTCATACTTCAGCCCTAACTTATCAGCAACCACCTTAGGCATGATAGTGGTACTAGCTCCACTATCCACAATACAATTGTGGACCAATTTGTCTCCCATAATTAGTCTGAGGTAAAAGGGTGGAGGTTTTTCAAATGTAGTTTATGGTTATAAGACATAATTAGGTGTGTTGGTGAGGGATAAACCATGGTATTTTGGGGCTTGAGAGGATACATGGATATTATCAACTTGTTTTTGTAAGATTTCCTTTTGGCTAGGCATATGTAAGACTTCCTGAGGGAAATGTTTATTTTGGTGTTCTTCAAGGAATAAAAAATATTTAGAGAGGAGGTTCTCACCTTTTCTTGTGTTATTTAAATAAATGAGGATGAGTAAACTTGGATTGTTGGAGACTTGGTAGCCTTACTCATATTTTGACCTTGAGGAGTAGTAGGGCTAGTAGAGGCTACTACATTAGTATTCATACCTTATATCCTTGGAGAGGAATTATTAGGAATTACTTGTGTTGTTGATGTATCTACCAAATCTCTCTTTTTTATCTTGTATTTTCTACCACTAAATTATATTGGTTAAATGCATAATTGTCTTCCACTTGGAAGTTCATGAAACCAGTGCATTGACCACCACCTTCTTCTTGAACATCCCCTTGCACAAGAAATTTTCTTTTGCTATCATATAAGGAGAATCCCCTCCATGAGCTACCAAATCTTGGCTATTTTATCCACCATCATACATAAATTGCCCTTGATATTGTCCCCAATGGTCCACATGCTCCTCTCTTTGAACTAGATTGGTAGGGATTGGAACAATAGCTCTTGTGGAGGTAGTAGCATTTGGATTGTAGGCATTGGGTGGTCTATTGAAACCTTGTTGACCTTGGTTTCTTCCTTTCTTTTTATATTGAGGATGAGGTCTATAACCTTGTTGGGGATAGTATGAAATATTGGGTGGAGCTCTCATTTGTTGGTTTTGAATTTGCTTGAGTTGAGCTTGTAAAGACTGAATCATTTCATCCTTATCTATAGTATTATCTATCTTCTTTGGAGATGTCTTATATTTGGTATTAACATTAGGAACTTATTCTATAGTTTGAGCTTAAAGTAAACTATGAGATAGAAAAGGCATAAACACTCTTGGAGGTAATCTTCTAGATTGAATTAATATATTCTTAGCTATCATGGCTATCTCATGTGCCTTCAGTAAATTGAATCCTCTCATTGATTACAACATCACTGTTGTATTAGTACCAATAGCTTTGAGATATGTAGGAAACATAAAGCTTATTGGAGGTCTTATAATAGGTGTAAATCTATACCATGTCCTTTAAAACCTTTCATTGAAATCTCCCATAGACTTATTTGGACCTCTCTTTATCACATTCAATTGGTGAATTAAGGAAGTGTGTTTGTATTTTCAAACCTATTCACCAACAACTCTCAAAACATATCCCAATTAGTAATGCAACCACCTTCCAATGTCCTATATCAATCAAGTGCCTTACCTTTGAGGGACATTGCTAGTATCCTAATAGATATATCAGTTTGTGCAATGTTGTGGAAGTTGAAAAAAATGAGATATCTCTAATGTGTTCACATGGAGTAGTGGGACCTTCTCCATTGAATGTAGGGAGATTTTTGGTAGCAATGGTAGGGATAGGATCATATGCATCAAGGAGGATTGGATTTTGTGTATTGAATTTAGGTAAGAAATATCATTTAATCATCTCTTTAACCTCTTATTATTCTTCTTGGTCTTGTATATCTTCAACCTTTTCTTCTTCAAAACCTTCTTATGGATATCCAAAGGCTAATAAAGGTTTAGGATGTTATATATCAAGAGGTGTTTCAGGTTGAGGGGCTTGGTTAAAATCTCTACTAGATGATGATCTAGTGAATAACATAGAGTATAATGCAAGGAAATTGATCCAAAATCATAAATATTACCCTTTAGGAGTCACCAAATGCTAAATTAATTATACTTCTATAATTTTGAGCTTGTCAAGACTAGCATTCACCTTGACATAGAATAATTAGGACCAGCTATCCCACTGGGAATGCCAAAACTATTGGTATAAAATTTTACACCCTAGTATCATTGATTCATCTCCTAAAATTTTATGTAACATGAAATCATATCTCAATCTTGTGGGAACTTGTGAGAGAGATGAATCTCTAGTATTATAAGGGCTAGCTCCCTAGATCTTCTTTGTATTATTTCTAAACTACTCTAACAACTTGGAAATGGAAAGAGGTTAATAAAAATAACTAAAAAAAATAAAAAGTGATACATAAATGTAAATTTTCCTCACACTTGAATAAAAATACTACTTGAATATGAACAATGTGCTTTTTACACAAGACTCACAACCTTAAACCTATTATTGCATCAACGTTTCACAAACTAGATTCAACAAGGTGAATGACTCTTATGAAGGAAATGAATGACACCAAAGGATTAAATTAATGTATAAATTATAAAATATATAAAATTGAAAGTAAAAATATTAATTACCTACAAAAATCATCTATCTGTAACTTTGTAGACCATCAAGAGTGCAAAACTAGCAAAGACAACTTTTACTAAACTAGACCAACATGATTCAAGTCATAACATAATATTGCAATGTATGAGTGGAAATAACACTTGTATTATTTATTAAAGAGTTTTTTATGTAAAATTTTTTATATATTTTCCCCATCAACCAAAGGAGGATGCTAAAACAAACCAAAACAATGCATATTTATAGCCTAGAGAGAGAGAACAAGAAAGATGAAGTCTAAGGGTCACTTAGACATGTGTCCATCTGGTAAAGGGAGTTAAATTTTCATTTTAAATATAGTTGAGGTAAATCATGCCAATTTATGAGGCACACTTGTCAAAATAGATCACAAGGAAGGTGAAAAGTGGCACAAATCTGCAAATTTTGCATAAGAAATTGCCTACTTGAGTTGCCTTCCAAAAATCCTATTTTATTTACAAATCATGAAGTATGATGGTTTTTTAAGATAGGATGGGTTAAAAGAAACCTCATCCATGCATTGGTATAGTCTCTGATCATTCCTATTATTATGGACATGCACAATCATCTTAGGTAGTTTCAAAAGAGTTCATTCCCATGCACTCTTACCACTTGGCACTCCAAACCTTCCAAATCTACAAACCAATTCATGAAAAATGGATAATGACACCTATAAAAGACTAAAAATTAATTATTTTCAATAAAAATTCTTTAAAAGGCTTCCCTAATCACTTTCACCACTTTACCCCAAAGTTCACTATTTGGCTCACTAGAGTCACCAAAAGTGAAGGATATTTTTGGACACTTAGAATGATTTTCAAGAGCTGAAGTTAATTTTTTGAGTTATATAAAGTGTATATCTTCCCCTAAATTTTTTTTTACCTTCTAACTCTTCCTATAGTTTTCACACCATCAAAAATGGTGAAAATAAGCTCTTTTATCTCCTATTCACTATGGATTCATACAAGATAAACACATTCATATAACCTTGAGAATGTCCTATAAAAATTTTCTATTATAAATCTAGTCCAATCCATCCATTTTATTTCACTTTTAGCTATATTTCCACCATCGAGTCTGCCTAAGGGTTTTAGGAGGGTTTAAGGGGTTTTCAAGTCTTATTGATTGTTCATAACATTATGACATTTAAAAATCCTTAAAATTGAACTCTTTTCACCTAAAGGACATACTCTCACTTTATTAAAATCCTTCAAGTCCCAATCAATATTTTAGGAAAGATATAAGCAAAAGAAGATGACCCTCAAATAGGATTCTTGCATTGTGTGAGTGTTCTAGCACGTCTATGGCTCAAAATGATTTATATTGATGTTTATATGCCAAAAAAATGAACATAAATATCTTTAACTTACCCATTAACATGTCCAATTACCTTGGGGGGCTCACCAAGAATCCAAACTAGAATTTACCCCTATTTTGGAAGAAGGATCATGCCTTACCAAGTAGCCCACCTATACTTTGTGAACTAATGGATTATGTCCTTATCTTTAAATGGACTCATATATCATGAAAACATCATATTTTACCCTATAATCATCAAAAAACTCATTATAATTCTTTGAGGAGTATATAATTTTAGTTGACACCTTGTTTGGGGCTAGGAAAGCATGTTTTCCCATTAGACCTTCATGCAAAGCTTCTTTAGTGAACCAAAAAATTGACATCCAAACCCTATATCTTGGTTTTTTATGTCCAAATATTTTTATCCCAATTTTATACATATCTTTTATTGGTAAAACTGAGTGCAAGTCTCTCATTTGCAAGATTTCTCAAAACTCATCCTTTTCCTGCATGCATGGACTAAGGTAGATCTGAGACAAAATAGTGAGTATCAGAGCTATTTTTTCATGAAAATTGAATATATTTTGAGATATATGAGGTAATTATATTAATTTTTACTAAATTTTTTGATTGGATTCTAAGTCTCGGTGGTCCAATCAACTCAATTTTCCCAAAAAGAGGCCATAAAACCCTATTTTTGTATGTTTTCACCCAAACCGACCCATAACTCCTATCTTCATGAATTATAAATATTTTGGGGGTCTTGAATCATGTTTATAATATTAAATTAAATATTTTAAATCTTTTATAACCCATATAAAACTTGTTTTCACTTAGAATCCTCCTTTAGGCCTTTGAAACAAGGCCTATGCATGTTAATTATATTGACTAAAATAAATAGGCTTATGTGGAAAGTTTTTGAGCATTAAAATAGTGTTTTAATCATGTTAAAACCTTTTTATGGTTTTTTTTTAATCATTTCCCATTTATTTACAACTCCTCACTCTTCCCCTTATCCTTGGCATTAGGTTATTTACCATTTTTCACCTCTTCCCTACCTGTTAGGACTGATATAGGCCTTATTTGAGTACATCATGCTTTTGAGGATCATTGGAATGTGTTTTAGAGATTTAATTTGTTTATTTATAGAATCAAAACCTAAATTACCTTTTTAAAAGTCTCTAAAATCTATGTATGCTCTCACCCTTTGATTGTATTTCACCTCTTAGTCCATTATCATGACTTTAACTAATATAGTCTAGGAACAAGGGATTTCTTTTAGATTTAGAGAATCCCTATAATGCGTCAAACATGTTAGGACTCATAATTGTTCCACCTTCATTAAAATTTCAACCTCTTTCAAAAAATATCCCTTTTGATCCTTCCTAGGATTCTCCATTGGTTCATTGTCTGTCTGGGCTGAGACAGTCCTAGAATTCTACTTATAGGTGATTTAGAGTGAAAAAGACATGAATTTGGTCCTTTATTGATGATTTTCCAACTTTTTTAGGTTCCCATATTCATTGATTTTTCCATTGATATCCCTTTTGTCCCTAATAGTGCTTTAAAACTTCTCCAGGTACCTTGATCCTCATTCCATTATTTGCTTGGCTATAAGAGGCTATTCTCCCTTCATCTTGGGCCTGTATGTACCTTCTAGATCAAGGTGATATTATTAATGGTGTCATTGATGGCATGAATGTATTTGATAGCTCAAAAAATATGAAAATTTTATTCACCTTCTTCATGATCATGCTCATTTCACCAACCTTGCCCTTTTTACTAATGATTTTCCAACTTTTTTAGGTTCCCATATTCATTGAGTTTTCCATTGATATCCCTTTTGTTCCTAATAGTGCTTTAAAACTTATCCAGGTACCTTGATCCTCATTCCATTATTTACTTGGCTATAGGAGGTTATTCTCCCTTCATCTTGGGCCTATAGGTACCTTCTAGATCAAGGTGAGATTGTTCATGGTGTCATTGATGGCATGAATGTATTTAATAGCTCAAAAAATATGAAAATTTTCTTCACCTTCTTCATGATCATGCTCATTTCACCAACCTTTCCCTTTCTACCTATAGGTACCTATCACAGTCAAAGTTATAGGTGAGTTTTAGGGTGACTTGGGGCATATAAGGAGTTAGGTCTTTCTCCTTATTTATTTAGTTGCTAATAAACCAACTAACCTTGATTTCCTCTTGTAACCACTTCAAACAAATGAAAACATAGTCAAATAGTGAACCTTATTCTCACTGTACCCTCTCTCCCCTATTATATGGACAGGGTATGACCTCCAAAGGTCATTTCAAATATCATTCCTTTGGTCATCAAACCAAGTGCTTAGAACTGATTGGTATGACCCTTGAGATTTTTTTCTCCACTTATACAAGTCTTATCACTTTCACATATAGTGCAAACATCAAAATTCTCTTGGAATCCTATAGATAGTACTGCCCAGTTTTAGTGAATTTTAGCCATTTTTGGAGGCTTCACAATCTAGTTTCCCTTTACCCTTCCAAGCTCCAAATTTGCATAGATGATGATTTTACCATAGAAAACTAAATAAGCCTAATGGGGTCTTTTATAACAACCCCCTCTTCAACCTATGCAATTTTTTAGAACCTTTAGGATCACTGTTTGACCATTTTAGAGCAACTAGGCCTGATTTCAATTCTTTGCTCTATTTTGATGTTTTAGCACTCTTTCTTATCAAGATAAGATAGTTCATAGGTATTTATATGATCTCTCATATCAAGGGTATTTTATGTTATCTTGAAAAATGTTTTTAATCACCTCTGTAGGCATGAATGCATACTTTACCATAGGTTGTAGGTGATAGTGTTAAACTACATGATAGGCAGAGACATGGAAGGATACAACTATGAAAGGTGAGAAGATATTAAAGCTACCCAAAAGCATGGTATATGGTCAAAACACTTTAAACCATCCTTAATTTCATTTTTCCCATGTGGGAAACCTATAAAAAGTAGTTCGAGGTGAAGATTTGTAAGCAAGTCTACAACTTTGATCTTTAGACAAAGAAATAAGCATAAAAGGAGCTCAATCAATGAATGAACTATCCAAAAAAAAAATGATAAACTATTTTAGGATAATTTTTAAACACCTAAAACATTAAAACACAAGGAAGTAAAACTAAAATAGGCTAATAGGGAGACCCTTCATGGTTGAATAGGCCCAAAAAATTGTCTAGAGTGTTAGAATTTGTTCATAAAGTATAATACACCAATATGGAACATATTTTCATGAAATTTAATTGGACTAAGGTTATTATCCACTCCCAAGAAAATTATTGCTAACTCCACCTACACACCTCATGGTGAGCACTTGAAGCTGAGCCTTTTTTGTATGCTAATGGAGAAAACAAGTAAAATGAGTTGCAGAGCCAATTTTATGCATCCTCTCTCAATTATAGGTGTGTAAATGGATGTGTCGAGGTTAATAGACCCCCCACCCACGTTTTTATCTATATATCAAATACTGGTGTCCGTATAAGTGCCCAAAAGGGTCTAAAAATGAGGAAAGCCTACCTTTTCTAGATCTAACTAAATCTTGGCCTACAAAAAACCTACCATTGACCCCCTATGACCTTATCCACATTTATTCCTTACTTGGATCTAACTTTATGCCATCTTCCATCTATACAAGTCCTTGAATCTAGCCCAAAGTGGGCCCATAAGCTCTTTTTTCCACATTAAGAGTAAGAAATGCAAATAATTACATAAAAAGAGATTAAAACATATTATAAACCACATTAGGACTAAAAACACATATTTCAATACTTTAACTAAGTTTGACCCTATTTGACTAGGGTTGACTTTCCTTGACTTGACTAGTTCTAAGGCCTAAACTTTAGACCAAGGTTGGACTATGGACAAGTGGAAGTTTAGACCAAAGGGCACCCCTATAGGAAATGGGTGAACTTTTAAAAAGTTAAAAAAAAAATGGAAGGGGTTGGCCAATTTTGACCAAAGGTCAAAATTGGTCAACAAGATGATTTGATATTAGTATATACCCTAATTTCATACTATATTCTCCATCAAAGGATTCCCTCCATACCAATTCATCTTTGTTCAAGATAATAGGGATATGAAATTAATTTAGCATGACATTCAACTCTTTCAAAATATCATTGCCTTCTTCTCCCAAATCATCACTCCTCAACTATTTTTAGGACCTTATTCCTTCATTGAATTCAAAATACTCTTGAACTTTATTACCAATATCATGTTGAATAGCAACTCTAACTTGATTCAATAAATATAAATTCATAATAGATTTATACAATAGTCATGGATGCTCCTAAAATATTATATTCTACCCATTTCCCTTTCTCTATTTATAACCATTTAAAATAAGATCTTTGTTGGAAATCAAAAAAATCTAGAAATAAGAGTGATTAAAATCCTAATCTTCCTCCAAAAATTTTGAATCCTCTCTCAAGACTAAGTATTTAACATGCATTATACTGGACCAATATGAGGAAGTTTTAATAAATCACCAAGTCATCTTGGTAACAGTGGATTTGTTTATCCAATTTGCTCTCCTTAATCCCAATACCTTATTAACTTTTTGGATACAGACTTTATCCCAAGTGACCAAATAAAAATTATCTTTTTCCTCTGTGTCAGTCCATAAAAACCTTCTCTAATTTTTTGCTAATTTTTTTGCTACACATTTGGGCTCTTGAATGTGGACATCAAGTACACCATAAGGCTTTGTAAGTTTATCTTAATAAGAGTAAATTTTCCTACTTGGCATAACAAATTACATTTTCATTCATCCATATTTATCTAAAATATTTCTAGTAAATGATTACATTCCACCAAAGTAACTTTGCGACATGGCATAGGCATTCTAATATAAGTGAAGGGGATCACTTTAATTTGACAACCCAAAATGGTTGCATTCTTATTTTGCGTACCAAAGGGGTATTGAATAAATAAACCAAACTTTTATAAATAAATAAAAATCTATTTTAAAGCTACCTCATAATTCAAAATGATTCTTTTCATCTCTTTAGCTTCCCTAATAAAAGATTTTACTAAGAGGATAGTGTCATCTATAAATTATTGATGGAGATTTGGTTTAATGTTGCAAGTTGGTTTGAACCCATTTAACTCTCCTTATCTAATACCTATTGATAATGTTCTACTAAGGGACTCTACCATAATTATGAATAAGAAAGGATATAATGGATGTCCCTATCTAATTCCTCTTTTACTTTTTAAAAAAACTTCCAAAACCCCATTTATGAGATCAAACAACATGAAAATTGTTATACAATTTCTTATAATTTTCTTAAACTTATCTTGAAAACCAAATTATAGAATCACCTTATCAAGATGTTCCAATCTACCCTATCATATGATTTTTTCATGTCCAACGTAGTAACCATACTTGCTTGATTTCTTTTACCCATAGATTTAATGGGTTCCTGGAGAAGAATTATGCCATTCTAAATTTGCCTACCTAGGATAAATCCACATGTTGGATGCTTATGATCTTTTCCATAGTATGTTACATTCTAATAGAAATAATTTTGGTGAATATCTTATAAACAAAATTACATAGACTATTGGGTTGAAAATAAAAAATGTTACTGGTTCCCTCCTTTTTGGGAATAATAACTATAAAATTATTATTAAATTCCATTACTAATTGTCCAAAGGAGATAAATTACTTTTCATTCTCAACCAAATCATTCTCAATAATTTTACAAAAAACTAAAAGAACACTATAGAGAAACCATTAGCCCCAGAAGCCTTATCCTTATTCAGTTAAAAACAATGGATTTAACTTCATCTTTCAATGTTAGAGATATGAGATGAATGTTGTAATATTGGTTTAAAAGCTCCATGATCTCAAAAAACATTTATTGTTCCATCCTAACATTACGTCTTGAATTCTCTTCAAAGAGCTTCTTAAAGAAATTAATACTTTCCTCCTTGAGTAATTCATTTTTCATGATAAAATCCCCATCAGGGCATCTAATTTACCTATTTTTATTATGAGATATATGTTTAAGATTTATCAAATGGAAAAATATACTATTATTATCTCTTGCCTTAATCTAAATAGCTCTAGCCTTTTGTCTCCACAAACTTTTTGCTCTAGCTACCACTATATGATATTAATAAACAACTAATTTTCCTTTTGTAGCATTTGGTGATCATAGCCATTTATAGAAACCCTCACCTCAAAATTGTACAACTCCTCTCTTAAAATGCTCTTTTTTAGGAACACATTACCAAAATCTTCCTTATTCCAAATTATTATATTATACTTGACATTCTTCATTTTAACTAGCAATTAGAACATGGTTGATCCATGCACATTAAATTCCCACCAATCTAAAAATATATCCTTAATCTCAGGATGTTTAAATCACATGTGTTCCATCTATAAAGGCATTATTTATTTTGTCTATTTGACATCATTGATCAACTCTAATAACACTGTCTAATCTTACCTAAATTAAATCATTTTATGAGATCAAATCCAAAGATAGAAAAACACTATCTAATCTTACCTAAATTAAATTTTATGCCATTTTAATATTTGACAAAGTGAATTGGGATCAACTTATGTACACATAAACTAGACCATAATCTAAAATGAATGATGCTATATCATCCATACTATCCAAAAAAATTGATTTCCACTTTTCTTCTCTACCAAGAATAGTGTCATATTTAAGTCTCTAGTAATCACCCAAGGAAAATCCTTACAATTAATTCTAAAGTCCCTTATTTCTTCCCACAATATTCTACATGCCATTATATAATTGGGATCATACACATTTTAAAATATCTAGAGCATCCCATTCTCTATATTAGTTAAAAGGATTGCTAAGTGATCCTTATTCTTACTTAATAGTTCCCTGACCAAAAAATTGTTATTATATAAAGTAAGTAAACCTCTTGAAGCTCCCAAATAACTAACACATTTTCCTTCAACATTTTTTCCAAATTCTTGGTCTATTTTCCAAAAATGTCTTCTCATCCATATTAGATTCATGTATATCTATCATAATAAGTGTTATCACTTAGATTTTGCACCCATTGAATGTTTGTTGTATTTTGAGTAGCATGATTTTAAACACATGGAAAATATAATGACATAATGGGATCACCTCCAAGCTATAGAACCTTGGTAAATTTAGGTGAACCTCTAGATGATTTCAAATACTTTCACTAATCATAGTGCAACTGGTATATGACCAGTTTACATAAAATTACTACCTCTTAGTGATATCTATCATAACTAGGGTTTGACTTATGAGGAAAAGGGTTTCATAATGAGTATAAAAAATAGGAAAAATGGTGACTGCACCAAATCAAATAGTGTAAATTAATTCTTTATTTATTTTAACATAGTTGAATGTTTAATATGCTAAGTTTGTTAAAGCACAATCTTGCACAAATATGAGATCAAAGGTAATGTGGGATCTTTATCAAATAAAGAACATATTTCTTTATTTTTTATGAAATTTTTTTAAAAGGGCACAAATAATACCAGAAATTAATTTATGTGACTGAAACAAGAATGAAATCATTCACAAACTTAAAAAATTACCATACATACAAAAATAAGACACAACACAAGGAAGGTAAAAATTTTGTCTATTCACTTTTTATAGGTTACAACATGTAGATCAATTCTTCAAAATGCAAAATAATTTCTCAAATGGGAAAAAAATCTGTTGGATACACTTGGGTACCCATATTTATAAAAAAATATTCCCTTGAAAAAGAGGAAGTTATCAAAACCTTATGCCCAATTAAAGAGCAAGAAAAATATAGGAAACTTCATGTAAGCATCCTTCTCTTCAACTTGAAATGGCATCCTTGGTGGAGTAGATGGCTGGAAAAGAAACATGAAACTATTGGGCACTTCAAAAAAATTTGGAGGAGTAGATAAATCCATTGAAATATTCCATTTTAACTCTTTCTTTGGCCATTTGTGCTATAATTATCTCCTCCAAGGAGTGAGGCACCAAAATGAACCTTTACTTGGTAAATATTGAATATTTTTAGATATTTTATATTATAACTTCCAAAACCTAATTTGCATTTTAAATTGAAGACTTTTACAACTTTTTAACTTATTCAACTTGACAAAAAGGAAAGTGTAAATTACAACATGAGTTTT
The DNA here is from genome assembly GCA_037957365.1 of Torreya grandis. Lineage (NCBI taxonomy): Eukaryota > Viridiplantae > Streptophyta > Pinopsida > Cupressales > Taxaceae > Torreya > Torreya grandis. The sequence goes on along the minus strand of JARHVA010006759.1, from coordinate 77,950 downwards.
TTCAAGTGAAGCAATTCAACTTTTTTGAAAGGAAAAGTGTGAATTACAAGTTTCACTTTTAGAACTTAAGCCTATCAAAAAGATACTTGAAAATTACATGTAGATATTTCTCAAAAAGAGCTATAAAAAAAGATAGTTTTAATTTACAACTTGTAACTTTATAATATATCTTACAACATAGAATTTAATTTATATAATGTATTTAATTGAAAAAAATAATCCACAACTATGACCTCTAAAGAATCATTGTCCTTTTTGATTTTATCTTCTAAATGTATGTGTCAAAGATGTTGAAGATATCTTGAAGGCATTATTAATTAGGACCAAAGGTGTATAGGGTATTGATCTCACACTCTTCCATTACTTCAAATAGCTCCCTAGATACAACTTTGTATACTTGAGTGTCTTTTCCCATCTAATCTAGTGTATTATGATACTTGATGAATCGGTTCATGGAACTCAAGTTAAAATTTGTATCCCATGTTTATTATCTCTTGACTACCTCTTTGGATTTGTCTTGAAATTATCGAACCAAAAAGGTTTGATCTTGATGATCTATTGCTTCACATGATAATTTACTAGGTAAATATTTGATGCCATAGCTTGTATTTATAGCCTTATCACATGTACTTTTGGCCTTATTAATATTCTAAATGATTATATTTATTCTAAAATGTGTTTCCCTATCCAACTCTTCATGTCCTATATAAATCTTTAATATCTTTTTGATATGAGGATGTCAGCATCAACTTAGGTCAACAACCTATAACTTTTGAAAGAATAGGTTAAGTCTTTCAATCTCTTCCTCATATTTTCTTATCTCTACTTTTAGAGATGCTCAATCATCCTTTAGAGTCTTGTAATAGTCCATTACCATCTATATCACTTTGTTTCCATTTTATATGATTATATTGGCCCAATATTTGGTGGCCCTTTCCATGGTACCAATATTTGTCATTACCTCAAATGTTTCTTTGTCAGGGGCTTGGGTAAGAGATTGATTTGGTTGGGCCATTGGATTGATTAACTTCCTCAAGTTAGTCATTAAAGTATCAAATTTATTCTTCAATTCATTCTTAATTACCTTGTCACTATCCATATTCTCAAACAAAGAGATGATACTTGATTAAACATCATGCTTTAGTACCTCCCTTGTTAGATGACCCAAGTGCACTTTATATATTTGATAATCCCCTATCACTACTTCTTACTTTTGTTTGTCTAGTTGGGGGGACTACTATTTTCACATATATTTCCCTCTTTGAATCATATGATACTCTATATATGGTCCTAAGGCCTACCTTTGGTCAATTGGATACCTCTAAAAGACCAAATTATATATTTCAAGGTCACACCATTTTTTTCCACTTCTTCATTATTGATTGTGCTAGCTAGCTTGGAGTACTAGTTTGTGAACCTGGTACTATCATCTATGAATATGTATCTAACTGGTGGTTACTATGACAGGTGTTATATCAATCAGTAAAGTTGTTTTTGAATCCTTGACTAATGATTTTGATATCTCTTTCCCATTTGTGGGTAGAGTAGGCATAGTTGTATCAGTGGGTACTTTTGTCCCCACATAATTGGTGGGAGTTTAGGTTACTATGGGAATGGAATAAATCGGTAATTGAATGCATAAAGTGGGTATAGATGTACCTATTAAGGGTGTGGAAGTTTGGAATGACACAAGTGGAAAGTTAGGCATAGGTATTTGGAATAGGGGAACTTATAGAAGTGTGGAATCCAAGATATCAAATGAATCAATCAATGCGGTGGGAAAAATCAAAGTAGCTAGAATGCAGAGTGTCATGGAAGATGAAAATGAAGTGGTATATATCCTAGTGATTAGAGTGGTTAGTGGGGTTGTAGTCAAAATGATTGAATCTATAACCATGTACTATTGGGTGGTATTAGTAATTAATGGGGTCATAGTGGATATTAAGGATGAGGTGGAAGTGGTTTTAAAATATGGAGGTGAAGGTGGAGTCTGCATGTCAAATTGTATCGATTGGCTTACTACCAAAGGAGTTACTTTCACAACTAAGTTAGATGGATGTGTAATTACTTACGTTGGTAGACTTGTGGAAATAGGTAGGGTAGATATTTGAGTTGACTATGTAGTGGAAATAGGAGGAGGGACTACTATGGTTGCTTTAATAGTAGAGATAGGAGGGGGAACTATTTGTGTCAATCAAAAAATAGTTATGTCCTTTATAAAAGTTGGCATTGGATGATATAAGGACCTCTTTCTTCCTTTTACTTTTTCTTTCACTTGTGTTACATAATTAGATTATCTACCTGATCTACTTGGGTTCCACTACTATAACCATCTATTATTATTATCGCACACTTCTCCTTCACTTCTCTAAACTCATCATTGATACTTAGGGTCTCTTTGGTTATCTTAGCCCCTTTGCTTCTTATCTAGTTTATTGTCATATTTATGACTTGGGTGGTCATATCCATCAATGAGAAGGATTTAAGTATAGACCACCTAACCAGTAGAAGAGGTTGGAAATATATTTTGTTATAATAATATACCCTATCAATTGGTGACTCATCATCCTTCAAGTCCTCAATGACTGGTGCCATGTTATAATTTTTGATTTGTTCCATGGTTATCCTAGAATAATCTCTCAACATCACTTCCTCTTCATCTTGCATGTCTTCTTAGTAATCTTCATAAAAAGGAATGTGGGAATATGTGGTGATACCCACTATATTGTCAATATGGTCAGTCACATCATATAATGACCTTGCATCAAGATCTCTTAAGGTCATTTGAGTCATCTCAACATCCACACATTTGGATTTTGATAGGGAAGGGTAGGTGTATCTTCTTATACTAATAGGGAAATGTATCTTTGCCTTATGCCTATTTGATAAGAATTTTTGGGTTTCTACAAGTTGCCTCAAAAGTTTCATCACGGCCCATTTGTCATTTACATACCTTGGAAGGGTGTAGGAAAAACCACTGAAACCTCCCACTTTGATGTACAAATATGTTGGGAACTAAATGAAATATGATCCCTAATTTGTGATTTTAGATGTTAAAACATCATAAAATCTTCTCCTTTATAACTCCTTGTCATACATAATTATGATGTAGTATATAAAATAATCACTGACCCTTCTAAAATGTTGTTTGCTTTCTTCAAGAGTGAGGTTAGGATAGTAGTTAAAGACCTTGTTGACATGATTAGGAATTGTGTTTAATATTGGGAATGCCCTCCCCTTTGACAATATGTAGACCATGTATGATGTCATATAAAACTTACCTATAGCTTGGACTTCCTTCAACTATTTGTGGATGGAGTCAAAAATCAATTGGGCCCAATGGATATACTATTTATTTTGGTGGATCACCTAGATATATTGGTACATCCAATCCTGATAAATCTTAGCATTTGGGTTCCTTGTAACTTTGTGCAAGAGTATGATAATGTCACCTACTTCATCTTTGATGTCTATTCTATCCAATGTTTTAGGCATTCTGGTGGATGTAGGTCTAGAGGTTTTTATCCATTATTTGTTTACAAACCATAGATAGGAAATATTATTATCTTGATGGAAATTCATAGAAGAGTTAGGGGTTATATCTAGATAGCTTTCATGTTCCAAAATCTAGAACACTATATCTATGAAATTAGGGTCTAGGTTCAAAATATTTTCTAATTTGTTATTCATCACCTCCATATTCTTAGCATCATAGTGTTTTTCCACTATTAGAATAATATTAATGATATATACTAATAGAAAGAAAGTTGGTGCCTAGGGAAACCTAGTATCATAGATGCTTTGAAACCAACCATTCTTGAATTTAACATTTATTCTATTCTAGAAATATGTTAGGTCTATGTGACCTAGATTTATGTTAGTTATCTCATTTGTATTTGAGTCTAGGCTGAATGGGAAACTAGGTCCTTTTGACTTGAACTTCATTTCCTTTCTAGACATATATTTTGGGAAAATTGGTGAGGGAAAACCAACTATAAATTTGGTGGTGTTTTGACTTGCAATTGTAGGTAAAAATTCTAATGGAGATATAATGTGTAATTACAGATGAAATGTTTGGTTAGGTTTTAAATTGAAATTTTCACTTGAAAAGTCTGATGAAAAGTTTGGTGGGGTTTTTTGTTTGCAAAATCAAGTCATATTTTTTATGGGAATTTAGAATTATCATGACAAAGGAAATCTCCATTAGGGTTATGTATGTATTTTAGAAACTATGATCTCTATGGGGTTTGATCTTGAAAAATCAAGAGCATTTTCTATTAGATTCTATGTGGAGAATCTTATGGTAATATTTTATATCTAATTAGTTTTTACAAACCCTAGATTTCTACTATGAATGACAAATGATTAAATTAATTTTAAGAAGCTTCAAGAAATGGGAAAAAGTGAGAAAGAAGGAAATGAAACCCTATATTTTTATAGCTAAAATTATTTGCATGAATTCAAAGGAAAACTATAATTTGCTAATAAAAATAATATTTCTTTAATGGAAAACATGGTGGGAAAAGAGGAATACCATTTGTTTCATGTAGGGGATGGCAATGGTGGACTAATGTGTGCCATTGGTGTATCATTAATGAGGCATTGATTGGTGAGGTGCTGCTTGGTGAATGTTCAAAGGATTCTTGGCATGTAGAACTCCAATTTATAATTTGCAATGTTAAACAATGAATTCAAAAACCTAATTTTATTAATAAACCCCACATTTAATTTTAATCATGATGTTGGTTGGGAAAATAGTGGGAAGAGTGGGGTTTCGAAATCATACTAAAATTTTACAAGTTGAAAAATTGCATTTTTCACTTTGATCTCTAATTTCTATCGAGTGGTTTGTTGGAGGAAATGGGTAGCAAAACCTTGTTTTCACTTTGTAACTTTTAAAAGTTGCAAAGTGCAATTAAAGTTCCAATTCTTGTAGGTAGGGAGGAATGATGAAAAGTGTAACTTAAGTGCACTTTAAAAAATTTCAAGTTATATTATGCAATCAGAGTTCCATTTTCCACAAGTGTGGTGAATGGTGAAAAGTGGAACTCAATTTACATTTTAAAAATTTGTAACTTGAAATTTTTAACTAGAGTTTTGATTTCTATGGGTACTAGATAAGAGCAGAAGGTAGGGTTCTACTTGAACATTATGAATTTGCAAAGTTACAAAGTGTAATCACAGTTATGGTTTCTATTAGGCATTGGTTGAGTAAGAATCACAAGTTTGGGCACATTTTTAAAAAATTCAAGTTGTAAACTACACTCAAATCTTCAATTTTTGCTAGGTAAATGAAAAGTGGGAAGCGAATGTTTGGGTGTACTTTGTAACTTTGCAAGTTACAAAATATAACCAAATCTCTAGTTTTTGCTAAGTATTATAAAAAGGTTTCCTTGGTCACTTAATTTTTTTACCAAAAAATTAATGGTTCTCCCTTAGGTTACAAGATGTTTTGATAGTTTTTGCTCAAAAATATCAACAATAAGATTATGAGATCTTTTAAAATCCCTAATATCCTATGTTTATTTAAATTATTCATACCCCTAATATTCTAGGATAGGATCTTCATTTATTTATTTTTGTGTTGAGATTTATTCCCTATGAAAAGGAATTAATATTGAGTCCCATCTATTATTTTGACTTTGACAACCCTTTTAAATAACTCTTTTTTTAGGGTTCTACCAAACTTAGGGAGAACCAATGGCCACCCCTTTTTCTCCTCTCATATTTTTCACTAAGGATGAAGCAATTCCTTTCACTTTTGAGGTTTATTATGTTAATTTTATTTCTTAATTGTTTCCTACCATCTTTTTTTCATAGTTTTTGTTTTTATTGGACTAGATTTGTTTAATTGGCTTAAATGCCTCTAACCCTCAAAATTTTGTTGCTTTAGTTTCACTTTTAATACTTGTGTAACTGAAGATGATATCTTCTCCTCCTCTAATAAGTGAAGGCAATTTAATTTGTTTGAAATTATTGGTTAACAAAAATAAAATTTCCTTAAAGAGTTTCCCTTGAATATTTCAATCATTGAAGGTCCCCCTTATTAATTTGAACACTTTGGTGGATCGGAAAGGACTAAAGGTTCTAGATACATAACTTATGTTTATAAAAAATCATACTTTGACCATTTAGAACATAATTATTTATTATGAAATATTTGGAAATCTTTTTTTAGATGCATTATATTATCATCCTAGATATGTATATAAATAAGTATATCATTAGATAATACTAGAATGATTTTACAAAGACTGGCTAGAAAGTCTTATTCATTAAGCCCTAAAATATTAAAGGAGAATTGGTGAAGATGAAGGTCATAATGAAAAACTAATAATGACCTTCATGGGTTTAAAATGATACCTTATTAATATATCATTCCTTAATGTATATATGATGATATAATAACCTTAAGTTAAGTTTTGATAAGATGTAAGATCTATGCAATTCATCCACTAGCTCATAATTATTATAATGGGAAACTTTTCCTTGATTTTGAATTTATTTAGTGATTAAAATAAAATAAAAAGGAACCAAGACCCATATTTTTCCATAAAATAAAAACATGGGAAGAGTTACAACTTATCCTTAGTCTAAAGACTCTTGATTTTAATAATTATTGCATCATTTTTTTTATTTCAATATTTTTTAGAAATGGGCACCAATAATAATGAATGTTTGGAGGTATAATGATGTTTTTAACATATTTTTTATTTAGTTTTATATAAAAAATTAAATTATTAAAATTATATAATATGTTTATAAATTACACATATCTTAATGTAAACTAAAAGACTCAAATTGATAAATTACACTTACTATTTACATAAATAACTAGGAGCATAATATACCTAGATTATTTCTATTATATTGTAGTTTATGTCTATGTAAAATAATCCAATATGTTTTTTAGTGGATTTTTGTTTGTTTAGATAATAAAATAGACTATTTAAACTCTTAGGATACCTCTTTTAATACTCAAACTACTATGGGATTTAGATTGATCCACTATTTTTTGAAACTATCTAGGTTTATATCATTAGTTTGTGACATTATATATAAATTTTATGTCTATAGATGGTTTATGTGAATTAATTTTACTTTGGCCATGCATGAGTGGTTTTTTTCTATATTTTCTATCCAAAACCCTATATTTCACTCTTTATGACAATGTAACCTAAAAATAGATTAGATAGGATGGTTGGATAGCAGCATTCATGCCCCTCTATGTGGTTGAGTGGTTTCTATGTATAAATATTTATAGGAGGGATAAAACCACATATAGTTATCCCACCTAAGTTTATGTGTGATTAATAGTTATAGACACATAAAATTAACATTTAATCTAAAATCATGTACTTGTAAGCACTCTTTTACATACTTATCTCTAGACATATCTTTGGTCCCCTTTTGATCACTTTCGATGATCTTTCACACTCTTCTAAGTTGATGAATGACCCCGAAATGTATCCATACCTATTTTTATCAACTTTAGAAACATTTTAGGACCTACATAACACTCATCATGATAAAAAAACCCCATTATACAAGAGCACCCTAGGGTATATGATCAAATTGTTCTAGTTTCCTTCCCCCTCTCTTGTCTTTTTCCCAAATAATAACTAATTTACACAATTCAAAACTATAGGAATTTTAGCCCATGTCCCTAATAATCCAAATTCAAAGGATTTCCAATGATATGATTACATAATCACTTTTTAGACCATTTATCACATAAGAGTCTTTCACACTGAAAAACACCAAAATCACACTTGCACATTGAAAACAAAAATTCCTAATTTTTCTAATTATGATTGAATACAATCCTATTAACCCATAACTCAAGTTTGAGTACATGTCAAAAATCATATGTAATTTTTAAATCATATAATCACATAAATATTTCACCATCATATAGCATATTACACAAGTTATTCATATGCAACCATAGCATGGGAAAATTACAAGAAGTTTGATCCCTCTTCAAAGTATTGGTATGTAGGCAACCATCAACACATAGGGTGTTGATTTCTCACCCAACATCAGCCATTGACCCATTTTTACCATTTATTTTCATTGATATTCACATGCAAAATAACCAGGGTTTTTGAAAGATAATCAACCACACAGTGGTCTCCATAAGTGATTGCAAACTCTTGCACTAGATACAAGCTCTACAGATGAAGGCACAAAGAATACAAAAAACATGACTTACTATAGGTGTACATGAGAATAATAGGTTGGATAGGAGATATAACCCTTTAGTTTCCTCTTCACAACTATGTTTTCTAGACCCAAATCTAGTTATATAATCTTAACTCTAATCACCAGACCTATCTACACAACAAGTTTCAGAACCTAATCCTCCTACAGGCATAGTTTCTAACTAAGTCTTTATTTTATCCTTATAATTTTGTTATTTTTAGTAAGTTTATAGAATAAACTATTTCTAAATCAGATAATGTTATCATTTTTATACTATTCTCCTAACTTTTCATAATAGTGTTGTCAGCTAGGGTTTTCACATATATCTAAAATTTGATAAAACATATTAGTGAACCCATATCTTATTCAAATATTATGAAACTCTAACCACATATGTTTATAGGGTTTATATCCTTATTTTTAATATTTAAAGTGAGCATCCTAGGATTTTTTAGATTTAATATCTTCTATTGTAACAATAATATTCCAAGTTTTAGTGTCATATTATATTGATAAGATTGAATCTCTTCCTTTTCCTCATAACTTCTAAGAGGTTAATATCTACTTTCCCTCTAACTAAGTCCATGTTATCACTACTAAAATATTTGAGGTATTACATACTATAGTACCAAATTAATCTAATCAACATATCCTTCTTCAATCCCCTCTACTTCCCACATCTCCTCATATGGGTGTGTGCCTACATGTTTAATTTGAAGCATCCAGGGTTTACATTTCTGAGACTCTAAAGGATCAAATAATTAGTATGGGAAAGTTAATAATAGAGTTAAGGAATCAAAATAATCTTATTATTTAAAATTTAATATTATTGGAAAATGAAATCATGTGCCAGTAATCCAAAATATGTTAAATTTAATCATGTATGTGCATCTTCATCTAGAAAATTTTTTCCTAACAAAGTTTCACATCAAACCAAGAAATTACAACATATTACATCTATAATAAGTGATTCAAAAATTATAAAAAGGTCTAATAATATTTCAAGTGAGATTATAAGGGAAACTATTTATAATAAATTTATCAAACTACCTCTCCTACATCCTCTAAGGAGATCAAAATACTATTTTGCATTTTATACAAAGGTGTAATAAAATTTCAATTAAGATTATAAGGGAAATGATTCAAAATAAGTTGATCAAAATACTCCCTTACATCCTCTCAAGAGATTAAAATACTATTTTTCATATCATATAATGCATGGGAATCACATAGATAATTATTTAACATTGAAAAAGATATTACAAATGGTAATTGATAATGGTGATCCTATAATAGATACATCATTCAAGCAAACCATAGTGGAACAAGAAAAATTACAAAAAGTGATAAAATTAGAATTAGTATAAAACTGATTTCCAAAGGAAAAATCAAAGAAATATAAGATTCAAAAATAATATTTAGAACAAGAAAAGATTCAACAAACTAAGTTAGATAAAGAAAGCACAAAAGTAACAACATAAAAAAGATCAATTACAAAATAAATAGTTTGAAAATCAAAGGTTACAAAAGTTAATACAACTAAAAGTGAAGTTACTAAAATATAAATGTTTAACCCTAATTTTGATGTGAATCCTACTTGGGTAAATAGGGTTAAATATATAGAAATGATAAGGCACAATGGTGAATATCAAATATATAATAGGGTAATTAATATGCTAAACTCAAATGTACCATATGTTCTATTTAGTAAATTGAGATAAGTTATAAATAGAAAGTACATATATGCTAGATATATAAATGACATAAAACAAAGTACTTAGATGGATATAATGTTAATGAAGTGTTGGATCTAGTTTAGGCTAAAAGTAGGTAGGAAGATAGCTCTAGAACAATTGTCAATATTTAAAACTGGTGCCTCTATCTCTCCATGCAATTATGTTAGCACTAGACAATTGTGTCAATGTTACTATTTGGGTTAGACACTATTTTACTATACAAAATATTAGTTGAAATAATATACAACCACCTAGATGTTTTTGTGTTTAGATTTACCTTCACCCTAGTGAATTCAGATCTGTGTCATGGACTATGACTACTAATGAAATGGAAAACCCCGAGCTTTCCATATTCAATGTGAACTTGGTGAAAAATGTGTTAGTGGGAACATGGTTTCAAACTAACTCATATGACCCCATTATTAAAGGGCACTACCTACATATCCAATACTCTATAATAGGGCCTCAGACTCATGTAATTCTCCCCTACATGTTGGCTTGTGTATGAATCATGTAATTATGTAAATAAAGTACAATAATGGCCTACATTGTAATTTTGAAAATAAGACCTTATGAATGATACTTTATTATTTTATACCTATAGCAAGGTTGTTCCTTTTACTTATATCATAATAAGGTAGAATAAGAAATATTTTTATAATTTGAGTGTTTCTTGAATGATCTTTTTGGTTTAATTACTAGGTGAGGAATGAAATTGGGTTGATATTATATTTATACCAATCATAGGGAGAAAACTCACATTAAATCACTTATGATGACCATTGTAATGCATTTCATTTAAAAATTAGATTACTTTAGGGCATTAGACACTTCATCAAGGTAGGATAGTAACATCAATGTTACTATTTATCCCAGATATTGGTGTCCAAGGAGAAGGAGAGTAAGTACAGGATTGGAACTTGTAGAGGTGTGAGATAAACACATTTTAAGAATTTTGGGTAAAATAGGATGTTTGTGTCATCAATATAAGGCTAGTTAGACTAAGATATAGGCAAATGGGTAAAAGATAGAGTAGATGCAAGGCTTGTAGAAGCAAGGCATGTGTATATATCATAGGAACAACCAAGGTATAAGTTTCACAAGTGTAAAACATTGAGGTGATACATTGTCACAAAATATAATCTACATTTTCCCCCTTTAATCTAGTAATGATTTTTTTTAGTTTAAAGGAAAGGAATAAGTACCTAGGTGTGTATTCACACCTTGTCTTTACTTGAGTTAAATTTGAGTGATTTGATAGTGTTTGACCTGCAACCAATATCATATTATAATGGAAAATTAGTGCATATAATATGGTTTAAAATTACTTAAAATAGATTTAAATTGAAAGAGAAAGGTTTAGGAATACACCTATTTGTTGATGTAATTACCTTACCTATTGGCAAGTTTTTTTTTTTAATATCACTATAAGGATTTGAAATTGATATTAGGATAAAATAAGATAAATATTTAAAGTGCATCTATCTAATGAGATAGAGAGAAAGAGAAATTGGAAGGCACATGCCCCAACTTTGGAGTAAAAGTGAGTTACAATCTAGTAGTTGAGATTAGTTCAGCCATTTAACCTAATGATACTTAAATGTTGGTGAGGTTAAATGATCAATTCCAACCTAAAAACTTATAAATATTGAGTGATTTATTCACATCAACCATACCAAAAAGGTGAACAACCTACTACAGTAGATTGTTTTGATAAACTTCATAATATTTTATGAGGTATCAATATGTGAAATGGTTTTGGAATCTAAAATTGATTTGTATTTTTTAATATAAGGCACATGTTACATATAATATTCACCTTAGATATGTATCATGATAAAAATTCATATAATAATGGTACCATGTATATAATTCTACCACAACTATGAATATAAATCATATAATTTTATGATTTGGCCAATTCATATAATTGTGTTAAGTGTGGAGGACATGATTCCAAAGCATACCCCTAATATATATAGATAAATATGAAACTAATATAAGTACCCATGTGGAGGGAATGTTTCCAAAACATGCCCTACTATAACCGAGAGATGTTGATTAATGAGTAGGTGTGGATAACATGCTTCCAAAGTATGCCTTCACTCAATTTGTGAACTGGTATAAGTACCATATTGAATGAATTTAGATAACATTATTACAAATCATTCCCCCAATAAATATAAAAACTATGAATGTGTGGAATCCATGTCCATATGACATTCCCCGACTAAATTTGTAAACTAGTAAAATCATCAAATACAGAATAAATGTGGAGAAAATTCTTCCAAAGCATGACCCCACTGTAATTTGGAAATCATGAATGTGTGGAAGTCATGTCCATATGACATACCCCCCACTAAATCTAAGAATTGTGAAAATTATGAATAATATGATTCCCAAGAATGCCCCCTTTAAGGTGAGGTAAAAATAGTACTTAGAAGTTACATCACCTTAAAAGGGTAAGACAATTATAAAATCTATAAATGTAACCATGTAGCATATAAAAGGAGACATGTCTAGGTAAATGTATCATTGAAGTGCATAGAACTAATGTGATCAAATATAGGCCTAAGATACATGATAAATATGATGTAAACATCTAGATAGTAATAGTACAAGCACACACATAAGATCACTCAAAATCAAGTCAATAAGTAATGGTCTAAGAAGACCATAAACAAGTGGCATGTTAAAATTCCACAAAATCAAGTGGATATGACTTAGTCATATGTCCAAAAATTAAGGAATGACATATTCAAATGTCCATACAATAAGTAATGACATATTCGAATGTCCAAGAAGGAAAACATAGGCACATGGAATACATACAATGGAGCATATTCAAATTCTCAAAAAAGAAAGATAATAATAAGGAAAAATACTCAAGGAAGTGTATAAATTGAAGCATAAGAAACCAACATAAACATGTTATAGTGGCCCATGGGTTGAATATGTTAGTAAAAAATGTCAAATGCATAGCATTTCAAGTACCATGTGCATTATATAAACATGGATAAGGCATGTGTTAGTACATATGTAAGCTCAAATGTGAAAGTGTAGTGATCATTGAATCATATAACCTAAATATATAAGAATCAAATTCCCCCATGTCCATATGAAATGAGTAGAAGGAAAGCCCAACATCAAAAATAAGAGTGTATCATGTATCTATGTATGCATGTAACACACCCAATGTAGAAATGTGACACATGTGTGTATGTAGGAGTAAATGATATGCTAGTAATCAATATGGAACTAACACATAGATTCCAAGGATCGAATATAACATGTAAGTGCCAAAATTATTTTTGATTTTTTGGTATTTTTTTGTAGTTTTTGGAAAATTGAAAAACTATTCATTTTCTAAATCATAATGTAAATAATGATTTGGTAATTCAATTTTGTTATTCATATGGTAACGTGTCTTATGACTTATTATGGTTATCATATATTTATCATTGTACCCATATAATGGCACACATATTTTTCTATCTTGAAATTTAAATGTAAGACACATATTTTTCATATCAATCTTTGCTTCCATATCAGCCAACCAAGACTGACCTATATTCAAAGTGAAACTTGGTTTCAAATTTTTTATCCATATCATAGAATATAAAATATTCGGTTTTCATGTTATAGGTAAAAGTATGTATCCAATGAAGTATAGATTTAATGGATATTTCCTTAGTTCATCCATATGATATCCCATTTGTTGAAAAAACATCTTGCTACAAAGTGAGTCCCATTATGTGCCAATTGAAATGTATATACAACATAACCCATCAATATTTTTAGAAAATATTATATGTCGACTTTTAGGTGGATTTTAAGGCTATATTCTTTAGAAAGATGTCAGATATTGGACTTATTTGTTGTGGGGACAAAATATTTATTTATCCCTCACTCTTATATTCTTGAATTTAAGCCTTTAAAGCCCCACATTGTTTTGAATTATGTCTTGTCATCTGATGGTAGTTATAATATGTAAATACTTCTTGAGGAATAAGGTGACTACCTAAGTTGTGCTAAGTAGAAGGTAAGGAGATCATGTAATAGTCAAGTAACATGGACAAACTAGTATTATTGTTATCATGTTGTGTTGTGATCTATAAAATTTATTGTGAAGCCTTTTGAGAAGACTCTGCATAATGGATATGACATAATGGAACTTGGTTCTAATAAAATTGATCTAATGTATTCAATGAAGAGGAATGTATGTAAGGACAATCATATATATTCTCATAAATTTTGGTTATCATACTTATTCCTTGCCCTGATTTTGTATCCACCTTTTTTATGCCATGAAAATGGATCACCAAAATGAGCTCAATTGTTTTATTCTCTTAGAATTTTTTTAACATTGATTCCCTTTGTGATGGTTATTAATTTTTATGTGCATCTATGTGCACTTGAATGTTTAACTAGTTGATAGGTTATTAGTATCCATGATTATTTTTTAATGCCCCGAGCCTTTCTAGTTTTTATTACTTGAGAGCTATAGGATGGTTAATATCTTACTCATGTTTGCCCAATATTTATACTTGATATACATATTTGATCAAATGTTGAAGGTCAAAATTATTCAATATTTTAATTTTCAAGATTTAAGTATCTATAGAATGTTATGTATCCACCATTTTCATATTATAAATTTTTGGCATCTTATGTTTGTAATGATTTGTAAGTGTAGAATGTTTCCCTTTTCTTGATGGATTAATATGACTTGGTAAATATGCCATAATTTTTTGGTTAACTCTAATTTGTATGTGGATATTAATTGGGTAGATAGGGTTAAGGAAATATAAATGATAGGACACAAGGGTGAATATCATATCTACAACAAGTTAATTAATGTGATAAACTTTGGTGTACCATATACTAGATTTATTAAATTGAGATAATTTATAAATGGAAAATACAAATATGTTAGATATAGAAATGACATAAATCATGGTACTTAACTAAATATGATGCTAATGTAGTATTGGATATGGTATAGGCTGAAAGTAGGTGGGAAGATAGTTTTGAAATAATTATCAAATTTTGGATCTGGTGCCTCTGGCATTCTAAATAGTTATGTCATCCCTAGATGATTACATCAACACTAGTATTTGGGTTCAATTATAGTTTCCTATATAGAATATAAACTAAAATAAGATTCAACCACCTAGATGCTTTTGAGTTTGGCTTCAACTTCACTCGAGTGCATTCAAGTTGGGGTCATAGACTATCTCTTTTGGTGAAAAATAAAAACCATATTTTTTTATATTCAATATGACCTTGGGGGAGAATGGGTTAGTGGACACATAGTATCAAGCTGATTGGTAATGACCCCACTATCAAATGGCATTACCTACATAATCAATACTCTATAAGATGACCTCAAACTCATGTAGTTCTCCACTATGTGTTGGCTTGTGTGTGAATCATGCAATGCATGTAAAGCAAGTAAAATAGTGACCTAGATTATCCTTATGACTACTCATTTCATAATTCAAACCTATAGCTAGGTTGTTCTTTTGATTTATATCTTAATAGGGTAGAATAAGAAATCTTTTAATAATTTTAATGCTTCTTGAATGTTAGTTTTAGTCTGATTGGTAGGTGAGGAATGAATGAGGGTTGATATTATATTTATACCAATCCTATCAGGAGATAACTCACACTAAAACACTTGGGATGACCATTGGAATACATTTCATTTTTAAATTAGATGAATTTAGGGCACTAAACACTTTTTTCACAGAAGGATAATATTGTCAATGTTACTATCTATCCTAGGTTTTAGTGTCTAAGGAGAAGGAGAGTAGGTGTAGGATTAGAACTTGAAGATATGTGATATAATTTTTTAATAATTATAGGAAAGATAGGATGTCCATGTCATCAATATAAGGTTGGTTAGACTAAGAGATAAGATAAGGGGTAGAAGATAAATCAAATATGAGGATTTTAGAAGTAAGTCATGTGTAGAACTAATAGGAGCAACCAAGGTCTGATTTTTCCAAGTGTAAAATATTTAGGTTCTACATAATCACAAAATATCATCTACAAGAAGTTGTAAAATCAAATTCAAGATAAGCAAAAAACTATTCCTAAAAGAGGGTTTCTAACAAAATAATCTCTAAAGCATGAAATACCTAAAAATATATATAGATTTAATTATGGTTTCAAAGGAGATAACTAAAAATAATTCATGTTTTATATAGCCTTTGATCCTTAATCCACTCATAGATGGAAAGTACTATACCAATGATATGATCAATAAAACTATTGAACTAAATGTTCATAGCATGAAACTCTTGTAATTTATTGGAAATGATAAGCAAAATTTGGATAAGAGTAATTTATCTAAATAATTTATTGTATCCATTGAGCTACCTTTCATATTTGGGCCAAAGACATGTTTAATGGTATTTCACATATGTCCTAGTTTGGCATAATACAATGCTACATTGTGAAGATCATGGATGATAGAAATAGGGAAATAATGGATAAAGAGGTAAACCATGTTACATTTGCACATGAAAGTTAAATTATCATAGTTTCAAGGGAAGATACAGTTTCTTCAAAGCAAGAGCAATAGAATGTAAAAATACTTGTAACTATCATATAAACAAATACAAGTAATGACATATCAGTAGAGGCACATGACATAATATATTTTACAAAAGACAAATTAGAAAGGTCAATACCATAGTATTGAGAAGTTATTTATTCATATGTAGATACAAATGAAGATAAGAGTGGCATTTTACATGTTTTAAATCTATAAGATGATTATAACAAACTAGATTGGTATGATCTTGATGATACTGATTATATAGAATATTAATATGGTAATCATACAAATTTTACAAAGATTCATAATACTTTTTAGCTACAAGAGATTACCATTCCTATGTTCAATGTAAAATATATTGATGGTAATAATCATAAGGGACTCATACGTTAGTATATTTGTTCCCTTGTACACAGTCCTTTTCAATTATTTCAAAAATACAAAATTAGTAAAATATTACAAAAAATAAAAAAATCAAGACCTATGCATGATTATATGTACTTTTTCATACATTAGTTCATTTATGCACAATATTATATGTGTTTGTGTGTTTTATCCAATTTTATATCATATGTTCATCATTAGTGTATATGAATGACTATAGATTATATAGGACATCATTCTTAGAACCAATTAAAAGTGATTTTATTGTTACACAATCAAAAAATGTAGTTATACAAGAGAACTATGGATGACATGAGCATAGTTATATAGTGTTATTCAACATGTTATTGTCATATTGAGCTTATAATATCAATATTCAATTATGGACTTCACACAAGCTTCCTAAAACATGTGCATTCATTAGCTAGCTCACTAGGGGCATGATAAACACATATTTTTGTTGAGAATTATCTTTGATTATTTAGATTTGGTATTAATGTTATCATTGATCTCAAAGGTTCTTATGAAGTTTCATGATCAAGTAATATTTGAGGTATATGTATGATGAGTTCTTATGGTAGCATAGTGAGTATTGTTGTTGTATGAGAGTAGTGATGTGTGATTACTATTTGAAGAATGTTTTTTGTCAACATGAGAAAATATCTTTGAGATTAGAATGAGTAAGTATAAATTAGTATGTCAAGTGTCAATTAAACTTGAAAATATTTATCTAGACCATGTGAGATGGTATGTGCAAGTAGCATGATGAAATGAGTGAGATATGAAGAAGAAGTTGTATGCTCTGAAGATCTATGTAAATAGCTCTAAAGATACTAGAAAGATGTGAATGCTCTAAAGAATATTTGATATTATTTAAGCATGAGTTTGAGGTGTTGATATATTTTAAAATGAATATAAGCTCAGCTTTGAATATCTACAATATAGTTTTGAATATGTTGAGTGAGCTAAAAATATCATTAGTCAAGCTCTAAAGATTACAATAAACTATGAAGATTCTTCGTTGAAGATACAAAGATGATCTATTGAAGATCTAAATAAGATTAATTTTATAAGGTTGTTTGAGCATACATAAGATGAATTGGAACACTTGGAATAATTTCATTGTGAATTCTAAAGGGGTAAGTACTTTAGTCCAAGTTTGCAACTAGACTAGTTTTAGATCCTGCTTAGCCTAATGAGGCATCATGAATTATTGACAAGACATATGAAGAATGTCTTATATTATCTAATCATGATAAGAGATTTCATGGCATATATATGAGGTAATGAGTGCTTGGATAATGATTATAAGGTTAGCTTCAAGACTTAATGTGACTTGTAGGTCAAAACCAAGAAAGATGATGTCCAAGTGGGGTATCAAGATCAATTTCCATGACATGGGTGAGAAGGTGAACATTGACAGAGGTGATTCAAGTTGGTTTAAGTATTTTCATGAATTTTTAGCTCATGGTTAACAAGAAAAGGCTTGAAAAAGTGTTTCAATATTTTTAGAGTGCATAGAATGAAGTATTATTTATCTAAAAAGGATTTTTCAAGTGCTCATTGGCACATATAGCATCTACACGAGAAATTAAGTTATTAATGATATATGAGGAAGTGTTCTATCTCAAAGTTTCAAGTATTGGTTTTTTAAATAGGATTTAAGTTTTATGAATGATTGTTAAGACTGAAAGATGGCCCTCAAAGAACCCTACCAATGACCCAATGTTGAAGATATTATTATAGAGAGATCAAAATGGTTTGGTATGGATAGAAAATTAATTATAGGTTGAAGAAAACTCTCCAAATAATATCTAGGTGTGATTGGTTTCTCAAGTGAGGGAGCAGACCCTATAAAAAAGTGTTTATTTTTTAGAGATTTGCTATAGCAAGAAAAGTTGACTGAGTCAAAGTTGTTAAGTGGATGAAGGTCAAAGTGTTAAGATTTTAGTTTCTGTACATGAAGATTTTTTGACATGTTCCATATCTTAGGTGTGTAAATTTAGTTAACCAATTTGTCCCATTGCTAATAAACCTAATGATATAGATAATAAGAAAATTAGGCAGAAGTGAGAAGATAATTCTTGATGTGTTTTCATGTAAGAATAATGGATTAAAGTGTATGATGATGTTTTTATGGAATTTATTTATCTATCCATGCTTTTTATAAGCTTTGAATTTAGTGTAATATGTTGGAACATTTAATCCAAAATGTCTTATCTAGCTAAGTGGAGTTTATGAGAGAAGGTCAACATATTGGTCTACAAGACCAATAATTGCCATTAGTAATTATAATAATTTTGATGTAGGTTGATCTAAGTATGTTATAATATATTTTTAATACATTTAAATCCCTTGAAAATATTTAATTAGGTGTCATAAATTTATGTTTCTTTGACTATGTTTTGAAGTCAGTTGATAGTTCTAAGTGAGCATCTTGCAGAGAAGAGTTTGAGCCTATATACCTTGAGTTGAAGAATTTGATGAAGTTTATGATGACCCTAAGGTCATGAGGTTTATTAATATGTAATTTTTTTCCATGGTTTTTGTCAAAATCATGTTTGTGCTTCAGTTGTTTAATACAGATTTTATGTGTATGCTCATGCCTTTTATGAATAGTGTTTTGAGAAATGGTTCAAATGGTGATTGGACCTAAAAAGTGATATGGATATAAATTGAAGTTTTATAAGGTATATTAGAGTTTAATATTATTTATTCCTTCCATTTGATGTGTTTTTAGTTTTCCAAGTAAGATCAAAGGGTAATGTATTTCTAAGAAGACCTATTAGGTCTCCATAAAGCCTAAAAAAAGGAATAAACGCTAATTGAGCTATGGAAAACTTAATGTATTAGTCTATTAATTATTTAAGTGTGTTATTATAATATTATAATACCTATTATATGGCCAACCTAAGAATATAATAATGTGTGGTTAAATAAGAAGGATATGATCAAGTAATTGTTATAATTACTATGTTGTTTAGGCCTATTAGTGTGTACTTAGAGATTGAATAGAATAATAAAATGATATAGATCATTGGTGAGAATAATGAGGTTATGTGTACCATCATATAAGTTTCATTAATATCTACAAATTTTATTATTATGAGGATCAAGGTCATAATACCTAATCAAGCCATGAATAGGGCTAGTTGAGAGAAGAGGGCTAGAAGCCAATTTGAGAGGGATAGAAGTGTGTGAAGAGCTAAGGAAAAAGATAATCATTTGTTATATGAGAAAAAAGGGTTTTTAAAGGGGATGAAGTGTATTGTGTGGTTAATTTATTACTAATTCATCTAGGGGTTGGTGCCTCCTTGCATAGTTGGGGTTGGTACTCCATGTGGATTTGATGCTTCACTAAAGATTGGTGTTTGTCTTATAGGACTTTAGTCCATTTGCATCATCAATGGGTTTTCTTCCCTTTAAGGGTTTCCCATATATATATATATATATATATATATATATATATATATATATATATATATATATATATATATATATATATATATATATATATATATATATATATATATATATATATATATATATATATATATATATATATATATATATATAGTTTTCATGTGTTTCATTCTCTTATGATTTGGTATTTATGCTTGTTAAGATTTATATGCTTGTTATAATGGTTGTGTATGTTTAATTTTAATTGAATGAAAGTTTTGAAGACTAATTACCCCCCCCCCTTTCATTCATTTTGATTCAAATATTTTTATCCTTCCTTTGATCCAAAACTTAGAATTTATGGTTGATAATAATTTCAAGAATAAATTGATAACACATTAATAATGAATTCTCTGAGAAGAGATGTATTATTACTCAATATCGCAATACAACTATATGCTTATCTCTGGGAAGAGATGTCTGATTTTCCATTTTGGGTTACATATTTATTTATACCCATTTTGAAATTATGGGGAGGATGTGGAAGGTCACAAACATTTAGGGAGATTAAGTGGTTTGACTTCCATGCTTTAAAATAATACAGAATTTGAGGAATTACTATTTTTAGAAACTTATTAATTTTAGACTGCACTACTAAAATTGAAAATTAGGGCACTTCCATTAGGTTTTTGGGGGTAAAAATTCATCAATTGGATATAAATTCCATCTCAAAATGTTCTCCTCATTCTTATATTTCCAACAGTTCAAACGGCAAGTCAATTGGAGCTACGGTGCAAAAGTTATGGCTCCCAGAAGTTCCGTCATCAGTTGGGGTGGAACTGTCACCTGAATTATCACCTAAATTGCTGCTCGGATCATCCTTTCCCATATTATATTAACCATATTCTTAATAATATATTTTTTATTATATATTAAAATATTTATCACCCACTAATGTTATGATTTTCCATTGTCTATCTCAATTACTAAATATTCCATAGATTAAAACTTATCTCTTGTTGATCAAAATACATAATCATGTATGTTTTTTATATTTTTTTCCTAACTCCATATCTTGTATGTAATTCTTTTTGGATTTGAGGTCATTTTAATATCTCATTTAAAAGTGCATTTAAGCCTTTCTATCTCTAATTTTATGCATGTGAATACATTTGAGCATGTCCTTGTGTGTGTCTTCTATTCATGAATGTGGGCATTTCAACATGTCCTTCTATATAGATCAAATCCTCCATTATTTATTTGTAAGAACATGAGGGTATTTTAACATGACTTATGTGTCTTATATTCAAGTGAGTTACATTTGAACATGTCCCTTGTTTATGGCCCTTTGGCCTTATATCATGTGTTTTGTGTGTTGTGCATGTACACTTTGATAGTGTGAATCATGGACTTGACCCTTTACTTGATTATTTGCTCAAATTTGGATGCCATGATGAGCATCATGCACCTGACCCCTTCTAATGCCATGAGTGATATGAATTATGCCATGTGTAGTTATATTCAACATTATATACTTAGTTGACTAAATTATCTACATCTTTCATTGTCATATTTATCTAGATACACTTCATGTGAATGTTTATTTTCACATGCATCTTATATTATCACTATGCTCAATTGAAATACATAATGATGCCATGTTTTTACATGATGTCATTATTACTTAGATTTTAAATGTTACATTGTAAAAACCTAATTCATAACCTTTTATTTTGAGTTAAGTTATTACACAAGCTTAACAACTCACTTTAAAATAAGGAGCATTTACAAAGGCTTTTCTTAAATACCAATATTATTATATTAGTACATAAATAGGGTCTAATAATGATTACATATTTGACATATTTTTAGGCTTATAAAACACACAAAATTTTAATTTGGATAGGATCACCACATTTGATAGCAGACCATTGCTCTAGTATCCTTCCCAATGCTATTGTCCAAATACCTAAAAAACATGCATATTGATGAGGACATATCTCACATGTGTGGTAGTCTTAGGAAAAATTGATCATATGGGTTCATCCATCTTAGTCCTTAGTTATTACATGACAATTTTTAGGTTATCCAACAAATCACAAAATAAGTTATTCATGTTTAAAGTTGGCTCTT
The DNA here is from genome assembly GCA_037957365.1 of Torreya grandis. Taxonomy (NCBI): domain Eukaryota; kingdom Viridiplantae; phylum Streptophyta; class Pinopsida; order Cupressales; family Taxaceae; genus Torreya; species Torreya grandis. Next base: position 55,525 of record JARHVA010006759.1, on the reverse strand, counting down.
TAGTCAAATTTCACTAAGTTTCCCATACTTAGCAAAATAAACTAGACCATTATCAAGATGTCATGCAAGAATGAATAGACCAATCAACTTGAGCATTTTGTAAAAATACTTAGAAGTCTCTCATGACCAATGGATCAATTGGGTTTGTTCCTTTTATCATCAATAACATCTCCTAAAAATTTGGTTCCTCAATGAATTTTGTGCTTCAAGTTATAGGCCTTGAAAGTTGCACCTACAACATAAGATGTTCGTGCTAACATAAAAATAAATATTGGGAAAAAATCCATTATATATTAAAATTAAAAGTCTATGGTACATTAAATAAAAAATTTGGGACATCAAATACGGTCCACGAGATGTCAAATTTAAGCTCATAAAGTAGTTGTTAGAGTTGAAATAATGGGTATTAGGCAGATCTAATGGCACATGTTAGTTTCAATAGTGCATTCAACTAGTAGACGATCAATGACTTGTAGGCATTCATACATATTGAAATTGATAGAGTGAGATGAGCCAATATGTCAATAGGCTATGTCAAATTTTGACAGCCAGTTAGAACAAAGGTAAGCCCAGGGTTTTCAATAATGGTTGAGAATCCATTTCTAACCAAGGGAAATAAGTTTTTTTAGGGTCATCATAATTCCATTAAAGCTCATTCAAATGTAATAGAGTGGTCAATATGATGTAGTCAGGTACAAGGAATATAAAGGACTATCATTGGAGCTTAATATAGACCTCTAATTTGACATTTTTATGGATTTTAGGCTTCATTATTGTGACTATGTCCACCATTTATAAATAATTACCTAGGTATGGTGATATCTTGACTCTTGTAATGATTGATGGGTCTTTCTAGACCTAATGGGAGTCCAATATAGGCTATCATCTATAGGTCTGCATTAATATGGACAACTGTGGGAAAACCAATGACCTTAGATTGGTTTTTTTTCTATAGGTGGGACCTATGATTCAAACATGGAAATTGAGTAGATATATGGTTAATGTAAAAGGGTCTCATCTATCCACATGGTTCCATCATTGACAAAGCAATTACAAATCACCATTCATGGCATGGCCTTATAAGTTTCAAGATTCAATGTTTTGATCCTCATGAGCATGTCAAGTGGACTTAAGGTCCTAAGGTGGTCAATTTGTAGTGGTATAATTAGTTAAGGTCATTGATTATGTTTAACCAAACCTTATAATCATGCTAAATAAACTCTTATCCTCAAGTGAATCTCTCAACAAATGTGAGGAGCCTACAAATTATCGATGCAAAAGAAGTTAAGCTTGTTAATAAGGATCAACTCTAATTAGAGGAAGGAATGTGTGAAAAAAGGAACCAATGAGTTGGCACCATATTTATTGAATACTTAGACCCTTTCTCCACTCTCCTACACATGTTCCCATCTCTCTTTCTATTATATATAGAGGTTTTCAAGATAGAAATTGGATCCTCTCTATATTTTCTCTACTCCCTCTCTTGGGCATGAAAAAACTCTACCAAGATAGAGCTTGTAACCTATTGAGATGAATACAATACTATTTTATATTTCATTTTCCTAGTATAGTGTGTACATGTTAGATTTGCATATGTGGTAGAGGTTTCTCCATTGTCAAATTATGATCTCACCTAGTTACTAGTTCATCTTATTATGTAGGTCATGTTTAGTGTTCTACATTTCTTGATTGAAGCTCGCATGTGGATACCATGACTAGTTATTGTCTTGATCTAGAGATCTCCATCATTTCCCTCAACTTAGATTATTTTTTGAACTTCTTCATGAAACACTAATGTATGATATATATTTGGAATCCTAGATCTAGTCTTGTGCTTACTTCATTAGTGTTTAAGATTCAAGTAGGGTGGATCAACCCATAATTTAGGTTCATCACCACTATTAGCTTAGGTTTCCCTTTCATTTTTTCTCTCTCTCTATCTCTCTCCCTTTTCCCTAGTCAGTATTAGGTTTTAGTAGTGTAAATGAGCTAAATGATGCATCAAAAGAGCTAGACTCATTAAAAATCCTAGAGGTCTGACCCTATTATAGGATACCCACAACTTGGGTTCAGTCTCATGTTGAGCTAGATTTGGAAGTAGGAACTAAACACTCCTACCTCCAACTAGGGTGAAATATAGACCTAAAAACGTTTTGGCACACCTGATGGAAAAAGGTCTAAAAGAGTGGAAAGATATTGGTGTGTTTTTTCCTCTAATCAATTTTTGGAAGCAAGCATGTTAGCATTAATGGCAAATCTGAATCAAAGCTTCTAGTTATGAGCAAACCAAGTATGTCTTAATGAAGTTTTTGATCATTTTTTTATAGGTCAATATGAATATATATGGTGAATATCCCTATTATCCACCTCCTTATCAGTAGTCCCAATATGATCCTCATAATCCATATGACCTTATCATCCTTATCAATAATCCTATCAAATATATGAGGAACCTTATCAAGTTCCTCATGATACATATATGTAAGAGTATTTTCATGATCCCTACTATGGATATTAATCCCATCATAATACTACTTCTCATCAACCCTATCATGATATATTCAAACCAGAACTTAGGTAAAATTTAATAAGCTTTGGAAAGCATGCACTAGAATTATGCTCATAAAAGTATTATGGCCTAGATGTCCCTACTCACCAAATCCATTATGTGAGGGACTCATTGTAGCAAATAAAAGTAGAATAAACACCTATTGAGAGATAAAATTGGAACAATATCATAGGTGAGATGATGAATGTAGGTGGTTACATTTAAGGCATTGACGACAAGCTAAAAGGCCTTGAGGAATAGTAGGTCCAACCTCACCAACCTTATGTGCCTACATATACACCACCTCAACCTTATTATGTTCCACCCATTCCCTAAGAGACCATTCCAAGTGACCCTTTGAGTATGCCAAGTTCCTCATGTGTTTCTTATACCTTTCCTTTAATAAATTTATTTAAGAGAGTTGTCAAATAAATAAGGAGATTGTTATGGAATAGCCTATTATTATGATCCAAGATTTCATTCTTCCTCAAGAACCCCTTATGAAGTATTTCAAGGTTCTAAGTTTGAATCAAGTGGTGAAGTCATGGGGTAGGCAAAGTGAGGGAAATATAGATTTGAAAGCTCAAGATAAAGCAATATTTAAACCTATACAAACATCTCTCATCCCTCCTCAAGAATATTCTTATGTTCCTTGTCTTCTTGAAACTACTGACCACCTTAAAGAGAAGATATTCCAAGAGAATATAGATAAGTAGATCAAAGATTTGGAGCTAAGGACAAGGAAAGAGGAGGAAAACTAGAATCAAAAGGTCAAATTAGAACCTCTATCTTTTCCATGTTAGAACCAAATCATGCAGTTACGTAAATCTAAAGCTACTCAACCCCCATCCCTCCCTCCTCAAGAATCTAGGTCATTTCCATCCTATAAATCCATCTAGAGTAGTATGTAAAAGGAGGAAGACATGACTATAAAAGACAAGAAGTTGAACCAAGGAGGTGTTCCATATGTCTCATCTCTCTTGGATTCATACCAAGAATATCCTATGCCACTCCTTCAAGAGGTAAGTGGTAAACTCCATGTTGAACTCATAACTGATATTGATGGATTATCAGAGTTAGAAGAGGATATTAGTATTGGGACACCACTTGATAAGAGCTAGCATGTCTCATTTTTTCATAATGTCAAATAAGACACATTGTAAGATCAAGTGCAAGTTGAATATGAGATCCAATAGGAAGAATTATCATATGTGTATTAAGAGGTTACTTCTCAAGAACCTATTAATCACATATCAGTTATCCAAGATCAAGAGTTTTCTCAATTCTTTCTGGTAGCTAATATAGATCAAGTGCAGGCTCATCTTTCTTTGGAAGGTATCCATGAGGATAACTCACACAACACCATTACTAAGGTAGAGATCATTCCTAAATAAAAAGACCATTGGTAGTATTTCTACCATGATTTCATGAGTGAGATTGATGAGTTTAATATGGAAAATTTGGATGATGAAATAGTGTAGTAGGTGAGATCTTCTAAATATTCCATTAACGCTTTAGAGCATGAAGAACACTAGATTGATTACCTCATACATAAATAAGACAAGACTAAAGAAGTGGGTGGTTCTAGATGACAAGAAAGACAAAGATGATTAGAAATTTCAAATAAATCTCTTTTAAGAGTTAAAAGATCTTGGTCAAGTTGAGGATCAAGTGCTTGAGAAGGTAGACAAAGAATTTCCCATAGTGGCCAATGACCAAGGTTGGGAAAAATATCTAGAGCTCCTTGATGAGCCTAAATAAATTGAATCAAAAGAGAAGCATAGTATTATTAAGGACACCATGGAAACCAAGGAGGTATGTTAAACCATCATTAGAGGTTATAGTTGAGGAGTTGTGTGAGAAGGTTGAAACTACCTAGATGTACATAGCTGACCTATTTGGAGCTACGTGTTTCTCATTAAAGATCATGCCAATGAAGTTTTAAAATATAAAAAAGAAGGAGATATTAATACCAAGGGTCAAGAAGCTACATGCTTCATTCATTTCCTCATTCCATGATGCAAAAAGGTTATCAAACTTTCCTTTTGATCCAGGAGGAAAGGTACACATAGTTTAAGTTGTATATATTATGATAGTTTTGTTCAAATTCCTCTAAGTATTACTTTAGCACATTTGTTTGTTGTCCCTATTTTATTTTAGGTTAGTTTCCCTTCAATAAGTGCCTTGGGCACTCTATTTTATTTTTCTCTCTTTTCGTCTTTGTTTTTGTTTCAAAGAGAGGTTAGAGTAAGATTGGTACCTAGTTATTAAGCTAGGTCAATATGTTAGATCCAAGTAGGGACTCCATTCCCAATGTACTAGATTGGGCACATGGTCTGGGTTCTTTTCCATAGATATGCATGCAACCCCTATGATTCACCAAATATGTTGGCCTATTTTGGCCCACATATTAAGCTTGTACCCATATAGATCAGGTTGCTAATGGATGAGTAGATGGATAGGTTATAAAGACCCTTAAAAATGCCAAGAGTGCTTGGAATGAGTATGGAAGTGCATGGTTCTCATTTAGTTATTCATTCTATTCATCTAGACATCTAGAATCTAGTGGTGGAAATTTTGAGTAGACACTTTTCTAACATCATAATTTACACATGTGGATGAGTTAAGGAGAATTGGTCATATGGGTTTATTCATATTATTCCCAAGAACATATTCACCAAGTTTATGTCCATCCATAAAATCACATCAAAATATATGAAGACCCAAAGTTGGCCTCTCAAGTAATTTTGCTAAGTTTCTATAGCCATTTTTAAAGAACCTCAAATAAATCCAAGTGAGCATATTGATGAGGCCATATCTCACATATGTGGTAGTCTCAGTAAAAAGTGATCATATAGGTTTATCCATCTTAGTGCTTAGTTACTACATACTAAGTTTTAGGTCATTTTACAAAACACAAAAGAAGTTACACAAGTTCAAAGTTGGCTCCTTAGTCAGATTTTGCTAAGTTTCCCATACTTAGCAAAATGAACTAGACCATCATCAAGATGTCATGCGAGAATGAATGGACCAGTCAACTTGAGCATTTTGTTAAAATACTTATAAGGCTCTTAAGACCAGTGAATCAAGTGGGTTTATTCCTTTTGGCCTCAAGAACATCTCCTAAAAATTTGACACCTCCATAACTTTTGCACTTAAAGTTTTTGGACTTAAAAGTTGGACCTACAACATAAGATGTGTGCACTAACATCAAAATAAAGTTTGAGAAAAAATCCATTAGAGATTAAAATTGATAGTCTATGGGATGTCAAATATGTTTTATGAGATGTCAAATATAGTATGCAGGACATCAAATTTAATCTCGTAAAGTGGGCATTAGAGTCCAAATAATGGGTCCTAGGCAGATCTAACATGTGTTTGATCATACATTCAGATCTAACAATGGATAGAGGTCAAAGGGGTTAGTGAATCTTAAGAGAAAATATGTGCATGATAGTTTTCAATAACAGTATAGGATCAATGACTCATGAGAATTTGTACATATTGAAATTGTCAAAGTGAGATGAGTCAATATGTCAACAAGCTAAGTCAAATTTTGATGGCCAATTAGAACAAAGGTGAGCCCAAGGTTTTTGATGGAGGTTGAGAATCCATTTTCAACAAAGGTAAATAAGGTTTTGTAGGATCATTCTGATGGCATTGGAGCTCATTAAAATGCTATGGATCAGTCAATATGATGTAGTCAAGTATAAGGAATATAAAGGACCACCATTGGATCTTAATATGGACCTCTAGTTTGACATTTTTATGGCTTGTAGGGTTCATTATTGTGACTATGTTCAACATTGATAAATAATTACTTGGGTATGGTGAACTCTTATCTCCTAAAAATATTGATGGGTCGTTTTAGACCTAATGGGAGTCCAAAAGAGGCTATGGTTTATAAGGCTACATTAATATGGATAACCATGGGAAAACCAATGAGCTTAGATTGGTTTTCTATATATATGTGATACCTATGATCTAAACATGGAAATGGAGTAGATATATGGTTAATTCAAAAAAAATTCATCTATCCATGTGGCTCCATCATCAATAAAATAGGTATAAACTACCATTCATGGCATGACCCTATCATTTTCAAGATTTGAGGTTTTCATCCTCATACACACATCAAGTGGACTTAGGGTCCTAAAGTGGTGAAATGGTAGTGGGAAAAGTAGTTAAGGTAATTAATTACATTAAAATATACCTTGTCATCATGCTAAACAAACTCTTGTCCTCTAGTGAATCTATATGCAAATGAGAGGAGCTTGCAGATTATAGAAGCAAAGGAAGTTAAGTTTGTTGATAAGGATCAACTTTGATTAGAGGAAGTCATGTGTAAAAGAGAAACCAATGAGCTTCCAACACATTTATTGAAGACTTGGACCTTTTATACACTCTCATATGCATGTTCCCATCTCTCCTTATCTCTTTCTATTATATATAGAGGTTTCTGAGATAGAAAATGGATCCTCTCTATATTTTATCTACTCCCTCTCTTGGGCATGACCAAACTCTACCAAGATGGAGCTTGTAACCTCTTGAGATGAATACAAGATTGTTTAAGATTTCATTGTCCTATTATAGTGTGTACATGTCAAATTTGTATATGTGGTAGTGGTTTCTCCCTTGTCAAATTATGATCTCACCTAGTTACTAATTCATCTTGTTATGCATGTCATGTTTAGTGTTCTACATCTCTTGATTAAATACCACATATGTATATTATGACTGGTTAGTGTATTTTTATAGACCTCTCCATAATTTCCATTAGCTTAGATCATTTGGTGAACCTCTTAATGAAACACTAATGTATGATAGATATTTGGAATCCTAGATATAGTCTTGTGTTTTTTTCATTAGTGCTTAAGAATCAAGTTGGATCAACCCATAATTTAGGTGCATCACCATTGTTATCTTTGGCTTCCCTTTCATGTTTTTTTATCTCTCTCTCTCGTTTTTCCCTTGTCATTAGTAGGTTTTAGTAGTGGAAATGAGATAAATGATGCATTAGAAGAGTTAGCCTCGTTAAAAATCTTAGAGGTCTGACCCCATTATAGGATACCCATAGCCTAGGGTCAGTCCCATGTTGATCTAGATTTGGAAGTAGGACTTTAACACTCCTACCTCTAGCTAGGGTACAATCTAGACCTACAAAAAATACCATTTGTTATGAGTAAAATTCTTTAATTCACAAGTTATGATCATTACATGCTTTCTAACTTTGCTTGTTAATTTGTTGTATCCATTGTTCTCTTTGTATATTTTCTTTCATCTTTGTTAATTCCATCAACCATGCTTTCATTGAATCTTGATCCTATAATCTCATAACCATCACAATGTACAAACTAGGAGAAATATACTCCATAGGCATTATTATTTCTAAGCCATACACTAGTTAAAATGATGTGAACCTTGTAGTTATTTTTTAATGTGTTTTATAGGTCCACAAAATTATAGGAATGTGATCTTCCAAATCATCCCTTTGCACATTAAAAATCTCTGTTAGCATTTTCCCCAATACTTTATTAAATGCTTTAGCCTATCTATTTGCTTATGGGTGATAATTTGTGCTCTTATGGTGTGATATCATAAACTCCCTAGTGAGAGTCTTGCTAGTATTATTTAAGTAATCCATGCCTCTATCATTGATTAGCTTAACAAGACATCCAAATCTTGTAATGATGTTTTCATATAAAATTTTGGCAACATCTTTTGCACTGTAGCTTGGAGTGGGAGTAGCTTTCACCAATTTAGTGAAATAATTTGTCACATTAATAATTTATCATGCATGATTTCATTTACTTGGTGGACTTATAGGACCAACAAATTTAATTCCCCATTTCTAAAAAGGTGGTTCTGTGAGCATTGGCACCAAAGGCATCTCAATTCTTTGATATGGCTTTCCCATTCTTTAACATAAATCATTGGCAACTCTATGCACATATTAAAATAAAGTATGCCACAAATTTCCACTTTGTATTGTTCTCATTGAATTAGCTTCACTTATGAAATGACCTCCTACAACCCCTTGATGTGCTCCATCTAACAACTAAGGTCATTCATGCTCTATAACTACTCTACATAGTACATCATCATCTTGAGTTCATACAAAAACCCATTAATAAGGATATAAGGTATATCTCATATGACCATTTACATTTTATCTTGATCTATATAATGTGCATGGAAGGTTAAATTATATAATAAATTTACAATATCTTCCATATTATTAGTAACTGTAGTAGTTTTGAATAGATGGTATTCAGGTATTCATCTTCAAGTTCTTATGGATTCTCCCCATTGTGATGTCTACTCAAGTGATATAGCCCCAAATTTTTCATGGTCTATCTTAACATTAATGTATAATTGGAAATCTTGAAAAAAAAATCCACCTGGATATGCATCCTCCTAATATTGGTTAATTAACCAACTATAGTAATGCTTGGCGATCTATAGAGAACTCAAATGGTATATCTAACAATTAGTGTCAAAACCTTTATAGTGAAAAAACCATGGCTAAAGCCTCCCTTTAAATAGTCTTATAATTCTTCTTAGCTATATATAACTTCCTTCTATTAAAATTTAAAGGATTAATTATTCCACCTTCACCTAGATGTGCCAAGAAAACTCGTACTACAGTACTAAAAGCATATACATGCATGTGGAATGTCTTCTTACATCAATAAAGATTAAAATTAGGATTATTATGAGCCTTTTTTTAACCTAATGAATGTTTCTTGACATTCTATTACCCATTCAAATTTTGTATCTTTATGCAGTAGATTCTCCATGGGCATAGATTTAGTTGTGTATCCTTCGATAAACTTCCTGTAATATCATGTATGACCAAGAAATGTGTGAAATTCCATAGAGTTAGTAGGAGGTGGCATCCCTATGATGACAAAAATCTTAGTTAGGTCATCCAAAATGTCATTTATGCATACAACATTGCCTAATAGAATACTAAAATGTGTGAAAATTAATCATTTACTTAAATTTAGAGTAATGCACGATGCTTGAAATCATTATAGCATGCTTCATATTGTTAGGGTGTGGAGCTAAAAACTTCACCAAGGAGCATTCATTATCAGGTTCGGGTCTACACAGACACCGGCGTCGGTCAGGAGCGACCGATGTCGGTCACAGGCAATTACAGAGACGCCGATGTCGGTAGAAGGTCGGCTGACGACGATCACAGACAAGCAGTAGGAACCGACGTCGGTTACCTGCGTGTCCAGAAAGCTATTTCCATGGATAGAAGCGAGTGTTTGCATGATAAGTTTGAGTTGTAGACTCAAGCTCACATCTCTATTATTGGCATTATTATTTTTAGAGCCCTTGTTTAAGTGGTTTAACTGTTTGTTAGAAGTACATGCTCAAGTATCCTAATTCTATATGAAGAATTAGATCTTCCTAGCTTAGTAGTAGTTTTGTAGTGAATTATTGTAATTCATTGTGAGAGAAGAACCGTATAGAATTGAATCAATCCAGGCTTGTTGGAGTTGATTGTTCTTGAGAGAGATAGCTCTTGAGGAATAGAGATCTATTGAGAGATCTATACATCTAGGAGAGGTGTGGAAGAAAGAAGCTTTCTTCAATTGTATTCCTTTTGTAAAGAGTTTGTTAATACAATTTTTCAGGGTGTTTTCTTGTATCTCTTGTTCTTGCTATTATCATTCTAATTACTTGTCAATCTAGTTTAATTCCACATTTATTGCTGTCACAATTGTAATCTATTGTTGGTTTGATCCCCCAAAAAGTGGTATCAGAGCCTTGGTTATAGGTTCAGAGCTTGATAATTGGTATCAAAGTTCAAGTTCACTAACAGGTGGTTCAGATCTATGTAGTGTGTATTGATTGCAGGTTCTCATAGGAGTTTCTGTAGGGATTTCTATTTGAGTGAGAGAAGCAATGGCAGATGAAAGTAAATTGAGAATGGAAAATTTCAATGGCAAAAATTACCAACACTGGAGAATGCAGATAGAGGACTATCTGTATCAGAAAGATCTCTACTTACTGTTAGGAGGTATTGCAAAGAAGCCCAAAGACATGGAGGATGAAGAATGGGAAGTTCTTGACAGAAAGGCTCTAGGTTCTATAAGACTGAGTCTAGCATCCACTATGATATCCAATTTATCACAGGCAAATTCTACGGTAGAGTTGATGACTATGTTAGAAAATTTGTATGAAAAACCCTCAGCTTCCGATAAGGTATATCTTATGAAGCAGTTATTTAATTTGCATATGAATGAAGGTGGATCTGTTTCTACTCATCTGAATGATTTCAATGGTATTGTGAATCAATTAAGTTCAGTAAATATAGTGTTTGATGATGAGATAAAATCTCTTTTAATATTATGTTCTTTGCCTGAAAGCTGGCATGGCTTAGTAATGGCAGTAAGTAATACTGCATCTGCATCAAATATTTTGAAAGTAGAGGATGTTGTTAGTGTTATCTTGAATGAGGAAATACGCAGGAAAAGCATAGAAGAGGCATCCGAGAATGCTTTAAGTTTTGAGAGCAGGGGAAGGTAGAAAGAGAAGAGCAAGAAAGGCAAAGCAAGATCCAAGTCAAAGGGGAAAGGCAGATCTAAATCTAGAAATGGCAGAAGGCCACAATGCTGGAATTGTGGAAAGATGGGGCACATAAGCAGATATTTTTGGTCAAAGGCTAAGGAGGACAACCAGCACGAAGGAAAGGAAGAAGACAAGATTGCAGGTATTGCACAAGATGCTTTAATTTTCTCTCTGCATAATAATATAGAATCTTGGGTATTAGATTTTGGTGCATCTTTTCATGCTACTCCTAATAGGGAATATTTCAGTGACTATATCCATGGAGATTTTGGAATAGTGTATCTAGGGGATGATGAGCCCTGTAAAATAATTGGCAAAGGTAAAGTGCAACTGAAGATGCAGAATAGCAACACATGGGTGTTGAGAGATGTGATGCATGTTCCTAGCTTGAAGAGAAATTTGATCTCTATAGGAAAGTTAGGGGATGAGGGTTGTACAGTAACTCTCACAGCAGAATCTTGGAAGGTGACCAAGGGTGCACTTGTTATGGCCAGAGGTAAGAGAGAAGGTACTCTCTATTTGTGTAATTGTGTTACTAACAAATCTCCTTCTGTATTATCTACTTCAGATGTGGACGCTAAATTGTGGCACTCAAGGCTTAGCCACATGAGTGAGAAGGGGATGTCAATTCTTAAGTCTAAAGGTATGCTTTCAGATTTAAAAGGCATAGATCTAGAGTTTTATGAGCACTGTGTATTTGGAAAATAGAAAAGGGTTAGTTTTCTCAAAACTGGGTCTACTAAGAAGAGGCACAAGTTGGAGCTTGTTCACACAGACGTGTGGGGGCCAGCTCAGGTTGCTTCCATTGGAGGATCACAGTACTATGTATCTTTCATAGATGATGCCACAAGGAAGGTATGGATCTATTGTATTAGAAAGAAATCTGATGTATTTGATACTTTTAAAGTTTGGAAAGCTATGGTTGAGAATGAAACAGGTAAAAAATTAAAGTGCCTGAGATCAGACAATGGCGGTGAGTTCTACAGTTATAAGTTCAGAGATTATTGTTACATGCATGAAATCTATAGGCAAAGGACGGTTCCAAGGACACCTCAACAGAATGGAATTGCTGAAAGGATGAACAGGACAATAATGGAGCATGCAAGATGTATGAGATTGCATGCCGATTTGCCCTTACAGTTTTGGGCACAAGCTATTGACACTGCAGTGTACTTGATTAACAGAGGACCATCTACAGCTCTAGATGGTGGTATTCCAAAAGAGGCATGGACAGGTAAAAAGGTTGATCTCTCATATCTCAAAGTTTTTGGTTGTGAAGCCTTTGTGCATATAGATAAGGAAAATAGAAAGAAACTTGATGCTAAGTTTATGAGATGCACGTTTATTGGCTATGGCTCAGATGATTTTGGTTACAGATTGTGGAATCTAGAAACTAACAAGGTAATCAGGAGCCGTGATGTTGTTTTCAATGAAAGAGTGATGTATTGTGATCAGCTAAGGAAGTTGAATCAATCTGAGTAGAGCAATGGTGAATTAGATGAGGTGAAAGTCCAAGATGAGCTCGTGGGAAAAAGAAATAATCACTTATAGGAAAACACAGAGACCAACGTCGGTAGGTTAGGAACTGGCGTTGGCAGGACAAAAACCGGCGTCGGCCATACAGAGACCGACGTCGGCCCTACAGGTACCGAGGTCGGTTAGGTAGAATCAACGTCGGCCAGTAATAGGTCTGGAGGAGACCGAGGTCGGTCACTGTCAGAGAATTTGGGTGGACAGCGTGTTGTGGACGAGTCTCAGACACCCATCAGGAGGTCAGAAAGGGTGAGTAAGCCTCTAATTAGATATTCTCCTTCTTTATTTTATTTATTGCTAACTGATGGTGGAGAACCAGAGAGTTTTGAAGAAGCAATACAGGTGGAGTCCAAGAATGAGTGGGAGTGTGGCATGTTTGAGGAGTTGGAGTCCTTAAGAGAAAACTAAACATGGGATTTGGTTGAATTGCCAGCTGGTAAGAGAACACTTAAGAACAGATGGACCTACAGGTTGAAGGAAGGTGAGAATGGACAGATGAGATACAAGGCCAGATTAGTGGTAAAAGGATTTGCACAAAAGCCAGGTATTGACTTTGGTGAGATTTTTTCTCCTATTGTTAAAATGACTTCAATAAGGGTTGTATTGTCTTTGGTTGCTTTTGAGGATTTGCATCTTGAACAGCTAGATGTTAAGACAGCGTTTCTTCATGGAGATTTGGATGAGGAAATTTACATGGAACAGCCAGAAGGATTCGAGGTCAAGGGTAAGGAGAAGTTTGTGTGCAGGTTGAAGAAAAGCTTGTATGGCCTCAAGCAAGCTCCTAGGCAATGGTACTTAAAATTTGACAGGTTTATGACTGAGCATGGCTATAGTAGGTGTCAATCAGACCATTGTGTGTATTTCAAGAGATTTGATAATGGTAGATATATTATTCTATTGTTGTATGTAGATGACATGCTAGTTGCAGGGTCTCACATGCAGGATATCTCAGAGCTTAAGGTAAAATTAGCTCAAACATTTGCTATGAAGGATTTGGGAGCAACAAAGAAAATCCTTGGCATGAGCATTAAGAGAGATAAGAAAAATCATAGGTTGATATTGTCTCAAGAAGATTATGTGGACAAGGTGTTAAAACGGTTCAATATGCAGGATGCTAAACCGATAAGCACACCTTTGGTTGGACATTTTAAGTTGAGTAAAGAACAACGTCCTAATTCATATGAAGAGGTAGAGTACATGAGTAAGGTTCCATATTCTTCCACAGTAGGGAGTTTGATGTATGCAATGGTGTGTACTAGACCGGATATTGCCCAAGCAGTGGGAGTTGTAAGTAAGTATATGGCCAATCCAGGTAAGGAACATTAGAAAGCAGTTCAGTGGATCTTTAGATATCTGAGAGGAACCATCAGTAAGCACTTATGCTATGGAGGTTCAGATACTTCTCTACATGGCTATGTAGATTCAGATATGGCAGGTGATTTGGATGGCAGGAGGACCACTACAGGTTATGTTTTTACTATAGGTGGAACGGCAGTTAGCTGGATATCTAAGTTGCAGAAGGTTGTTGCCTTGTCAACTATAGAAGCAGAGTATATTGCAGCCACAGAAGCTAGCAAGGAGATGATATGGATGACACAGTTCATGGATGAGCTTGGTAGGGAGCATGAGAGTTGCAGATTGTATAGTGACAGTCAGAGTGCAATCCATTTGGCTAAGAATTCAGCCTTTCATTCAAGAACAAAGCACATACAGCTAAGGTATCACTTCATACGATAGGTATTGGAAGATGGTGAGTTGAAGCTGGAGAAGATCCATACAGATAGGAATCTTGCTGATATGTTAACCAAGCTGGTTACAAAGGAGAAGTTGAATCTTCATTCAACTTTTGTTGGTCTTCATGATTGAGTTGAAGATGGAGGAGCTAGAAGATGTTGTTGTACAGGTACTGGTGCAGTTGTTTATCTCCAAGTGGGAGATTGTTAGGGTGTGGAGCTAAAAACTTCACCAAGGAGCATTCATTATCAAGTTCAGGTCTACATAGACACCGGCGTTGGTCAGGAGTGACCGACATCGATCACAGGCAGTTATAGAGATGCCGACATCGGTAGAAGGTCGGCCGACGATGGTCACAGACAAGCAGCAGGAACTGACGTCGGTTACCTGCGTGTCCAGAAAGCTATTTTCGTGGACAGAAGCGAGTGTTTGCATGATAAGTTTGAGTTATAGACTCAAGCTCGTGTTTCTATTATTGGCATTACTATTTTTAGAGCCCTTGTTTAAGTGGTTTAACTGTTTGTTGGAAGTACATGCTCAAGTCTCCTAATTCTATATGAAGAATTAGATCTTCCTAGCTTAGTAGTAGTTTTGTAGTGAATTATTGTAATTCATTGTGAGAGAAGAACAGTACAGAATTGAATCAATTCAGGCTTGTTGGAGTTGATTGTTCTTGAGAGAGATAGCTCTTGAGGAATAGAGATCTATTGAGAGATCTATACATCTAGGAGAGGTGTGGAAGAAAGAAGCTTTCTTCAATTGTATTCCTTTTGTAAAGAGTTTGTTAATACAAGTTTTCAGGGTGTTTTCTTGTATCTCTTGTTCTTGCTATTATCATTCTAATTACTTGTCAATCTGGTTTAATTCTGTGTTTATTTCTGTCACAATTGTAATCTATTGTTGGTTTGATCCCCCAACACATATCTTCAACAAATGTTGTTTAAATAGAGAGAAAACAACCCAATCATCTAAATACACTTCCAAAAAATCATAAATTAAATCTTTAAGTATGGTTTCTATGGATTTAGAAAATATTATGGGTGCATTCTTCAATCCAAAAGGCATTACCTTATATGCAAATAACCCTCATTCAATTTCAAATGTAGTTTTGGATTGATCTTCTACTATAATTAGAATCTAGTGGTACCTAATAAATCCATTTATAAAGGAGTATACTTCATGTCCTATGACTGATTTAAGGACTTCATCCATGAATGGTATTGGAAAATGATCATTCACATAGACATCATTGAGTGTGCGATAATCCCCACAAACTCGTATCTCTCTAGTTTTCTTTAGTTGCACCACTATGGGACTAACCTAATCTACTTTTTATATCAGATATATGATTCCAACTTCTATCATTCAAACAACTCAACTTTTACCTTGATTTTCATGTTATGATTTAATCTATATGGTCACTTATTTATGGGTCAAGGGCACTCTTTCAATTCTATGTGCATTTATCATAAATCCAAATCTATGCCTTTTACCTCTAAGAATCTAGTTGGGAACACATCTTAGTAGTCCCTTAGTAGTTCTAATCCCTCTAAAATCTACTCTTGTTCCCAATATTCTCCCACCATCATGAGCTTATGAAATTATTCTATTCCAATGTTCCCTTCAATATTGCAAGGGATCTTGATATATCTTTCTTGATGTAGTAGGTAGAGAATATGATCTAATGTGCTTACCTTATCATTGTGGAATGTTTATGTTGTGTAGTTTTTCTTCTTCCAATTGATCTTCACTTTGAACTAGGTTTGATTAAGTTTCTCATTATGGCTCAAAAAACCCTTCTAGATATAGATGTTCATCACTATCACTAGACTCTATTAGGTCATCTTTTATTTTATTACATGGCTTGACAAGGGCTTACTATTATTGGATATATTTATAGTTATGTAGTGCCACATTCAAATCATGTGTAGCCTCCTGCTATGTTGATGATTTAGTTGTAGTTTCTAAATCTTTTGCATGTCCATGATAGAGAAAGATTTTGATTTTATGTAAGGCCTTATGCACCAATGTATTATCATCTTTGAACACAAATTTTTGAATGAAATCTTGATAAACTTTCACCCAATGCTTGATTTCCCTTTTGTATTTTTGGTCCATATAGTAGGCTATTTGTAAATGTGCTAGGTGTAGATAAATATGTAGACCCACTATCTCAGTTCTACTCCCTACACAATCCATATATACACACAATGATTAATTTATAACTTAGGACATTGACCTTATTAGAATAAATATAAATATTATTTGATAGTATATGGTAACTAAAACCTTGGACATAAGAATTCACATTCTTCCTCTTAATGAGTTTTTGGATTTCTATGGACTACCCACCAAGTCACAATAGTTCCTTTTAGCACATAACTGAGTGAAATGACTCATTGATCCACCTTTGGTACATGGTTTTTGATCCTTAATATAAATGGATTGAGATCATCTGTCAAAAAATATTGAGGTATCTAGCATTTATAGCCAACACCATATGTGAATGTCTGAGTCACCACTTATGGATAATGTTGATTCCCACAATATAACACCCTCAAGAGTAAGATCCATGAAATCCATCATTATTGCTCATATATTATATAGGAATTAAAATTTAGACTTTGTCAAAGAGCATACTGATGGAGAAACACATTCTTGTATATGAACCTACCTAGTTGAAGACTTTGTTATAATAGGTTGATATATTGGTCACTCTTCTTGTTGTGTAGTGTGCATTTTCCTATCTTGATACCCTACAGATCCCAAAGAATTTTGTCTTTCATCTACACCAAATTTAAACCAACTATTATACCCATATACATAAGGGGACTATGGATTTTTGGGATAATGGATGATTTTTACTTGGACTTATTTAGGGGTATGACCACTATTTTACCCCTTGATTCATTTCTAGCTAGTTGCACATAGTATTGATGGTCATTTGGCCATCATAAGCCCATTTCTTGTTGATTAAAGTAGGATAATGAGTCCATTTTATCTTCATGTTGGTGACTTTAAAATATCTTCATAGGATGAGTTTGACCACTTTAATTTTAGCATCCTCTAACCTTCTAATAGGCTCAACCCAACCATAATCTTCTAGACTGAGTAATTAGACTATAGCTTAAATTTGGTCGACTAATGGCTTCCCAAGTTGATCATGGAATCTTATTAATTGTTCTAAAAAAATCAAATACTATATTTGGAATCTCATATTTAGATAACATAATATCCATTTGAGAATCAACATCCTAAGGTTTCTTGATTTTAACATACTGGACTACCTTATCATTACATTATTGACCTTGTTGTGTACACTACAAAAGATTATGTAGGATATTATTAATGTTATTAGATATATCCTCATTGTATAGTGTATCGAGTAACTTTATTGAGTTTGTTAAATCAATCACAACACCCTCCTATCTCATGATCTTGATAATTTCTCCATATATTTGGGCATCAGTGGTTGTGTTATCACCCTTAGAAGCTTGTTGTTATATAATCTCTTATAATACCTATGCAAATTGATACATTAAATTCTTTTCTATAGCAGGATCATAATATTTATCCCAATGTAATTTTCTAATTCCCTAATCCTAAGGCATTTCCAAATGTGGTAATCCTTTTTTATCTCTTTGTTGTTGGGTGACTACTTACACAAATGCATTTTCCTTTGGCTACACATTGATCATATTTACATTATGCATTGTCTTTTCAATCCTTTATTTATCCAATACCAAATAATATTCTATTTGGTGTTGGCCTTCTAATTTGTAATATACGTAGTAGACTTGTCTCTAAGCTTGGTAGGAGAATTCCTGGGATAATGGTTATATGAACCACATAGATAACATTGCATAGGTAGTTGATCTTATCAATTATCATTATTATGTATACCTTAATATCTTCCATAATATATACCCCTATATCCCCCTCTATATCCTCCTTTATTCCATTAGTATCCCCAACCTTATTGTTATTGTCCAACATACCCTCCTTTTGGGCTTGGTTGTGCATCATACCCCCCATATTAGTATTAAGGGGAACTTAAAACCCAATTTGATTACTACTGCTAAAGGTTCATGTTGGTCCATGGTTGTGCATACTTACTATAATATTAATAAGATGGAGATGATGTATTATTCCATCTTGATAGGCCCTATGGTTGATACTATAGTGATGAAGGCATATGATATTGAGGAAATGAAGGAATCCATCCTAGACTACCTTGAGTCACACTGATCATCTCCACTTCTAGTTTAATAACCACATGCTTCATAGTTGGTACTTGTGCTACAAATGTAAAGGCATTATTAGTAATATCTTCATTCTAATCCTATAATTCTTAGCAATTCCTTTCATCATGGTTCATGGATTTATAAAAATTACATAATAAACCTTATAATTTTTATACGTAGTGTTGTAATAGATGACACTTATAAGTTGCATGCCCTAATACCCTACATATCTCAAAAAATTATTAATAAGATCTTAGGATAATCATTTCTATGATGTCCTTCTCATCTGTACTATGTGCACCATAGATGTAGTTTAGGCTTTTATTTTTCATACATCTCATTAATTCTTATCATGAATACATATATCTTTCATTCAACCTTGGAACTAGCTATGGGGGTATCTCCATAGTCCTATATTTAATCTAATAACAAGGTAGTGGACTAAACATTAGCTTTAGTTGGATATTGAGTATGTATAATGGAAATCTAATTATTGGTCATAGTCCTACAAACCAAGAAGCCCTTTTTTTCCTATAGAATGAATTTAATTTTTTTCATGATGTCAAAAAATATCCTATCTTATTCTACAACTAATTCTCCTGATCTCTGTTGAATATATTTTAAATCCAGAATGGTTTGGCTTATGCATCTCTTTAATTTATATTCTTCTATCAATAAAATTTTAACTTACACAACGTCTAAGGTGTTTACATCCCTCTTAAAAATGAACTCTAGGGATCATCTCAAAAAATCCCCTATGATTTTGCATTTATTGATGTTATCTATTGTTATTCCCCTCACATTCCATTTCATGTCATAAGTTATTAGATATTACTTTGGGTACGTAAACCCATCATAGGGCATTAAAGAATTAAACATTATTATAGTTAATGACATAGGGGAAAAAATTGGACTTATTATGATAGGTTTTTGAATGGTAGCAACTGTGATTGATGGTATCTACACAATGGTGACAATAACTTTATGTGATAGTGCACTACTAGTTGTTCCCTATTGAATGCTTATTTTTAACTATGCACTAGACTGTTTAGGTGTTTTAAACATGAAATTTTCTCCTTTTGATTTTATTTTATCTATTATCTTCTTTGTTTTTTCACTTCACTTTCCAAAATTATCTATAAAGGAATCAAACCCATCTATATCCACCTCTTTACCTACACTTCTTCTATCAAGTAATAAATTGGGCTAGGGGATGTGTACTCTCAGAGTGAATGACTTATATTTTGAAATTTTTCTAATTTTTAACTTGAACCTACCAAATTTTTGCTTTTGAATATGACTTTTTCCCATCAATTTTATTATCTAGGTCTAAATAGAAACCCTTTCATTAACTATAATCTAACTATACCTTCTAATTGTTTTATTGCTATCCTACATTCTTACTCCTATTGTTCTACCTCCATATCAACATAATTTATATCTACATCCTCCTCTTCATAGGTCCCTTCTACATGCTCTGTGCATCTTTTGCTTCCAATAATCTCCTCATCTCTAGCATCTTCTTCCTATATCATTCCACCTCTAGCACCTTATTTTAAACTTATAATCTTATTTGTAGTTAATTTTGGGTTTCTTTCTTTATTCCACCTTATATATTATTTTAGTTCCCTTTCTAGTCCCCAAATTCTATTCTCGCTCTAAGTCTTTTTCCTTCCATTTTTTGGGATCAAGTTCAAGTTTATTTTACTCATCTCCTTGTCATTCACTTCATGATGCATGCACCCCTATAGTGCCTAAAGATACTACTCCATGTTGGCTATAGTAGACACCATGGAATTTTCCATAGCCAACACTTTTATCAACATAGGTAGTCGATGCAAAAATTTCCTCCTAATTGCTTGAAAAAACTAGTCTTGTGTAATCTTAATAGCTATATATACGTATACTATGAACTTGGTAATATAACCATCAATTGTAGTCCTCATCTAATAATCTAATGCATGAGACCAATCTATATCTAGGTTGTATAGTCTATCTAATTTTTCATCTTTCCAATCTATAATTTTTTTCTTCCTTGGGTTAAATCAATAGTATTCCAACCTAGCTATCCACATAGATAACTTTCAAAGAAACTCACACAATAATATTTCATATATTTAATGATAGATATACTCTTGGATAATCTCCTTTTAAGTTAATTTAACTCTCATTTCTTCTTCTTGTACAAAATTCTAGATTTTATTATCAAGCCATATCTCTATATCCCTTTATCTTAGTAGCCATATCAACATATTTCATACATATCCTTCCATGCTCACCACACCATTATTATTAGATGTTCTTGGAAATACTCCAAAACATGCTAATTATAGAGATAGCTTATGTAGTGGAGAATAAACAAAAACCCTAATTGATAGTACATAATTATAATCCATCAATTGCATCCACATTTTCATATATAGGTTAATAATAACATAGTTGTAACAAAAGGTGGAACATAAACCACATAACAAATGATACCAAATTAAATCCAACTAGAATATTTAATGCACACTAACCATACATAAAGGAAGATTAGGAAAATCATATCAGAAGGATTCTGATAATCTCTATCAACACATCAGAACCATATTATATTATATAAAAGTGTTATATATATATATATATATATATCCTTTTATAATCTTATGTCTCTTTGCATTCTATCCTTCCAAGATATAAAAGGAAAGACTCTTCACATTCTTGTATTAGCCAATTAGGCTTATTAGGTTGAATACATATAAAATTTTATACAAAAGACAAACTATATGCTTTGCACATGTGTCCTTATATTTTACTTTAAAATTTCACCATGCTCTATTCCATTCCCAACAAAAGGAAAATTAGTCACAAAATGGTCTCTACAAGTGATTACAACCTCCCACACTAGATATAAGACCTACAGATGAAGGCACATAGAACCTAAAAACCCTAATTTTCTCATTACAAGTGGATAGGAGCACCCTATTTTAGACAATATTTCCATCCCTATAGTGTCCTCTTCCAAATCTTGTTGTATAAGCCTATATCTAATTCTAGAGTCTTTATTTTAATCACCAAACCTCTCTACACAACAATATTTAGAACCCGATTCCTCTTAGAGGCATAGTTTATAGCTAAGTCTTTATTTTCTCTTTACATTCTTTTTTATTTTTAGTAAGTTTATAGAATACAGTAGTCTCAAATCAATGAATGTTATCATTCTTATATTATTCTCCTAATTTTGCATTGTAGTCTTTTCATCTAGGGTTTTCACATAAATTCTAAATTTGATTAAATGATAGTGATCTAATAGTATGTTTTCAACCTACTTGGCTTTTAACACTTTATAGTATGCAACCGTGGATATTGCTCTAGGTATTTTTACATAGTTTAGGAGATATTCCTTTGAGTATTTTTTAGATTTGAAATCTTTAGGAAAGTGTGTTAAGGATGTGAAAATGTATTCCTTAGTGTGAAAGTGATTTCTAAAGTGAGTTATAAATGCTTGCTAGATAGGAATAGGATTAAGATTTATGTGTATATATAGGATATTATTTGGTAATGTATATTCATAACTAAAATTATATATAGAGAGTCTAACCCAAGGGAAGAGTTTGAATTTTAATAATATTATTTGGTTAACCAAGGACAATGTTACTAAAGGTAGACACTGATGGTGATTGAAAGCATTAGATTATTACCAACACTATCTAAAATGGAGAAGATAGCGATATGTGGAATGGATAAAATATGACTAAGTCAATATAATAGTTATAAATTGAATAGGGATATATTATAGATGAATGACATAAATTTTTGAATTCTCAGTTCATCGATAGGTGAGTGGTCAAGAAAAAATGTGATAAAAATTTAATTTTATATGTCTAATTTGTGTATATCAAGGATAGGTATAAAATTGATATTTTCAAGTGTCTAATATAAAATTTTCGTGCTTAAATAATGCCATTATTTTATTATATTATTGAAAATTATAGATTAAAAAGAATATAGTCATAAAATTATATATCAAAGTATAACATTATGTGGTGTTTATAAGAATGCCTAGAATTCTTGACTTTCTCCATGAAAACCTGCAATGAAACAAGTATAAATTAAGGTCCCCTTGATATATAATATGAACCAATCTAAATAATTAAATATTTAAAATTGAAAATAAATGAATGAATACACCTATGAGTATATGAACAAACCTTACCTTTAAAGTAATTAGAGAATGGGGTAATAACACCCCAAGAAGATGCCAACTTTTAATTCCATGGGTTAAGAATAATATAATTCAATCCTTTCTTAAATATTGATAAGTTATATTATTTGAGAGATGCATAAATCTCATATTTATCACTAAAACAAATCATTTTTTTTGGTGTAACTTGTATCAGGGTTGTATGCCAAGGGTGGATCCCCAAATTATGCTCATATGTAAATTTGAATTAACTTTTTTATATGTATTTTAGATTAAAAATTAAAATTTGTAATAATGATATAAAATATAAAACTTGTATGATTAAACAAATTTCATGCCCATTATTTGATCCATGTATTACTTAAAGTGTTATAAAATGACATAATTATATATTCTACTTTACCCATTACAGTAAATTTGATATCTTGTTCAATATGATCCTTGTAATATGATACATGTGCTCAATTTTATCCCTATAATATATGTCATTATTTCAAATAATATATCATCTATTTATCACAGTCCTATAAAATTCCCTAGATATGTTTTACATATGCATAGATTTGTCAATATGAACTATATATTTTTTCCAATCTATCTCATTTGAATCATATAATGTGACTTAAAATATAAACCATTTTTTTTTTTAAGGCTTAAATATTTATAACAAGACCACTAGTATGTCCCTATTTTGAAGTGAATTATGTAGCTTGAGAATTGCTCATCTTAAAAGAAAAGAGTTAAATGTATCATGTTATATATAAGATATGTAAGCATGCAAAACATGTAGTAAAATGGTTAGATGTTATCATCATAAAATAATTTGATCATTTAACCACAATTGAAACATGTATTCAAGGTATACAATTATCATTTATAGTAGATATGTCGATTAGACATAGTAATATCCATCATAGTCATAAGTGTCATAGATAGAAGTAACAAGTTAAGCCAAACATGGGATGCATGATATGAATCATGGAATCACACATAAGAAAATAATGTGTGATTTGAATAATGACACCACATTATTTTTACTAATGTATATATGGACATACATATGTAGATAATGTCATGATTATGATGCACATAAGACATATAAATGACCACACAAGGTCACATGCATCAATCAACACTCAATTTAATATGTAGTCAATATTCACTCAAAAAAAATTAATGATCAGCTAATTTAATTCTTAGTGAAATTATAGTCAATTCCACATAATAAATTATTAGTCAATGTAAGCCACATTAAATAGTTATTCAGTGTTTCACAATGTTATAAAATGCCATTCAATGCGACACTATTTCACATAATATCACTCAAAGTCGCATAATATCACACAATCAAGGATCACACTCTGTAACACATAAAAATATCAATATGATTAAATAAATAAATGATGGCATACATAATTAATCCATGCCATCATCACATGTAGTAAAGTACCATATCCTTATATTAGCATCCAAAAGATTATGTGCAAGAGTAAGTCATGTATAATAATATATGTAGTCTAATATGATGAATGGAATGTTCATAGAAATATGTAAAGTGTGTATTGGACCAAGATTCCCATAGTGTAGGAATGCCCCCAATGTGAAATGATACCTCCTTGATGCAATAATGTCCCACATTTATAAATATATGTATCATATGTATGTGTATGTCCTAAAACCTACTCATGTATACTGTGAAAATAAATATGCATAGAAAAATGGATATTTAATATATCATATAGTAATAAACAAAATATACTAATCATGTAACTAGAACTCCAAATCATGAATAGGTCATGAATTTTTATTTTTTGAATATTTTTCTATTTTTTGAATTATGTTCCTTGTAGCTAATGATTCAATCAATTGAATGTGGTGTAAGGAATCTATATTGATAAAGGTTAATGTCAAATACTATGGTCATGTAGTAACATATGTATGTATATCTAAATCTTAGAAGTGATCATGTGTTGTAACATATTCATCATTATCATAATAGCTCATATGATTGTGTGCACTATGTATATATCTAGAAATCATGGTAACATATGAATTATGTTGTACCTAAAGGTTGAAGTATCATGTTCACCATGGAAAATCAAGAGTAACATGTATTGAAAAAATTAGGAAATGATGTAGTATGTAATGCACTCTCAATGACTTTGGTATACCTATAATAGAATATACACTAAAGCATTGGTTTCTGAGGTTAAATAATTACTTATCTTGAGATTGTCTATGTATAATGATATTATATTCTACAATAGGCTATGGAGTAAATTTCTATCAAATTTATCCATCTAAATATGATACTCATATATGTTGATTGTAATTATAACCACTTAAATTATATATATATATATATATATATATATATATATATATATATGCTTGACCAATTTATGTATCAAGGATGGTACTACATGAATATTATGTATCCATGGTTAACTTAGTAACAAGTATAATTCCCCCATTTTGGGAAATAATAAGAACATAGTATAAAATACAAAAAGCCCCACAATACATGATATTTCAATGCTCCCTAGAGGGTTTTGTATTTTTCCATCAAATCCTTTCACTATCTTTGTTATATAATTTAAATCCTCATGTATGTAACCAATATTTTTAATTAGTGCCATAATGTAAACATTTATAATTGAATCATAGTTGATTTTAAAAATTTGTATGAGTTTTTAATCAATGTAGGAACACCCAAACAATGCCATATCAATATTATCATTGTCAAAAAAATTATGCTCATTGAATGTAGTACTAATTATATGTACCTGTGTACCCTTGATTGTGCCAATTAGACCATCAATAGAATTTTACTCTTTATTAGTATTAAAATTATAGGAAGATGGAATAGATCATTCCTTATAAGTAAATTGTAAATGATAATTAGTCTTGATCCATATTTATACATGAATTTTAATAATACCCTAGAATATATTAAAATTTGCATTCCCATTAGATTTTTTGTTGTCATATATTAGACCTTATATGTTATGCCTTAACCCAAATCATATATTTTTAGAGTGTCAAATAAATGTTTTGGGGTATATTTTTATTATTCATGTGTCATTACCTTGTGTAACCTTAGGATATCAACACTTAACCTACTTGTGTTGGGATACCACACAAAAGGACCTTTCATGATCAATAAAAGTATAAAGAGGGAAACTTGGGTAGGTCATCAGTAATTTCATCTAATGGTGGTGAGTTAATGGTATTAAACATCAATCATGATCATGGTATGCATAAATATTTTATTTTCCCTATTTTAACAACTCAAGAGAAAGTGTGCATTTAACAAATGAAATCCCATTAATGCAATTTTATCTAAACATTCCTCTTCTCAACAAGTATGTCAATGAAACATTATATAAAACCATCTAGAAGCCACCAACAAGATGAGAAAATATATTTGAATTAAATATAATCCTTAATATAACTTATCAAATCATGGTTATAAATATTTAAATGGTGCTCTATGGCACTTTAATCAATCACAACCTATATACTCTCTCTAACAATTATGTGGCACTTCATTATCACTTACTGATATTTATTATTTATCTCCTCATGTACATTACTTATATAAGATTACAAACATAATATCATTTCATTTTTAAAATAATATATATTTAATTATAACCATCCTCAATATAGTTAATGTGATGCTCTATTCAATGTCATCTACTATATCATTTATCACCATTTTCCAACTACTTGTCAGGGTCATACTTTCAACCATTTTCCTCCCACAAATGATGTTGAATTTGGTAGGTATTTAATTATAAGGTGGTTAATTACAACATATTTTTGAATAACTTGTTAGGTTAATGCTCAAAGTATTATCCAACTAATATGTTTTAGGCTAATTAGTCTATCTGTTGGGTATACATTCTTGTGTTTGTTAGGTTGGCCTGCGCCATTATCTCTAGCCATATTTTTTAGTTAAAACATATTTAATTAATATAATATATTAATTTTTTATACCACTTATTTATTGTACATGGACCTGATTATTATTTTTAGATCAAGCTCTAGATCAAAATCGCCCCACACTAACTTAGTTCTCCATCCTTAAACAACCCGTTAATTTATTTCCATCTAGGACCTTGTTTTCTTTTTTTTGGTTCAAATGACCATGGGATTAGTATTAGAATCATCATGAATGTTATATTCCATTTTCTACCTTATTTTATGCTTTTCCTTCTATACTCAGTTTCACTATTTACTTTTCCCATATCTTAGGTTCATTTATGTGATGAACTTCACTTTACCACATAGTTCAATAAGTTACATATCTTGACTTAATTTTAATGTTGGCATAACATTTTATATTTTTTGTGTTCCTAATCACTAAACCCCTTATTCCTTTTTCATGAATATATATACTTTTGTTCTTATGTGTTACACTCTATTCATGTGCTTCATTTCCCTGAATTGTCTATATCCTTTGATTAATATTTACTTATTGGGTGTTTTACTCCACTCATGTGATTGTTTGACCTAATTTTATTATGTATCTATTGGTAAATTTCCCTCACATGTGTCCAATATTGGGATCCATTTTAGATACCTTTTGAGATATTATTCTAAATAATTATCTTAATCCTTCAATAGTACATTCTCAATAATGGTGCACTTGATCGCTTCATCATCCCTAAGGGTTATTTCATTCTACATGTTTACTAGTTTTTGGTGGGATATTTTTTATGTGTATTCTTCCCTTTTATTTTCTTAGGTTTTTCACGTCCATTCATCTTTCATGTTTCATTTCCCCATATTTATCTTATGATTTTATGGATGCTACATGCCCATATTCAGGTTGTTTTGTCTTTGAATTTTTATTTCACTAAGAGAATTACAGTTGACAACACATAGATATTTCACCCAAAAGCTACCCTTTACTACTATAATATAAAACATAGGAAATGTATAAAACAAATTACATAATCCTTATTACACAAGTTCCATGCATATGAGCATGCATTTTAGGTAGAAAGTAGAATAGACATTCCCTTGGTAGTCTCTTCTCGAATGTCCTATACTTTAAGTGTTCTAGCTTCAGCTTATGGAGTATTTTACAAATTGTTGGTACACTTTAGTTATCAGTGGAGTGAATATCCTATGTGTGATAGTATTCCTCATACCATTCTTATACTAATGGGTCCTCTTGAAACTGCAAGATTCAGACTCTCCACCTACCTACAGACATTTTTTGGCCATCACTCTTTATCAATCCAAGTTATTATCACAACTTTTGATCTCAACCTCATCTTTTTACCTCATGTTGAAATATTTTTCACCCTTTACCTTTCATAATCCATGCCCCTTTCACCTTCTACCCTATGTGTCTTTCATATGTGCAATAATGTAGTTATCTAAATTAATTTGTTCTATATAGCAACTTCACTCACCATCATACCAATAAAATTAGACTAGTCTAAGAAACATAGCAAAAGTTTTGGGGTCAAGTTTAATTATTCATGTGAGAGTCTCACATGAAACATTTAGGATATCAATAGGTAACCTATTCACATAGACATATAATGCAATGGCCCTTTTGTGCTTCTCTAAGTCTATAGAGGTAAGATGGTGTAGGTTAAGGGTAGTTGAGTGAAATGGTGGTGAATTAATGGTATTACATGCACCTCAAGTGCATGGGTATAGTTAAAAAATATAGTTTCCCTAACTTAACAAATGAAGAGAAAGTGTAATTTAAATAAATAAAATACCATTAATGAAATTATATTTAGACATTCCTCTTCTCAACAAGTATGTCAATGAAAACATCCTGTAAAATCAATCAATAACAAGATGACACTTATTAACCTTACCTATTATCATTAATATAAATCATTGGATGATGGTTATAGATATTACAATGGTGATCAAAGGCACTTTAATCCATAATAACCTATCTATTCTCTATAAAAATTTTCCAATTCTTCATTATCACATACTTGACATTCTTTCTCTCCTTATGTACCTTATTTATTTATAAAATCATCCATAGTTAATTATTATCATCTTTTTGGTAGTTATTGTGGAATTATAATAAATGTTAGTTACTACATCATATTCTTCCACTTCTCAACTACATATTAGGGTCATACATTCTATCATTTTCCTCCCAAAAATCATATTGAATTTAACAAGTCTATCATTGTCATGTCATCACTTCTACCATATTTCTTACTATCTTGTTAGGCGCATACTCATAGGTTGATCACGTTAGTGTGTGATAGGATAACTAGTTTATTTGTTAGACACACATCATTGTGTTTGTTTGATTGGTGCATTCCATTATTTAAATGAGGTGATGGCTCCATTATTTGCATATATCCCTTCACACACGTACATGGAATTGATTATTATTATTAGAGCAAAATCTAGGGTCAAAAAATATTTTATAATTATAATATACATTTATATAAAATCCATTAGATGGCATATTAGTCATATCAACCTAATTTTACAAAGGAAGAGATATGAGGTTGTATTCAAATAACCTTTTTAGTAGATAATGAGGATTTTTAGATAATTTTGAAAACTTCCTCCTTTACAAAGTTGAGAGAATAAGCAAAGTGGTATTTTATGACCACATTAATTATTTTTCCACTCATTCTTATTATTAATTTCTTTATATTTTTAACTTGGTTTTCCTTGAAACTTTACACCAGTAAATGTTATAGGATTGGATGTATATTTTACATATTTCATGGAAAGGATTTTAAATTTACTATCATTGATTATGTGGAATAAGTCATCAAAGGATTATAAATCCTTAAACATAATATAACCATGAATAAGTAATTCAAAGTTGTCTAAATATGTTTTGTAATTCATTACCAGCCATATGATTTGTCATTTTAGAAAATATAGTATTATAGCATAGTACATATTCATTGAAATTCTCATTTGTATTTGCTTAATTTTTAAAATTTGGGCATTGCACAAATTCTCATTGATTTTTATTGAAAATTGTGTTAATAACTAATCCACCAAAGTATTTAAGTAATGAACAAACTTGGAAGGGTAGGTCATAGAACTAGTATAACACATAGTCCTTAAGAATCCTTGGAAACAACTTTGTCAAAAACTTACCATTGGATGCATACCCAACACTGAGGTGTTTCTCAAGATAACCTTTATCATTATATAATGTAAGCTTTTGGTGTCAAAAATAATATAATTAAGGGATAGTATGATATTATTGAATAATGTTTGATAATCATTAAAGTGGCCCAATATATAAGATTTCATTATAATCGAGACACTTTTATTTGTAGATCAATTGAAATATACATATGAGCTTGATTGGTAGTAGTAATAGGCAATGTTACATGAGCAGCCATCCTAGGAGGCACATAATTCTTATGTTTAAGGAGAGCTATTAAAATATGAGGAATATCATGTGTTTTCCTAACACCATGAGTAGGCATCACATTTTTAGCCAAAGGTGTAGACATAATGATAGCAACACTAAGAGTAATGTTATGAACATCTATTTTAGATTTGATAAATTAAAAGTGTAAATCGGTATCAAAAATAGGCTCATGTTATTCTCAAGATGTGGAAACCTTAACATTATTATTATTATTCTTAGCCCTTATATCATGCCCAAGACCTTATCCAAATTGTTAGGTCGCATAATAATTGAGCTAAAAGGAGTTTTAACTTATGAAAGATCTATTCCATTAAGGTCATGATGATGGATTCATCATAGTATTCATTATTATAGTCATTATTATCATCGTAAGCAATTTCACATTAAAGCATATTATCATTTACAACATGTTAATCTATTTTTATGTGTTCATTTTTAACATTTGATCCATAGAAGAAGGAATTTTCGTTTCATTTACTTTAGCCATTTTATATTGGGTACACATGTGGTCTTAGACCAAAGGGATATGATTATTAAAAGTAAAATAGAGTTATCCATATTAGATGACAAGGAATACTATCATTAGAAAATCAAGAGGGATAAAACTAATATGGATATATTACTACATTATAATTGGAACTCAAAAATTAGATCTAAAAGCCTAATGTAATAATTTAATATCCTAATGGAAACCTAAGGTTTGATTTTATCAATAAATGGACCAGGTTCACCAATATTATATAACTTATTTTTTATTTATTTATCTATACAAGAGAAAAAAATTGATAAATTAGTTTGTATAAGATATGTGTAAATCATGTACACATTAATGTAAACTAGTAGATTTAAATTTGTTAATTACACTTAATATATATAAAAATGACATAATATAAGATTATTTTCCTATTTATGTTTTATTTTTATCTATGTATGTGTTCAATCATCCAATATTCTATGAAATTTCTTAGTGTTGGCTCAGATTAAAAAATAATATGTTGAAACTTATTTGAACACATCTAGTAATATTTAGACTACTATGGTGGTCAAATCCATCTACTATCTACCATAACCATCCAAGATACATGTGCTAGTTTATGATAATTCATATTGATGTGCCTTATATATATGATATATTGTGCATTAAGTTATGTTTTACCCTATCAATAGTTTTATTTTAATTTGTTTTCTCTAAAACCATACCTTTCACCCTTAAACCATTATAACTTGTTTTCTCTAAAACCATACCTTTCACTCTTAAACCATTATAACTTGAAAAGGGGTTATATATGATGGTTTAGATAGCCTCATATAAAACCTAATATGTGTCTTAGTATTTATTTTATAATAATCATTTTATGAGGTATATAACTTCATGTAGTTCTCCCACCTAGGTGTATGTGTGTTCAATACTGCTACACTAGTATGTATTCCACCTATTTAGATTTAGATACTTGACAATATGAATCATTAGACCTTGTTCTAGGTGTTTAAACTTAGTTTATGAGTTATTATATTGAGATCTTTTATAATTAATAATATTTAGGATAGTGCCTTAAGAATGTGCAGTTGTATTCGTTAATGTGAAAACAATGTCTTAAGTGAGTGTTAGATGCTTTCTTGATAATAATAGGATTAGGCTTAATGTGTATATATAAGAGACACTTTATATAATTTAAAACCAAAAATTATATGTGAAACCCGTGGGATGACCCAAGGGAAGGATTTTAATTTTAAAAATATCTATTTAAAAAACTTGTAACACTATTGAAGAAGGCAAACACTATTTATAACCATAAACATCTGACTATTGTTAACACTATCCACAATTGAGAAGAGAATGATCTAGGGAATAACAATAATAAAATTAAGATAATATAATAAATATTCACATACCATAGATATCTTTTATGTGAATTATGTTAAATTTGGAATGTTAGTTCCATACATAAGTGAATTGTTAGGATATAACATTAGCAAGAGTTAATTGTATACACACAAGTCATGTATATAAACTTTAGGTCCAAATTTTATATTTTGAAGTGTCTAATACCAAATTTTAGTGTCTAATAATTACTATAGCTGAATATCATTAAAAAAAAAATCTGCTATGGAGGTAACTTTTTAGGCTCCTTAAAAATAATTTTATGCTTAGATAATAGGTGTATGTTTGGTGGCTACTTGGAGTCAGATGATTCATTTATCTAGATGGTGAAAATCTAGGAAATAATCCCATGAGATAATTTTTTTAGAAATTTATCCATATAATGAGATATAATGATATTTTTTAATCTCAATATGAGTATTGTAAAGGTGTGTTAATGACCCTTATCAATTAATTACATCCATAGTTTAGAAAATTACCAAAACAAAATATTTGTGTATAAATCCTAAGCTCTCTTCAAAATATATAACAACTTCATATATGTATAAAAAACATTTAAAATTTAAAATAATTAAACCCCATTGGGATTCATACATTTCAAAATTTTCACTTACAAGGTAGGATTCCACCATTGGTTATTATGCCTTCAAAACTTGAATAGGGATACACATAACGAACAAGTTGTTTGGCTAGAAGATGGTCAATGGAGTTATATGAGCTTTTAAAATTAATGAGGACTACGAGGGTATGTTTTTAAAAGTATCCCTTAAACTTCATTTTTTGAGAAGTGATGATGTTAGCCAATGCATATATTAAATTTTATAGGTATAGAGTCCTCTTTGATATCACCTTCATTTTGTTTTTCTTATTTTAGGGATTTTGGTACATATTGCCATTTATCAAACTCTATAGGTGACTATACATAAATTAGGTGTATATTTTTCTCCATATATTTGCATCTCAATGTGAATTTATGATCACAATTATAACATAGTCATTTTTTCCATCAGTCCCAAATCTTAGCCTTTGTTATGTATTTTATGTGTGCATTTCTTTGGGTTTGGGAAGTTTGATGGTCATGGTGGCATAGAATTCCTAAATCCATGGGATTTTAAATAGTTGTACTAAGGGGTAAAATTATTTTTGGACAACTTAGATAACATAATTTCTACCATAATATTCTAAGGTTTGAACATTTTCACCTAGGACATAATATCATCTTTTAAGATACTAATGAAACATATTTTGAAGAAGTCATCTATAAATTTTTTTTATGTTTCCAAGTTTTTCAAATTTAGTCTTATATTCCTAAATATAAACAATTTATCATAATTTGGTTAGGGATCCATTGAGATGATCATATGCACTTGGACCAATAAGAACTGATAAGAACTTGAAAAACAAATTACCATAGTGGAATACCATTTTATTTTTCATACCATTAGAACCAATAAACATCTTATTTATCTCCATTAAAAGAGGATATAGGTACCCTATAAAAAATGGGGTCTCATGTAGATAAAAATATGAATATACCTATTATATCCGACTAGTTGGATATTTACTATCAAATTTAGGAAAATATAAATTTTAACCACATAGAATTCTCCTAAAATTGAAGTTCTATTAATATTTTTTCTCAAATTAGTCTGATAATCTATTTTACTTAATTTATGCATATTGTATAGCATTTTTTCCTATCATACATTAAAACTAAATATTTAGGATTGAAGGTCATTCCTTATGTCTTGTATTTCTTCATGAAAGCTAGAAAGCTACTACACCATTTCCATTGTTTATGTTGGTATGACCATATGGGGTACTTCTCAATTTTATTTAATTTTTAATTTTATTTATGTACCAAAATGATCATCTAAATGAGATGATTTTAGGTGCCCTAAATTCAATAAAAATTACAGACCATCAATATGGCTACTCTATTATATGTAGATATTTATTTGGTAAAATTATAACCATTTCTGATATCTATTCTTATTAAATAATTTTAGTTTAGTCTTAACTATTATGATTTTTTTGGTTACTATATTTCCAAAAAAACTATGCTTCAAAGACGTGAATAAAAAGTGTTATGCTTATGATAGAGAAGGTTAATATAAGGTATGCATGGCTTGTGATCTTATAAATATACTTATTTTATTCATGAATAATGTCAAACCAATATTTCAAATCTCTAATTAAGAAGGATTTAATCATCCTTTCTCCCACTATCCCATCTTTGATGTGTAACACTAGTAAATTCTTGAGGCTAACCATATACTAGTACACCACAAGATATAAACCCAAAAATTTTCATCTAACGAAATTAATAATTGAATATATATGTGTGTTATATATTATTATTACACCATTACCAACATGACTATCAAGGTATTTATTATAATATATATAATTCATAGAATACATAAATAATTTTATTACACCATAATAATAAACCACATTATATTATTACTATTATATCACATCATGATAAAATAAAATAATAGTAATACATAAATAATGTTTCTTAAATATTAGTTGTATAACATCATCATCATCATCACCATCACCATCATCATCATCATCATCATCATCATCATCATCATCATCATCATCATCATCATCATCATCATCATCATCATCATCATCATCATCATCACCATCATCATCATTTATTACAATGTTATATTACCACATATACCAAAAGTTATGTCAAATCTAAACTATGTATATAATGCTAAATGAGGCATAGTTTTTTTTTTTTTTAGAGCAGGGAATCTCACTTAATAAATAAAAATGAGATAAATTACTTTAAAATAGTAGATTTTTATGAGTTTTAAACTGTCAGAACATAAGTTCTAACCTAAAAAAAATTTAAAAATGGGTATATTTTATGAAAAAATATTAGTTCCACCACTTATTTTACCCCTTATTTTAATCACTAAAATATTGATTTTTATAGGTGAAATCATATAGTGGATATTCACAAAAATCCATAAATTTTTTACATTATTACGGAGCATGACCTTAGAACGTCTTATGATGCTAGTTGTTATAAATCTACTTGCACATAGATCAATCTAGAAAAATATATATAGCAAATATGAACTAAAATAAAATAAGATATAAGTGATGTATTTAAATAATATAAGCACCATAAAAATTATTGAAAATATCTTTAAGAGGGGAATCCTCTTTTAAGTACAATGCAACAAAAAAATATTTAGTAGATGGTCCTTCATGTTACAAAAGTTTTCTATTTTCACTAATATATTCATGACAACTATTGCTTCCCATACATGTTGTATAATTACTAATAACTAATATGATGACTTAAAAATCATATGCATCAAGGATTTTACACAATAAAATAATAATGACGAAGGAGTCTAAACATTTTTTCCATAAAATAATGTCAAAATGCATGAACATCAATTATACATAATTTTTATTAACCACCTAACAATAGTTTTAAGACCATAAAAATCTCTAAATATTTATTTTTAAAAGATTTTAATTAATAAAAACATTGGCATACATTTTATTTCTATTACCCTATGTTTCATCTCTACCTCATATTTTTAAAATTTACATGACCACCATTATATTGTGAGTGCATTTTAAAAGTGACTATACAAATTCATGTCTCCATTATAGAGGATTTATTATATATATGCTGAAATCAACAATTCAAAAATAAATAATAATTAAAAAAATAAAAAATAAAATGGTTTCCCCTACTTTTAATTTCATTTAAATTCATGCATTAAGATAAATTTATGGAGTATGTGCGATATATGTATGTATGTAAAGATTAAATGATACTCCAAATCAATTAAAGTCATTCCAAAAAGTTTGACTAGGATAATTTTTTTTTTTTATGTAGCTTGAGAGTTATATGGATCATTAGTTACTTGGATAATATTTATTTTGATTTATCTCAAGAGTTTCATGAAGAATAAATTACATGTAATCTAAATTTTATCATGAATAATATTTTAAAAAATACCAAATAAACATAATTATTAAGATAAAACTTAGAATTTCACTCTAATAAAGATTAATTACATAGAACAAATGATTAGTAGATTTTTATATGATAATATTACTAATAAATCAGATTTCAAAAACACTCCCCATATATTTTAGAATATTAGTTCAATAGTATTGAAAATAAAAAATAAAAATTTACAACATGAAACTTGCACCCAATTATTAAGAGTGTAATAAATTTTTGGCTCACCCAAA
Source organism: Torreya grandis (assembly GCA_037957365.1). Lineage (NCBI taxonomy): Eukaryota > Viridiplantae > Streptophyta > Pinopsida > Cupressales > Taxaceae > Torreya > Torreya grandis. The sequence continues at coordinate 19,165 of JARHVA010006759.1, read as the reverse complement.
AAAATTATAAAACCTAAGAGATAAAAAAACTTATTATATAATATTAACCTTATGAGGCACTTGTTATCTTGAATTCATATGTTCAAATAAAAATATTAAGACTAGTGATTATAGAAACATTGAAACCATAGTAAAAAATGAAATTAATACTTTTGAGTTAGCTATTTATGTCCAAGTAGTTTTTTTGAACTCTAGATATATACATGTAAGCTGACCTATAAATATAGACTCAAGTAATTTTTATATATTATCAAAAATTGGGTTATTTGATGTTCATCCACATCAAAATGGAATTCTCTATTTCACTTATTTTTTATCCCCTCTAGGATACTCTATTTAGAATGTCTTCCATATATAATTTTATGAAGTTTTTCCTATATTTAGATCTTATATACATAGTGGAGAAAATAAAAAATTTCACCCATCCCTAAAGTACAAGATCAAAATGGATTGATTATTGCAAAGGATTGATTACAATAATTTCTATGACAACAATTTCCTCACCTTCAAGATAATTTATTATTGTAAAGGATTGATGAACAAATGAGGGATAAAAAGAATTGATGGATATATACACTACATTATACATATTTTCCTACTCTATAATCTAAAATCTATAATATTTTCCATACAACACCACATTTTTAGTTTGCTTCTCTAATTTATAATACTCTAAGATTACCAAAACAAGATTATCTATAGCTCTTCTAGCTTTATGAAGCCTTCAATTTATTTCTTAGGTATGTTATGCGTATGAAAAATATATTCATCATTCCATTTTATATATTATTTATGTTTGTATGTTATGCACAAAACATTTCCAACATGAATATGTGTGAGGTACATGCTAACTTTGTTATGGATTGATGTCAAATAACTACATATCAAAATTATTTTAGCTTACTAGAATAATTGATATATAATCACATGCTCCTATAAATTTAAATAAATTTATCATTATATCATGGTTATATATATTAAATAAAAATCCCTTTTACTAGATTAAATCTTATAACCTATTATTCTTATTGAGATGTGGCTACAGGTTGTCTTATTTCTTATGTTTTTTTTCTCCTCAAATGAAATATGTTGAACATGTTTTGAAAATATGGATTGAGTACCAAGAGTATCTTAGACATTTTATAAATATGATCACCATAAATTAACATTAATTGTGATTTTATAATAATCTTGCTCTGTTAGGGGTTGCATGTCTATCTTATGTTTTTTATTCATGTTGCACCTTGTTGCAATACCACATATGAGATACTATCAAGAATAAGAATGAATTTATTTCACATTAATAGCTTACCTTTGGGATAATTTTTTTCATTTAAATTCCCTAAACTATTTTTTCACAACTATTATTTTACATGGTGGGAAGGATGGCACCAAAATGAGCCCAAACATTCATTTGAAAATTCTATGACTATCTATAGACTCTGATAATCCTCCTAAGCCTGAATTTTATTTACAAGTAGATGATGTTGAAATTTTATGTAAGTGGTATTAAAATAATTTCCATATTTATTATGATATTAGTTGTATCTCTTTCGAGGAATCCCTTAATACCTATAATATTCATCACTAGGAACCCTTGGGTTTTTAGATGACTATTATCCATAACCTCACCAAGGGGATTTTCTTATATTTTATTTCAAGGAGCCAAATATATTTAAATCCCCATTTTCGAAGTTTATATGTGGTTTATTGAGTAATACCCTCATGATTGTGTCCTGTTGGACTCATAATTTTAAAGTTTCTAAGTATACCTACCTAAAGGTGCCTATTTGGGTCAAGCTTCCATGCCTTTAACTTATTAAATGAGCATTTATGGATAATATTTTTAAACACATAGGATAGGATTTTTATCACATGGCATATAATTTTTAATCTACACACCCAAATAAGTGTGTTTGTGTCAAGGTTTATTTGACTAAGTAATTTAAAGGGTGTGTTAAAATTTAATTAGGTCTAGATTTATTCTCATATAAACACACACAAATTAATATTATTAACACTTTATTTAGATGCCAATCACATAAACATTAGATTCATGATAGACACTGTATGGTATGCTCAAATATTTATGTCAAGAAAGAACCATCTAATAAGTAAATAATGGTGGAGAGAAATTATTGTTGGAAAATGGTGGCTAATAAAAAATTTACCATTGAAAATAAGGGTCCAAAGAAACCCATGTGTCCCCCATTGTTTAAATCTCTCTTAATAAGGCTAGAGGTATTTTATTTCCCCATATTAACCTCCATAGTATTTTAATTATCCAATGGCATCTTAGATACAAGTTTTTTAATTTAATTGATTTCAACTAAGTTATTCTCATATTTGGACACCATTTTCATGTGGTACTTCCCCTCAATGGTCAATCAATCCACCTCATAGTAGCTAGGTGGATATCCTTGGGAAGACAATGGGGATAAATGCTACTCTATTTTTATTTGGGGTTTCATTCTTCCAAATCAAAAATCCATATTGGGAAACTAGTTTTTAGTGTTTGTTTCAATAGAAAATATAGATAATTGTAAGGGATAACTACTCACAGAATATTCATGTAGTGAATTTAATCTCATATAATGTTTCAAGCCTCATAGAGTTCTCTCATAAATTTTATGTATGCACCAATTTTAAGCATTTGAGAGCTTTATATTACATATATTTTTAGTAAGTTAAGATTTTAGGATTTATTTTAAAACCTACTCTAATAAGTATTTGGTCTAATGCATCTCAATTTCCCTCTTTGCATGAAGATCAATGTGATAAAACCAATATTTTGGTTTCCCATAAATTCACCCTTTAGTTATTTCCTTTGAAATTGACCATCATTCCTTAGGGGTTCTCAATAATTACACAATGAATGATGGCCTTGATAGAATGGTGTTATTGGGAAGGCCTGATAATAATTTCCCCCTCTCCATATAGCTAATATGTGTAGATTAATTATGAATTAAAGTATTGGGACATATTTAGGACCCTCCAAATTTGGTGGTGCATGGGATAATGTGAATCATGGTTTTATTTTAAACACAAATAGAGCTTAGTAGACCAACTCCTTCAAAAACATGTTTTAAATAATGTGTCATGGTTTACATTATTAAATTGTCATGTTAGAACTAATAGGGTCCTAAAATAGATAGATCATGTCATGATTTTAAAGTAATAGTTATTCTATTTTTCATTATTTTAAGGGATAATTATTAATGTCTGTCTATAATTTGTCCTTTCTAATCATACTCCCATCACTTGTAGAATGGAGTGGGGTGGTGTCTAATTAAAATTTCAACATAATCAATTATTCTTATACATGTTCTTCCTCTACCAATAAGGAACCATATAAATAATTTCTAAAGTGGGTGATATTTATCCATGTCTTCCTTATTATATCATCTATATTGAGTGGTGGAATGAAGTAATCAACCACACTACCACTTTCCTATACTACTACAACAAACTAATTGCTCTGGTTTGAATTGGGTTGGTAGTGTTGTGATCAAAGAGTTATAAATAATATATTATACAATAGATCACAATCATTTTGAATTACATTTTTAAACCATAAAATTTTATCTCAAGTAGAAAATCAAATTTTTTGAAATCCAATAGGTAGAGGGGCACAAATTTGAGTTTGTCTTCGATTAAAATCAAGAATTGTGCCTCAAAGTAATTATTCAAGTCTCCAAGGGAAAAAAAGAAAAGGAAAAAATAAAATCCATCGATGTTTCCCATTATCATCTTAGTCATCTACTTGAAAATTTCCCATTCTTATTTGAACACTACATACTAGTGTTCCAATCCCAATACTATTCAGTGGAAAGAGCATAAGATTTGGAAGAATGTTTGGGTATGGTTCCCTATAAAATAAGTATTATATGATATAAACTATTTGATTCCCATATTTTTATTGATGAACTCTTTCATGATGTGTAATGGATTCCCAATGATAATCTCTAGATTCAATCTCAAGTCGAGAAGTTGATAATCATATTTCATCAATTTCAAGATTTGTTCAACCACTAAGGGAGTGTTTGTTTCACATGAGTTGTGTTCCATATAACCATCCACATCATGTATCTCCTCCTAAGATAAAAAAATGTAAGATAATTATGTTTCCAACCATAACCTCTTCTCCACTCTTCCTCCTCAACATGGGGATTGGATTCTACCATTGCCTCATGGAAAGTTTGTCACTAGTGCATCATGGTGGAGATCACCTATTCAAGTGGGGAATGATTGGTATATTTTTTAATCCACCTTTTGGTTTGGGAATCATTATTTATTTATCCCCTATAATACCACTTGATATGATTGGGTGTCTCTTGATCCTCCATTATTTGATTCTTCAACTTGGATCTCCTATCTTCTTAAGGATTATATGCTTCCTCCTTTTTGGGGGGTTTTAACATGTGCCTAAATAAATATGATTTTTATTTTTTTGGTAACTTTGGGTTTCCATGAATTTCAAAAATATTTATCTATGAGCTATACTTTGCATCTAACATAGAGTATGGGCCTTGATTTCCATCCAACCACTTTATTGTTGTAACTATGTTATATATTTTATTTATTAATAGTAGTTATACTTATTTACTCTAAAAATAAATTTAACATTAAATGATCATATTTCATCAAAAAAAATCATGTGAGTGATATAAAATAATAGGCATCATGGTATTTTTTAGGAATAATATTTTTTTGAAGTGTCCAATTATAGGAAAATATTTTTATATTTAAAACTATGAAATATAGGTATGTTAATAAAATTATATATATATATATATATATATATTTACTACTAATATACATATATATTATCAAGAAAAGCAATGGCATATGGACACTGATTGGAATTAAATTTGAATTTGGAATTGGGTGGGAAGATTTAGAGAAGGAATAAAATAAGGGAGTTTTTTATGGTACTAAAGTAGGAAAACTCATGAATAATTCAATAATTCAAGACCCATCAAGAGACCCACAAGAATAAGGTGAAAATAAATAATGGAATTTTAGATCTTAGGTTAAAATATTGGAGGGTGAAGTACCATAAATCCCAATCCATAAGATTCAAGATCTCAATTCATCGATAGAATAGAGTTTGTCTTAGAATATTAGATAGGATTGTGGATAGAGTGAATTGTTTGCCTAGGATATGATTAATATACACCTATCATATATCAACATACTCAAACTCATGTGAATTTCAATGAAACATATCTTATAATAATTATTTAGACTTGGTAATGATCGATGAAATATATAAATCAAATCGAGGGTTCTCTATATTGTAAATGCCAATATTGAAGGGTCCTAAAGCCTAAACCTATGACATAAGGATATGACTCTCACTAAACCTCTATGAAATTAAATGAAAGTAGGTAATGTAACTATTAACCAAATTTGACCCTAGGTTAAATTAGGTCAACCCTCTATATTTATAAACTTTATATAAGGTATTGTTAAGTTATAAAATGTTCACATGGTCATTAGTTAAGTCACATAAGATGTTTTACCTTGGTCATATTTGTCTAAGTTGGCTTTATGTCATCTTAAGCCATATTTTGGGTCATTTAATGAAATTTTGTGGTTTTCACAATAGAGAATATGTGTCAAATTATACTCTAATGTAAATTATGTTAGAGAATGTTAGGGAACTATTTGAAATTAAAAATGTGACAAGTTCAATGTGGAAAGAAGGAGATCACTACAAAATAGGTATTTCTAGGTAGTTGTATAAATAAGGACAACTTATCTAGCACATATGATGCTTTAAGAGGATCTCTTCAGAGCCCCACAAGTCTTTCCTAATCTTAATAAGCTTTAATAGGTAAAAACTTGGTAAAAATTGATCTACCTCTCTCATCACTCTCTTATACAAGGTCAAACATGTCAACTAGTTTGCACATAGTATGGATAGGAGAAGTAGAGTTTAAGCGAGTGAACTTGGTGTGTGGTAGTAGAACTTGTTTAATTAATTTTCATGGTAATAGTTTATGTTTTGGTGGTATATACTTTATGAATAATCTTTAATATTGTTGATGTCATTAAAGTACCTACACATCCCTAACACCTTAATTTTTCTCATATTTTGCATTAGTTTGTGGGAACCAATTAGTGTATGTAGGTTAATAAAGCATATTCACACTTTTAATGTTGTTTATAACCTAGTTTGGAATGTGTGATCATGTAAGGTAAGCATAATCATCTCCTTGTACTAGAAGTGCAAACACAATGGTCTGTAGAACATGTTATAGAAGTTGCAGAGCTTATTTTCTTATGAGTGGCTTTAAGTAAAGAATCGTATAAGTTTGATTTCAAATACTCAAAACTTATTTGATCAAAATCTCCATTAAAATATCTAGAGATTGGTTGAGATAGGCTTGAGAAATCCATAAATCTCTTTACACATAGTCCACTATCTTAACACCACTAACAGCTATTATGAGAAATGTTTGCCTTAGATAGTGGTGTCTAATGGTAAATAGAGTTTAGAAGGAATTATTTAATGTTTATATACTCTAAACATGAAAATAGGAAATTATACTATTTAAAGATGGTTTGAAGGTCTAGAATCCCAAAGCACAATCAACTATTCAAAAGGAGCATCTACATCCAATTAGAAATAAACCTTGAATAGTCATATTAATGGAATAAGGAGTTTCAAGTTTGTGATAAGATCCTCAAGATGATTACAATAGGACTGATCCATTGAAAAAGGTTGGAGGTTGGTGGTAAGATCCATTTCAAGATCTACAGTTAGTCAGGTTTGAAAAAGGTTGTAAATGGGATGGATTACCTTGGTTTCTCTAAAAAGGTTCTCTACCCCACAAAATGTCATTTATTTGTGGAAATTTTTGAGGTCTAATTAGACCTAATGGTTTCATTATCATAGTGTAAATATTATTAGTAACATGTCAATTCAGAGAGAGAGTTGTTTAGTTGGGAAAGTGAATGGTTGAATGGTTTCAACTTAGACAAGTTTTTATTGAAAACACCTAGTAAACAACAGTACCATTGAAACCAAAATGAACTTGCAATATAATAGTGACATAGTGTGTTGATAGTGAAAGGTGATGATAAGGTCTCAATGTAAAAGTGGACACGATCAAGTATGAAATGGTCTTAATGACCTTCATAAAAACCAATAGTGTGAGTACAAGTTCAATCATGAGGTAACCACCTACAATAATCTCATAACTCCTTAAAATGCACATTTATAATTTAAAATCAAATATACAGACTATCTTAAGTAAATATGACAAGCTAAATAAAGATAGAACCTAAAGTAAAATATGACAAGTCTAGGCAATCATATAGCCACACAATCTTTCATAAGTGTAGAGAGAACCTTGATAAATATACATAGACATTTATTCATTAAGAAAAAAGACACATATACCTATTAAATTAATAGAGGAAATAATATAGGGTTATAAATTATTACCTTAGAGTGGACAGTAGAGCATCAATCTCCCTATTAGCTCAAGTGGAGCTTTACAAGAGATGTTTTAGGTTAAGGAATTAAAATATATAGAAAAATACCTAATATATCATTGGATAGGGCACATAATGAATCATTGTATCGATATCCAAAGACACCACAAGATAAACTTCTTAAAGATGAGGTTCTAGACTAAAAACTCCTCTAAATATGGGATTAGGGTAGAAGTGAAAATGAAATTAGATCAAAGAGAGTGTATATAATTATGTTTGAATTAAATATCATACCTATATATACTGACCTAATATTCAAAACAAACCCTAAAATATAAGTTAATGATATAGATATGACTGATATAGTTGAAATAATTTAGCTGACATAGAATGATATCAACCAACCCAATAAAATATAGATGTCAAGAGACAAACTCATAACTACATCAAGCTAGATGATATGGTATAAGAAAGGTAAAATACAATAAAACATATGATATATTATAGGCCAATATTTTAGGATATAAGGAAAAGTGAAAAAATTGAGTAAGGATAATATGGAAGACGTAAATGGCAAGACAATTTTAAGAAGTTAGACTAATAATAGGAATGGTATAATCGTGATTTATTAGCAACCTCTCTCATAAAACACCATGAGCCTACCCAACCCTTTATTGAGACATTGTTTAAGTCATGTATTTAGGGAACCAATGATCAAAATAATTATTACAATATAAATATTTAGTAAATGAGAAATTGAAAAATATTGTGTATACATACGCCCCACTTGAAGCTCATCATGTGTCACAATAGTATAACATGGGATGGTGCTTTGGGAAAGAACATAGTTACACAAAAATGTAACTATAATGAAAATAAGGACCTTTTCTTACCTTGATAATTTATAAAATATTATGTGTGTATTATATTATAGGAGTCACCCAGTGTTTTGAAAAATAAGATAAATTTCCAAATTTTTGAAAAAAAACTATATTATCACCTAAATATTCTATATATTTAAATAATTCTAAGGATTATTATGGTTATTGAAAAACACCTAAGGAAACAAAGATATGAGTGAAAAATTGAGTGAATCTTATGGTGAATAATTGGAAGTCTCACAATGATGATGCTAAGTATAATGATGTATATTTTATTCTTTTTTAGAAAATCTAAGTAAATGCATTGTCAAAAATCATAAATTCTAAGAAAAATAAAATCGCATTGTATGTAATTAGATATAAAATAATCAAATAAAAAATGTCAAAAATGATTTAAAAATAAGTATAAAACATAGCAAAAGACATAATATATGCAAAATATTTTATGTGAAATGTCGATGTAAGAAAGGTTAGACAAATAAATGTAAGGAATGTGATCTCATGTAATATTAACATTTCAAATAAAACATGAATAAAACATAAATGACTATAAATAAAATATAATTCAAATAGTAAGACAAACACGTCAATTAAAAAAAAATGTAAGTATGAAAAACATCTTATGTAAGATAAGTGAAGTCCAAAAAAATTAAACAAGAATATGATGGATAAAATTAATAACAAAAGATCTTAATAATGACTACTAAAAATTAGTTTTTTCTCTAAAATGTGATGTAAGAAAAGACAACCACCTAATGACATGACTAGGATAACAATGAGATGGTGGGGAAAACAAATGATGATGGGTATTTATGAGTAATGCCTAGTTAGATTCCCTAGGTGTTATAATGTAACTCTCAAACTCAAACCCAAGCTGCCTATGTAGGATAATGATGTGATACATATGTGATAAATGATGTGATTAGATAAAATTAATACCAAATAAGGGGATATATGGGAAGATTATTATGTAATTAATTAATTTAAGGTGCCACATAGGTTATGTGTAAATCATTTTTAGAAATGAGATACTCTAAAAAAGTGTGCAAGGCTAATAAATATCAACATAAGGGACCTAGGACACTCCAACTAGTGAGAATAAAGATTATACTAATAAATGAAATACATATATTATACTATGAAGGATAGATGTATGAAATTAAAAATGATCATACATTCCCAAAACATGTTACCAACTCCTCAGGACCCTTTACAAAGACATTGGCCTACTAATAAATTTGGGTATTTGGGGGTGAAGATAGGTGGAAAAAAATGTAGGAAGATATAATTATGTAATTATATAATTAAACCTTCTAACCTAGTCCACTGGCCTACCACACCCTAATTGATCTTGGCTCTATCATGAGGCCACCTATGGAGTTTGAACTTATACTAAGATAGGATATGTGCTAAAAAAATGTCATGTATTTTGGTGTGATCTTAATTTTATGATATAGTTTTCATTTTGATCTTAATTTTCTAGTAATTATTTTAGATTTTTCTATTGCTCTTCTATATGGATTTGGAATACTAAACATAGGTTAAATAAGTAGTTAACATGAGACAGATTATCTTTGGTTGTTATAATGGAAACCTAAATACACGATGCCTAAATAACCTTTCAATTTATTAACATGTAAGTGTGCAATCTATAAACTGACCTAAATGTGCCTCAAGTGAAAGGAAAGATGGGATAAATGGGGATTTTTCAAGATCCATCCATGTAATAAAAATGATACAATGATAAATATTATTATATTTGATCACAAGGAGGGAAAATAATGATTTATAAGGGATGGGTCTATGTTATGATATTCATGTTATTAGGGAATCCATACTAACACAATGGATCTAGTACAAGCATTGGTGAAATTAATAGTCATTTGAAAAGAGGTATAAAATATATAATAATACAAAAATAGGGAGAAATAAGTAATGGCTAAAGAATCACAAGGTGACTAAGGCAAAAATTTACAAAAAATCATGATAGTAATGAAAACCCAAAAGTGTTACCTAAACTTTACAAGAGAAATCAAGGTCAAAACTAAAAATATCAATAACCAAATAGGAAACAATGGTGTGAGTAAAATTATATAAAACCCAAAGGTAATACCTAAGATCCTCACATGAATCCTAAAAGTAAAAATACCAAATTTCCAAAAAGGGATAAATAGGTTAAGTAAAATTTGATACAAAACCCAAAGGTGATACCTAAGAATCATAAGGTAAACAAATTCAAAAAAATAACATACAAAAGAACAAAAATGGAAAAATTGGTTTAAGTAAATAATCTAATATTAGGGGGAAAGTAAATGAAATGTAGAAAATAAAATAAACACAAGACAATATAACAATAAAAATCTATGTTAATGACTATATCAAAGAAGAGCATTTAAAATGTGAGTATAGATCTTAGAAAGTTTCATGAAGATGCATTTGTTTATTTTTAATATGTGAAAGGTTCATGATTACTACATAATGGTAAGTATGATTGATCAAGAATATAATAAAATGGTGATAAACATTAGAATATACCCTGAAAGCATGTATAAGATCAAATATGGGCATCAAAAGATACCCCAAAAGCTAAAACATGGGTAGTGCAATGTGACCCAATATGTGTAGTAATAAAACGGTGTGTGGGGTAGAGGGTGGGTAGAAATAAATGAAATAATGATAATCATTTATTGATTTGAAATTGGGAATTATAAATATGGTAAAATCATAATCATTATCATCATGGATATGAGAATCATCATATTGATTTTCAACTATGTGATAGATGACAATGGTTAGACAACTAAGATCCTCGTAGGGATCATCATAAGTGCATGGGTAATTTTCAATACAACTTTAAGCATCATAATTTGGATCTTCACCTTGGTAATAATGATCATCAATATCATATAGGGAAATATCATCATGTTATATTTTTCAATTCTATAAGTGTCTAAATTTATATCATTAGGATCCTCGTAGGGATATTCATCAAGGGGAAGAACATATTCAATCTCACTAGAAATGTCATCATAGGTGAGAAGAGTATCATTCTGATCCTCATCCATAAGAAAAGTATGGGATAATTCAACCATGAATATTTTCCTTCCATGGTTTCCATGAAAAAGTAATAATATAAATATTAGTTATAGGGAAATTATGATATAGATTTGGATGATACAATTAATTACTAAGTTTAGAGACATAAATTGTATTATTTAAGCTGATGAAATCAACTATAAAAGTTAAAATTTATTGGGTTGGGTAATATAGTTTGGAAAAAAATTGGGAATAGTGATGGATAGGTAAAAATGAACTATATTTTCAAGACCAATTCATTTGGATAAACACAAAACTATATCAAGTTAGTTGGTATAGTCTGGAAGCACATAAAATAAAATGACTTGGCTCATACTATTCATGAGATAAAATATAAAGGTATTGAGGTGGATTATAAAATTAGAATACAAAACATATGTTTATTATAATTATTTTTATAAGTTGTAAAAATAAAAAATATGAATATGAAGATAAACAATGAAAACAAATGGAAATGTGAAAACAATCAAATTAGAGATGGGATCGGATTCACATTAGGTTCACTAAAATTTGTGCATGGGATAGGATTAAACTACACCTATCTTATCTAAATATAATCATACTCAAATAAAGCTTAATAATATAGATCATTTGATACTTATATAGTTTGTTTAATGATGAATGAAACTTGAAGATCTAATATAAGATTATTTGTGTCATAAATGCCAAGAAGGGAGGGTTACAAAGCCTAGTCCTATAAAGCAATGATATATGTCTCATTAAACATCTATGAAAGTATTTTTTTAATTAAATTAAATTAATTATTTAATGTAAAATAATTTTTAAAAAATAATATAAACTAGGGATAAGGATCCATAATCAACCAAATAGGGGTCTAAGCAACTAAAATTGAAATATGGCAAGTGTAGGAAATTATATAGCCACACTAGCTTTATTCGATGGAGATAAAACTTAGAAAAGGATACACACACATTAATTAATTAATATAAAAACACCATTATTATAATAACTATATAAATTAAATACTATATACTTAGAAAGACTTGCCTTAAAGTGGACCCGTCAAGCACAAATCTCCCCTTTGGCTCAAGTGGAGATTTTCAAGAGATGTTGTGAGTTGAAAGATTTTTTTTTTAAATACCTAAGATATAATTATATATTATTCCAAATGACTCCTCTTATTAAGATCTAAAGACACCACAAGACAAGATTCTTTAAGATATAGTTTTATATAACAAATTCATAAAAATATGACTTAGGGTATAAGTACGAGTGAAATCAAAATGAATAGCTTATATATGATAATTTTTTAATGAAACATGATCCATATATAATTATCCAATACCTAAATCCAAACATAAAATCTAATCTAATGGTATAAACCCTTTTTGATATATTTTAAAGAAGTTTACTGACAAATAATAGTATTGACTAGGCTCATAGAGTATAGATGTGAGGAGACAAGATTAGAAATGCATCAAGTTGGATGATAAAATATATTAAAGGTAAAAGTAACTAATCAAATAGGGACTATTTTATAAAATTTGGACTTATCTATAGTCTAACTAAAAAATAAATATCAAGAATATGCCCACCTTATTCAAAATTTTATAATTTTAAATTCTCTCCAATATAATAAATGGGGAATAGATCCAAATTAATACCATAATCTCTACATGAAACTAAACATAACCCAAAAAATATTCAGTTTAAAATATTATCTCACATTCAATTTAGGGACATAAGTCCAAATTATCTAAAATAGTCCTTAAATGGTATATTCTAGGATAATTCCATAATATGTAAGGTAAAGTGGCATAAATTAGTGAGGATAAGATGAAAGAATTAAATGGAAAAATAATCTAAATAGGTTATACTAATATTAGGAATGGTGTAATCATGATATAGTAGTAACATATCTTTCAAATTAAAACATGCCTACCCAACCCTTTCTTGGTGTACCCTTTAAGGAATGCACACAAGGAGACATGATTTTCAAGTCACTATAAAATAAAGTTTGAGTAAATGAAAATCTAAAATTTAAATATGGATACTAGAAATAAGAGATTTAATATGAAATAATGGTTAATATTTTTACCAAGTGCATAAATTTATGGCATGATTTGAAAAGTTTACCCAAAAATAATAAGGATAAAAAATTTTGGTAAAGAAATTAAGAATCATACAATAAATATATAAATGTGAAGAATAATAATGGCATTGATAACCAAAGTGAGTAAATGGAGAGCATAGTCAATAGAAAATTATGGTTTAAAAAAAGAATAAAAGAAATTATATCTACTCAAACTATCTCTGGACCCTCAACTAGTGTCATTGGAAAGGAACTACTACATTGAAATGGGAGAAGGAGAAATTCAAATAGATAAAGATAAAAAATAAAATATAACTCAAAAGAAGTATAAAATAACATATTAAGGCCCAAGAAAAGAATATTGGAAGATGGGGAAATAAGATCAATATAGTGAAATAAATCGTAACACATAAAAATGGGGGAAGTAATACCATGTTTGCTACCACATTATCTAAAAATAAAATCTAAATCCCCTAGCTTAGAATATAAGTTTAGAAAGAAATAAAATAAACATCAAAAATAATGCTAATGTGGGAATATATAGCAAGTGAAGTAGACCCAACTCAAGATAAATCTAGGTTAAGGAAATAACCAAGGAGTTAGGTAATGGAACCAAGATAGCCCTATAGGTTAGTGGACTTCCCTTGATATTTAAAAAATCAAAATCATTTATTGAAATGTAAGAGGGTTAAATAAACCTAATAATTATAAGATACTTTTTAATATTAAGTTAAATAATGGTCCTACTATTTTGTTGCTACATGAAACTAAAATGTTTGAAATTAGTCTCTCTCAATTGAAGGATAGGATTTGGAAGAACTCCATCTATGTTGCAGTGAGTGTTTTCAATGAATCTAGTGGTCTTACTTTTTGGAAACTACAAGTATTATAAGGGGAAGTCTTGATTAATAACTATAATTTATTTAACCTTGAATTATATGTGGATATTATTATGCATAGATAGGGTTAAGAATATAGAAATGAATAAGCAAAAGGGTGATAAATAGATCTATAACATGCCAATTAAATTTAAAACTTAGATAAAAAATTTACTAAATTTATAATATTGAGATATGTTTAAAATGGAAAGTAAAACTATGATAGATATTATAATTATAATGAAACCAAGATACTTAGTTGGTTCTAATGATAATAAATATCTAGATCTAGAATAGGCAAGAAGCAAACTAGAAGAGTGTTTTGGAATAGTTTCTAAATTCTAAATTAACTGCCTTTGTAACCTTAGACACTTGCATTAGCTTGGGATGATTACATTCATTCTAGTTTTTAGATCAGACATAGGTGTCCAATATAGACTAACTACTAAAACAAGATGCAACCACTTGGATTAATTTGGGTTTGTCTTCACCTTCACTTTAGTACATTCATATCTAGGTCATGGACTATCACATCTTATCAAATGATCAAAACCAAGTTCTTCATATACATAGTGGTTATGGAAAAAATGGGTTAGTGGGCACACAATGTCAATCTACCCTAAAGACCCATCTATCAATGATCTTTGCCTACATAGAAATTACTCTAAATTAGGCCTTAGACTTACATAGTTATCCCCTATGGTTTTCTTGTGTGTGAATCATGCAATGTGTGATAAGCAAGTACAATAATTACCAAGCTTGTAACTTGGTAAATATAGATCTTAGGATACTCATTAAGTAATTATGACCTATATATGTGTTTTCCCTATGATTGATATGGAAATAAGATAAAATAGGGAAGTATTACTCAATTGAGTGATTGATTGAGTTCATTTTATAAGTTTACTTGGTCTTTTTGGGTATTTTTTAGGTGATGAATGAATGAGGATTGATTCTACTTATATACCAATGTTAAATCAAGAATATCTCACATTAAAACACTTAAAATAACCATTAAGATACATTTAATTTAAAAATTATATGATTTTAGTGCTTTGGACACTTGTGTCAGGTAATGACACTTACAATGATTTAGGTGTCTGTTAGGGATACAAGTGTCTAAGGAGAAAGAAAATAGGTATATGCTCAGAACTTGTATAGGTATAAGATAAGTAGGTTTCAAGAATTGTAGTCAAGATATAGGGCTTGGTTCATCAACACAAGACTGATTGGACTAAGAGGTATGCCAAGGGGAACATAGAGAGTATATGTGAGACTTGTAGAAGTGGGAGAGGTATAGAACTAAGAAGAACAACCAAGGTTTGAGTTTTCTAACTGTGCAATATTAACATCATATATAATTTAGAAGTATCATATACATAAACATATTATAATTTTATTTAACAATAAAGATGATAATAAGATATAGGTTTTTTTGAAATATATATACTCCAAATCTAGAGTTGGTATAAATAATCTATGCATAGATTTGAATGACTTTAGAAACTCTTATAAGTTATAGTATTAGATGGTGGAAGACGAATTCAATACCTTGTTTTTTACTATAGACTAAAAAGGGGGATATCAAGAATTTTCATTTCATATGGGTTATTTATAATTTTTTATTTTACAAAGTTGGATGGTTGATGTAGATATCAAAAGTTGTATGTACACTTGGTAAAATAGAATAATAGGTGATAGTTTAATTCAAGTTAGGCTAGATAGATTTATATTCTTATTAAAGTAGATTTTGAACTTAAATTGTAACCTCTTAGCTTTTCCAAGAATAGGTTTTGATCTCAACCTCATTGTTATCTATATGAAAATGGATAATAAAAGGTTCAATTTTCCTTTTAAGTTTTTAAAAAATGTGGCTGTAACACCCAAATTTAAAAGAGGTATATAAAGAATTTTGGGATAAATATTTTCAAGGAAAATACAGTTTAAAGTAATTTAAAATCTAAAAATTTAAATATAAGTTGAATAAATGGAATAAAGAAACATTTGGAAACATATCTAATTAAAAACATAATGTATATAAATAATTATAGACTTTTGAGTTAGAGGTTCAAAGAAATAGTTTAGACCAAAATATCATTTTCAAAGAAAAATAATTGATTAGTAAATTTCATAGTCTAGAAACTAAGGAGGAAACTTTATGGATGCAAAAATCCAAGAACCTATGGTTGAGGGGGGAAGACAAAAATTAAAAAAAAATCATCTCTCTACTCTTAACCACAAGAGTTCCAATAAAATAAAAGAGGTGATCAAATAAAATGGCTCCATTTATTTTGAAATTGATGATATTAACATAGAATTTGTATAATCTTTAATAAATATTCTTTTATTTTTAAACCAATGTAGCAAGGAAAAGAAAGAAACTATTCTTAATATATTTTCTAACATTATTAGTCAAAATAATTTTAAAAATATCACTAGATTTCCTAATCTAGAGGAAGTCTAGCTTATTATTTTTGATATGGAAGGATATAAATCCCTACGACCATATGGTTTCTCTCCCCTTTTTAGCACTTTTGGTATTTTTTTTAAAATTACATGATTGTAGTGGTCGATGAATTATTCCATTTAAATATAAATTTAAATGAAGTCAATAACACTTTACTAGTCTTTTTTCTAAAAAAGGAAGGGGAAAAGATAATTAAAGGATTTTAGGCCCATTAGCCTTTCTAAAACTTAATATAATATTTCTCCAAGATTTTTTATTTGATACTCCAAGTCTTATTACCAATAATATTCTCTATCCACCAAGGAATGCAAGAAAAGGGACATCATAATTTTGGTTCATGAAGCTTTACACTTGATAGATAAATCTAAAAGAGATGGTAGGTTTTTGAAAATAGACATGAACAAGGCTTATGATTGGGTATCTTGGAGTTTATTGGGGAATATTAGACTGGGATTTTAATATAAATTTATATATTTAATTATGTATTGGATATCCATTCTTACATTCTTGGTTATAGTCAATGGCTCCCTAATTGGCCTTTTCTAGTAGAAAGAGGGATAAGGTGGGAGGGGGGGCTCTTTACCCATACCTTTTTATCATCATGTCTAAGGATTTAGGAATAATATTTGAGAAATCCAAGGAGTCCAATACATTAAAGGGTATTCATATAGCTCATAATTTCATCTTAATCACTCATCATTAGTTTATGGATGACACTTTATTTATGGGGGAATCATTGGTTCAAGAAGCTAAATCTATCAAAAATAACCTAAAAGACTATGTTGAAGTCTCAATTTAGTGAATAAAACTAAACAAAATTTATCTTTTTTCATCAATACTCCAAATTAAGATAACAAAGAATTTTTACCATTCTAAATTCCAAGTCTAATCTCTTCCATTTTCCTACTTTGGAATGCCTTTTTTCAAAGGTAGAATGGAAATTAATAGCTATAACTCCCTTTTTAAAAGATTTAAAATAAAGACACAAGACTAGAAGGGATGAATTATCACTCAATTGGGTAAGATACAATTAGTAAATATTTACCTCCAAAGTATTCCAATTTATATTATGTCTCTTTTACAAGTCCTCAAAAAATTAGAGGAAAGTATTGAAAAAAGTTAATAAAATGTTTATATGGTTCATGATAAAAGAAAAAAATAAAATTCCACTTATGGCATGGGATAAATCATGCTTACCAAAAAATCATGGGGTAATTGGCTTAAGAATATTCAAAATGATGACTAAATTTATCTTAGCTAAAATGGTTTGGAGATCAATGACTTAAAATACCTTGTGGATCGACATCATTAAGACCAAGTATATGAAAAAATGAACGTTGACCTCTTTCTAACTTTATAATATCCTATTTAATGGTCCTATTTATGGAAATATATTGTTAGGATTAGTAATATCCTAAATAAATTTTGTACATGGAAGCTTGGGGATGGTAAAAAGTATCCATTTATGGATGATGCATGGATCTCAAATATTGACTTAAGTACTTTGAGTCCTTGGAATTTCTTGAGCCCACATTTTAAAAGAATGATTTATGAAAAAGGTTAAATATTATTGGGAATATCATGGGACATAAAAATACTATAAAATAATGTCAATGGGATTAAATAATATTTATATTTCTAAGCAATTCAAATTTTTTAATAAAAAATGAAAAGTTTTCACATCAGTCATTTCCTAAAAGAAGATGATATGATTTGGTTAGCTATGGGGAATGAATTATAAAATGTTAAATATATTATTGCATTTACCTTAACCCCCATGAGTATGGTTTTCATTTGAAATCCCTTTGGGATAGGGGATTTATCCCTAAGTTAAATCTGTTCTACTAGTTATTTTCTAAAAATAAGATACTCACAATTGATAACCTAATAAGAAAAGGTTTATCCATTTTGAATATATATATATATACATATATACATATATATATATATATACACACACACATATATACACACACACACACACACACATATACATATATATATATATACATATACACACACACACACACACACACACACACATTTGGAGAATTAAATTAAATAAATTAAGCATTTATTTCTTTAATACCCATTTGTTCTAAATATCATTTATGGTCTCCTATCCCTTTTCAAAATATCATGGGTAAGACTAAACTCTATGTTTGAATTAATTATTCAATGGAGAATCCCTTTCTCCTCCCCCTCCCTTAAGAATATATGGAGGATATCCCTTCCCCATATCTTCTATGGAATCTAGAGGGAGATAAATCATATAATTTTCTAGGTCAGGATAATGAATTCTCATACATTCAAAAGTACAATTTTTGAAGCTATAAAGGGTAAT
>JARHVA010006758.1:835000-836908 GCA_037957365.1 Torreya grandis | reverse complement strand
TAGGATTAAAATTTTATTAAATAATCACCCTCATATAATGGAAACCCTCATCTTCATTGGTTAACCTCTCCCCCTTCATGATCATTAGTAATTATTATTTTATGCCTTTATAAGTTTTCTTGTATGTTGTGGGCTAATGACTATATTACTCACATATCCAAATTATAAAGTTCAAAATGTTTCTAAAATATTCATTCCCACTCATGAGTTCATTTTCACACCTAAAGGATCTTAAATAAATATAAAATACATGAATAGTTAGAATAACCTAATATAGGTGGTTCCCTTGTCTTATTTATTGTCACTAGATATATATTTATAATGTGTCTTTATAAAAAATTTTAAAGGCCATTTTTACATTGAGATATCTATACCTAACATTCAATAGAATTCTATGGTTAGATGAGAGAAAAACACAAACTAAGAATGATATGGGTTGGTTTGAAAGTTTTTTACTAGTTTAATGAGTTTTAGAGATATATTTTTATATAGTTTTAAATTATATATCCTTAAATAATTTCATTCTATAATACTATTATTATGTGAGATATATTATCAATAAATTAACATCTCATTCTTAGTTTGTGTTTTATTTTCAGCTATATATTACTAATGTGGAAAGTTTGCCAAAGTTCAATAATTCACATAGTTTTATCCATGTTCATTTTAAATTTGTTAAATATTTAGGTGTATTTTTTTATTGACATATTTAAATTAATCATTAAGTACATGTACATGGATACATGATTAGAAATAAAAAATTAAGAATGATATGGGTTGGTTCCAAAGATCTTCACTAGTTAAATAAGTTTAGAAAGATCTTTTTATAGTCATGTATTATATAGATATCCATCATTGCATTGTGTGATAATATGTTTAGGTGATAAATATTATCTACAATTCATATATTTATGGTATGATTGTTCATTTTACATATAAGTCTATTAGGACGTTTCAACATAATTTCAAATCAAATGAATTGATAAAAAAATTACTATCTTCTCCAAATTACAAAGTGTATAATGTATTTACAATATTCATTACCACTCATGAATTCATATTAAAAACTAATTAATCTAATATAATTATAAAATACCTTTATATCTATAATAATATAGTATAGGTGGTACCCTTTCCATATTTACTCTCACCACATATACATTTTTAATGTGACTTTACAACCTTTTTTATAGACATTTTTCCATTGATGTATTTATATCCACAGTTCACTATAATGACATGGTTACATGAAAACAAAACAAAAACTAATAAGGATTTGGGTTTCTACAATATTGCTTCACTAGCTCAATGAGTTTTAGAAACATATTTTCTATATTCATGCATTGCATGTCTCCATCGTTGTGTTCGACCATACAACACTTAGGTGAGATATATTTTCAAGTTATTCATATGTCATTATTTGTGTGTGTGTTTTCATCTATATATTTCTATTGTGGATAGTTTTATAATTTTTGTAATGTAATTTTTTTAATCCAAATCCAATAAAAATTTGCTACATATTTTATAGATATTTAACATTGACATATTTACAACCATCATTCAATAGAATTACATGGTTATGTTAAAACAAAACACAAACTAAGAATTGTCTCTGTTGGTTTCAAAGTGCTTCATTAGTTTAATGGGTTTATAAACATAATTTTATATAGTTTTATATTAGATATCCTACCATCAATGTATTTTATGATACTGTGTTTACGTGAGATATATTGTAAAGTAATCCACATGTCCATTGTATGCTTCCTCATTTTACATACATACCTATCAGGACATTTAAAACTAATTAAGCAAAGGGGGAACTACGATATTTCATGTATTTTTTTTTGCATGGTTAATCAAATTATGTGTAAAAATGAATCAGTTTAAATTCTAAACTTTTGGTTCTTT
>JARHVA010006758.1:807500-825000 GCA_037957365.1 Torreya grandis | reverse complement strand
CACATTATAATTTTAAAATTAACGCTTTTCAATATTTTCTAGGAAATGACATTAACTGTGTTTGAATCCTTTAAAGGTTGAAAATAATTATTAGAGCATTGGCATTCACCAAAAATGTGGGTTGGTGCATAAACCCCAAAAATTATGTGCCCATTTATAGAAAAAAGGTGGTCTTGCCTGCTAACTATTAACCTCATTAATATTAGCATGGATATAAAATAAAGGTTAAAAATAGTGAAACTTACTTGAATGTGGCTATACTACATAGTAATTTTATTCCTTCTACATTCTCCAATGAATTTGATATCAACAAAATTTATTATAATTTTTGCAATGTTATGAAATGTAAAAAAATCAAACTTGTTAATTAGTTTATATGTAAATTGAATGGTACTATATCCATTTCATCAATAGTAAATGGATATTTTATAATTCCATTATGGAGTTTTAAGGTAGAAAACTCATTTCAAAAAATACTTGGACACACTAACATTAACTATCCTAAACCAAAGGGGTACACATGAACATTATTTTTTAGTTTTTGAAAACATCTAATTTGAAAGTGAACATAAATTAAAGATAATATATTCCTAGTTTATGTAGTTAAAAGAATGAAGATTGAGATAATAAAAAAAATAACATTTTTTTTTTACAATGGAAGAATATTTTAGCTTTTATCATTCACACACAACAATGTGTTTTCTAATTAACAAACTTTACCTCAAAAGTGAACTCAAAATCATGCAAGGAAATGAATAGGACTTTATCCATGTACAAGTGTTATTTGTTTTACTAGTTATAGTTGAAAATTGAATGGATACTAAGAAACATAATTTTAATTATAATTTAAAATTTAGGTCAGTTTTTTTAATATTGGATGTGATTAAAAATGATGCTTACTCTTTATTTATTTGTTTAATGATAGACCTTGATTTTGAAGGTAGAAAGCCTCAAAATTATAATTTTTTTTCATACGCTAATATAAGATGAACTATTTAAAAAAGAATGAATGGGATAAAAATAATTTAAATAAATACTTAATAATTATTCACTGAAAGTGGCATTGACTATCTCATAACATTTTGCATGGAAATCAAGATAATTCTAGAGACTTTTACTTTAGGGACAAATAACTATTTTTAACAAGACATGTACTAGGCTGAAGAAGGACACCAAGTTTTATGCATTAAATTCATGATTAAATAAGGGAGTAATGGAGTGAGGGGAAAAAATAAAATATCTAAACTACAATCCTTAGTTTCCTAAAAAAATATCTACTTATATTTTCTTTGATTCCTATCCAAAAAAATGTCAACTGAAATTGCCAAAATTATATAGCATTATCATCCTTAAAAAGGTTATAGATAATTCAAACATTGAAATATAATATTATATATGAAAATTTTAATGTTTTCAATGGCATGATTGTATAATATTTAGTTAGAACAAAAAGAAAATAAGAATTTGATAATATAGTGATGGTCTAATACCATACAAAATGTAGTTGACAAAATAAAATAAATGTAATTAAAATATATAAGGTGATGGCAAAGATGAAAAGTTCATAATTAATGCTATGAACTTGGAGAGAATATACAAGATATCTTATTAATCTAGTATATCTCCCTGCATCTCAATAATAAGAAGAAAAAAGATATTCTATTAACTTGTATAATCACATATATTTTTTACCTCCTCATAAGTAGGCTATTTTTTTATTCTAATAATATAATGGAAATAATATATAAATAATTCAATATTAAGTCTAATAATTCTATTCACATCTCAAAAAAATTATTCCATAATATAAATCTCTTAGAAAACGTTCTTGGTCCTTGTGATAGAAGCTACCAATACCAACTAAAAGATAGATAATAGATCTAAATGGAGTAGAGATAGATGATAAAATTGAAACATATGAAGTGGAATTTAAATATAAGAAGTTATTAAAAACCATTAGGTTGTGATCCATGCCATAGTACCAATATATTGGTAGACTCCATTGGAAATAATTAAAAGAAAATTATTTTAGTGTATAAATATAAATTAATACCTCTAATTTTTTATTTATCAACAAAAAAAATCATGTAGTCAGTGTTTAGTGTCAATAAAATTGGCACATTGACAAAATAATTATATAAATCTTATTTTTTTCAGTTATATACATGAGTCCTATTCATTATGTATTAGAATAAGATGTGATGAGAACATATTTTTTAGATTTTTTTCATTATCCAAATATCTTTTAATGGCTCTTATTGACTACTCTTAAGTTATTTAAAATTTGTTACTCCAATTGATCTATTTTTATAATTTTTAAACATATCTCCTTATATTCTTAGTAAAAGTTCCATGAAAACACAATACATTATTTATAGAGTGATTAGCTATAATATCTAACTATTTCAGAGTTACTTATCCACACCATTACAAATTATTGCCTTCACTAGAGTGTTTAAATGGAAGCCTTTATTTAAAATCTTACATATATTTTGTCTCACTTTACAAAATGAACATACACTTACACAAAAGACATGCCCTATTAATTTCATTGAATTACTTTAACTTGAAGCCAATAAATAGAAAATCTTAAAAAATTATATATATAATACATACATATATATATATATATATATATATATATATATATATATATATATATATATATATATATATATATATGTATGTATGTATATGTATGTATGTATATATATATATATATATATATATATATATATATATATATATATATATATATATATATATATATATATATATATATATATATATATATATATATACATATACATACATACATACATATATATATATATATATATATATATATATATATATATGTATGTATGTATGTATGTATATGTCTATATATGTATATATATGTCTATATATGTATATATGTGTGTGTGTGTGTGTGTGTGTGTGTGTGTGTGTGTGTGTGTGTATGTATATGTGTATGTATATGTATATGTATATATATGTATATATATGTATATATGTATATGTATATATATGTATATATATATATATGTATGTATATATATATATGTATATATATATATATATATATATATATATATATGTATATATATATGTGTATGTATATATATATATGTGTATGTATATATATGTATATATATATATATATATGTATATATATATATATGTATGTATATATGTATATGTATATATATATATATATGTATATATATTTATATGTATATATATATATACATATATATATGTATATATATATATGTGTATATATATATATATATATATTCACGTGTAAGAAACATAATTTATTCAGTATTCTCAAACAACTATTCCCAATACAAGTTTAGTATCTTCAAGTATACCATTAGGGTAAATCCATTATTTTTCCACATAATTGAAACTACACCATAATAATACGTCATCCAAAATTGCCATAATATTAATTAACACCATTCTATACATCAAACATATGGTCAAGTAATAAATCCTCTTCAATAGAAATTAATTATGGATTGCATAGTGATAATCACAAAAATTATAAATAATCTTCTTTTATTTCCTAAAATTCCATTGCTACATAGCCTCAACCATCTAATTTTCCCACACATGTTCTCCCACTCAAGCTTTCTAGTGCTACTATTATTTTTTATATATAATACTTTTTTAATCACACTTTATGTTCATGCATTAATTATTCCTGCCCTATGTTCACAAAGATGTTTTATGTATGCATTGGGAACATCAATGGTGGCAATCTTTTATTGAAAATGTAACTTATCATCCCTAAATGTCATATTTATAAAATGTAACTCCTTTTTCTCACAATTTAAATTCTTCAAGGCCTTGTTCTTATAATCTAATAAACTTTGCAACCTCTCATTAGCCTTCCTTGTGATTTCAAGAAGGTTAGAATATTTTTTATCCCTAGATAGAGAAGCATTTTGTAGTAAGGCAATTAATATATTAACATCAATATGATTTATTGTTAGAAAATTTAATTTTCATCTCACCTTGGTAATATGCCCTTCCACATGATCTTTTTATCATAAATTACATTCTCATCTACATTTTTATGGAACTCTAAAAAAACCATGATTACTTGAATTAATATATTCAATAACAATTCAAACCACATAATAAAAATACAAAATTAAAAAAATATTAAAAATATAAACTAAGTAAATTAGGGTATATAAAATACAAAAAATATTCTTTAATTAGGGTAAGAAAAAAAATAACAAGCATATAGGCCATGCACTACAAATTATTTACCATTCATAGATATTAACTGTATCAATAATAAAATGGATTCCTTTTAAGGTAAAAATAAATATAATATAGAAATATACATTAGAATCAGTACACCACAATGTATATAAATTCATAAGATAACATGGTAGTTGATAATATTAAATACTATACTAAAACTTTTCTCATCCACCCCTTAGTCACATATGTGTTATTTAATAAATATTTTTCTTTGTACACATTTTTTCAATAAATAATAAGGACACCATGAACCTTGTGTGTTATTGTGGTGGTGTGTAAAACTCATATTCTAATAATCTAAATATTTGGACGTAAGTTTTACAACTAAAAACCTCTATTTTCAAAGAACTTTGCACATCTATATCATCAAGATTCCTTATAGTTAGAGGTATAAATTTTCATATTTATATCAAAGATATTAATCCATTGGTGAATAAAATAAATTTCTCAATGAAAGAGTACACATTGAATAAGGGTTTAAGTTTTAATTTTTTTATCAAATCCAAAAACATTGTCATCGCTAGTGAAGTAAGATTCCATATTTTTAATATTTTTTTTGCATATATGAGTTTTATGATTATTTATTTTATTTATATATGAGTTATTTATTTACATGTTGAAGCATGATATTTAATAGAAAATTCATGAAGAAAATGTCCATTGCATGCTTTAGTTTTGCATTTTATATCTTAATAAAAACCATCACATATGAAAAAATAAAATTACTTCAATTGAAATAAATTGAAATAAAAATAAACCCTTATAACATGCATACTATTATGAAGGCATAATTAATCATAAATTTTCATACAAGCTAACTAAATATTGTCTAATATTATATTTTTTGAAAAATAATTAAGTGCATGTCTCTTTAAATATATTTTATTCAAATTACATTTATTAGGTACATAAAATGAATGGTTAAATCAATATTTTCATCTAATATTCATCAATCATAGATAGAAAACAAAAGATAAAACCCACTAGGTATTGGTAGACACCATGAATCACTAGGGATAGAAAATTCATTATATGATTTCAATTAAGCTTTTATGTTTTCCCTCGAAAAGGAATACGACCACATAATAATTGATCACAAAATATCATGAAATCATATCACATAAATTTTTGGTTAAGCATAATAATGCAAACCTTCCTTAGGTTAAAATTTAATGAATCATAGTGAATGGAATTTGTAATAAGATAAATAAAACTTTAAATCTCAAATCCCCAAAGATGATGAAGGAACATCTTTCCTCAACTACCTACATCCACCATTGGTTTTACTCTATATACACTTCACAAAAGAAATTAAACCTTAACAAACTTAACTTAAATTGCTTGAAGTAAATTTAAACTCACATATCATAATAAAAATTCCACTTTAATTATCTTAGTGCAATATATCCCCAAAATAACTTAAATTATCTTGGTGTCAACACATGATAATGTCACACCTCAAAGAATGTCCTCCTTGGATGTTCTTAACAAGGGTTCACTTACTACCATCAATTTTTGTATAAGGTTGAGGTAATAAATGAATATTTATATGTCTATATATAAATACTCCTTTTATAACAATTAAATGTGTTTACCCTGTCTAGAATGGAAGATAAAGTTTAGGCATGGAAACTAAATGGAGATATGTCCAAATATTAAGTTAGAATCTAATCATGATCGACTAATGTAATAACATACACCTTTTCTTGTTTATTACAATATATGTCTTGATAAAAAAAGGAAGATATTTAAAGAAAATTACAAAATAGCACAAAACCTCTCAGCCATCACATAAAGTATACTAGAGTTTGTGTTATTATACAAAATAGTATGCTCACATTTAGTCTCAAATATGTTTTATTATATATTTCAGAAGCCTCAACCATTCCCATTTAGATTTCAAATGCACTTTCAAATATGTTTGATCATGTCTTTCACTAGTCTCAAATTTGTTTAGTCATGGGTTTTATAAGCCTCATGCTGGTTTTAGTTAGTCAAAATATTAATAAAACATAAAAGACTATGCCTTAAAGTTAAGATAATAATGTTTAAATAAGAGAGGAGGTAAGGAATAAGTGTTTATTGAGAGGCTATTGATGCCTTGACTAATAGTGAAAGAAAGTGAATCAAGACATGAATCATAAATATTAGGCTATAAAATATCAATTTGTTTAGATTAAAACCAATTAAAATGGAATAAAATTAGAATAGGTTAACCCTAAAAAAATAATAACACAAAAACCATGAATCCATATATTTAGCATGACCAATTGGATTCAACGAAGTCCTGAATTCCTAGACCTCCTTATTCCTTTTCATGTAAGTAGGATTCATAGACATTATTGAAGTGTTCAAGTGTTGTGTGACTTTCCTCAATAAATAAGGACATTAATTGTGATGAGGGTAAGGGAAATAAAAAAGTCACATGATGCATCATTCCCCATAATCATGTAAAATATCTTATGGAACACTTTGTCCTACCATGATTATTTTTTGACATATATTATGACACGTGAACATGTCCACATGATTATTGTCATTTTTAATATTAAATAAATAATAATTTAAATATGTGAACACCATTCATTATATGTGAACATCATTACATATAATACATATAAAAATGTTTTTTTACATACATGTGAACATAAATTCATCATTTAAGAATGATAAGTATTGAAATATGTCATTAATTAAAATGTTGACCACCACATCATTACACATAATGTACATAAATGAAACATTTAATTGTGAGGTTAATACATAAACAAAACACCTATATTAAAATATCATGTCCAAATAATATGTGTCATTCCATATTATAGATATCATGTCAAATAATATATACATAAATCATATTCAAGATAATAGTTGCATAGTAATATCCATGTTTATGGAATGTACATGAAACCCCTTCTCAATTATAAAGAAGTGGAAGGGTATGAGTAAAATATGCAATTATTTGTTGACCTGATATGAAGACACATGTAGATGAAATTTTAAAGGTTAGAAATGTTGAAAAATAAAAGAATAAAAATGTAAATCAATAAAACACATGTTATCTTGTTAAATAAAAATAAATTGAATTATTGAATAAGATTTTTAATATTTAAAATGAAAATTTCTCATGTTTAAATATATTGTATGTAGTAACTAAAACTCTAGAATGATACCCAAAATGACACCTTTGGTTAAGGAAGATATAGGAAAATACATTGTTGAAGGAGTAATTTCATCATATAAAATGAATTCTTTATTTCTCAAGCCCAAGGCAAAGAAATTACTAATTACATTAGGAAAAATTATGGCATGAGGTGTCTTTATTAGTGTGTCTTCCTCAGTGATAGTGAAAATTAGTGACTATAGGTCATCATACATAGCCCTCTAAATGGTTACAATGCATCATTTTTTTAGTGTTTTCACACCATGTCAAGCTTTTCCCCACTCAATAGATAACATGGTACCTTTTGCATCCATATAACCTCACATTTTCACCATGGTGTAAATTTTTGTTCAATAGAGTAAAAATTATAATCTATGTCAGGGGAATCAATCATCATATACTCCTCATTATGTTCAACTGCATCACTTAACACTATAAAAGCCTTAAGTTATTGCACTCCCTCTATGGCATTCTTATAAAATAACCAATAATAAATGTGAGAAAAATATATATGATAAAAAATATAATATCAATACGTTTAAAGATAGTCATTGATATTACTTACCCAAATAATGTCATCATTGCCATTTTCTTATTTCTTTTTCTTCCTCACAAACTATTTTCCCTTTATAAAAATGGTGCTCCCTCGAGTTAATGTCAATCTGCTTGATAGAATAACCCTAAGTGTCCTATATGTAACTTTTTGATGATGATAGTTGAATAAATTTAAAAATTATTATTCATAAACATAATATTACATAAAATTTTCATGCATGTTAACTATTCAGCATGTTTCATCTCACCTAATGTTCACAATTACCTAACTATGCCCTTATTCCAACCTTTTTCTTTCTTACTCCATTTGTTGAAAATAATTTCTCAACATTATTTCCACATGACTTCTCATTTAAGTGTTTTAAATTGAGTCATATGCACTCATATACTCATTTATATCCCTAAAGGCTGCTTCATTAAGATTACATACTTAAAATATATTCTCTCCATCCATCTATGATATTTATAGCCTATTCCTCTTACTAAGAATATGTTTTTACCTAATGGTCTATTGACTTATATTATATTTGACTTATAGTGTATAATGTTCCCTTCAGTTTCCATTATCCACTATTGGCATCACTTAGAGGCATCATTGAAATAGGTTTATAAACATGAGTCTTATATCGATGAGTGTTTAGTTTGTAAAATTACCAAAATGAATGGCCAGCCTCATATGAAAATGTATTCCATAATTGTATTGATCAATAATTATAATCCCACTTCATAAT
Organism: Torreya grandis; assembly: GCA_037957365.1. Taxonomy (NCBI): domain Eukaryota; kingdom Viridiplantae; phylum Streptophyta; class Pinopsida; order Cupressales; family Taxaceae; genus Torreya; species Torreya grandis. Next base: position 816,267 of record JARHVA010006758.1, on the reverse strand, counting down.
ACCCATGTAAACAATATTTTATTCACCCAAAAAAATATCATTCAATAAATAATGACTAGGATAAAATCCTTATAAAAATGATTTAATAAACAAAAATAACAAGTCATCTTGGAAAATGAGAAAATGGGCTTACATGATTATTTTCCTCCTCTCTATCATATTATGAGGTGTATATAAACTAGTCACTATAATATAAATCATGCACATTCTTGTAAGCATCATCCTTGACATTATCCCACTCCACCTCCTCCTTTCATAATTGTCAATATATACATGTCAATAAAAAATTTACAAAATGAAGGTTGTATATGAGCATGATGAAGAAATAAAGAATAATTATAACCAATCCTTAAATTTTTATAGATAAACTCATCATATTGGTCATTATCACTATCATCACATTGGTTATGATCCACCTCCTCCCCCCTAAAATGTAAAAATCAACATAGAGAAACACAAAGTAGATGCAAAGTGGTTTCATATTAATTATTAAATAAAATAAAATAGAATATTAAATTTAATGTGCCCAATAGATGAAACATCTATTGAGGTGATTTGTTCATAATTGTTAATATATAAGTAATAAATTATTACATATAGTTGTTTGTAGTTATAAATTAGTAAATGGTTACTCACTATAGATAGGTAGTTAAATTATTTTAAAATATGAATTTGATTATCTTTTAATCTGGGCATGTTGTTTTACCTAGATAGTTATTAATGAGGTAGGTTGTTTAATATGATAATTTTCTATTTGATTTACAAGGACTATTAAGATCATATGTTCTTTTATAAATAAAATAACTATAATCATATTTTATTTGAATGGAATCAATACAAAATTATTCTCCCTCCATATTAGGTATCAGAGCTCTTTTGACAAATATAAAACTATGAAGAAATGAGAAGCTCATTCTCTCATTGTCATTTCTTAGAGAATAAAAATTAAGAGGTGGAGTTCCATGCACCATCTATCATCATTTATTTATTCTTATATTCCAAATTAGAGCATTCTGGTATCATGACGTAGGAGGACATAATGAGAAACATATGATTTCATTTCCTTATATAGTAAATTAGTATATGCTTTTACTCATTCAATGATCTTACACAACATATTAGAGTGGAGGGACTAACTTACCATTAGAGATGAAAAGAATGAAAGCATTTCTCAAATCTATGATTTTGTTTATCAAAATGTGTTCACTTTTAAATCTAGTGGGAGGGTCTTAAACCTAGAATTATCATCACTCATAACTTTGATCAAGGTTCCTGGCATCCACTTTGCTCCTCTCCTCACCATATTAAGATGAGTGATATCCCCTCAATTAGTAACTATAAATGTGGATTGCCTAAAGATATTTTACTCTAAATATTACACAACACGATTAGCATTGACCTACTATAGGTGAGTGGTGACCTATAGCTAAGAACTTGTAGTTGGGAAGAGGATCTTTGATACAGGTGACATGTAAATGGAAAGAAAGATCTTTGATAGAGTTGACCTATAGTTGGCAGTGTTGAACTCCTAGCATAAGAGATAAATAATGAAATGGTGTGGTAAATAAGGTAACCATATATTAAATAGGGATTTCTATTTTAATTTTTATTAAGCTTTAATTACATGTCAAAATTAATTTCGTACAAATCTATAGAACTTCAAATATAATTTTAAATTTGCACAAATTCAAATTTGTAATTCCCCTCAATAAGTTACAAATGCAAAATAGTAATTGGGCCTAAAAGTTATGATTTTAATTGGGACCCCATATTTGACCAACATTGATTGGTAGGTTTGGGAGATCCAAGTGAAATTTTCAATTTACACATTTGCAAAATTAAAAAATTGCATTCCTCCTCAAAATCTACCTAGATTTCCTTTTGAGTTGACATTAACCTTGCTAATTTGATCAATGGTATTCAAAAAGGTGACATCACATTGTAACTTGAAATTTTATGAAGTGATATTTACAGGTTGCATCTCCCACTGAAATATCTTAGGGAATTTGGGAGCCTCATATACAACATTTGAAACTTGAAATTTCATGACTTTCACCTAACTCCATTCTATCCTAGTTTAGTAGAGTACCTTCTGAAAAAGCTTATAAGAAGCTAACCACTACTCTTTTTATGCCTCAATTCAAAAATATATACTTTGTACACAATATATTTAAATCAAAACCATTCACCAACAAAATTTGCATTACCAAAATTATACAAACCTCACTTTGAAATGCATTTAAGAGGGCAATGCAAAACTTGGTGGGAATTTCATGCAAAGTGTCATTGGCACTTTAATAGACCTATCAATGTGTGATTTTTTTAACACTTTCAATTGTATTTTTAATTCATGAAAATACCTTATCAAAACACGTGATGATTTCAAGGCACTAGTTCTTGAATCTGATTTCTTTGATCATGTAGGATCCAGATCTTTTGGCTTTTTTAACCTCCTTGATAAACTTAAACTACCTGACTAGATTTCTATCTTCCATTTCTTTCTCTCTTTTGCTTTGAAAAATTGAATTTTACATGTTTTTATAACCTAAGAAGTAGAATGTTCAATCTTGGAAATTAATTAATGGGCAATTTCATTCAATTGTAGATATGATATTGATCTCATAATTTTATGATAAACCAAAGATATAAACTTTTTAAGGAACTTATACACCTTCAATGAGTAGTCTCTTTCAATCCCATAAAAAGGATTTAGTGTAAGGGATAAAAAATCATCCATGATTTCACAAATATAATATCTAGGGCATTTAGAGTACATGTCTTTGCATGAGATCTCATTAGCTTTGGATTGATCAGGATATATAGGCAAGAATACTTGATTATCATCTACCAAATAAGTAACCATTCCATAAACTATCTTCTCCATATATGTCAATATATTTATTTACTTTGAGTCTCAGTACATTTGTGTTCTAACCTTACTTGAGATTGAATTGAATATCCTATGAAAGATTAGATTTTTTGGTGTTTTATAGAGATTATTTTAAATATGTGGTAGCGAAGGCTTTAACCTCATCCAAAACATTCTCCCAAAGAAATTAAATGGTTGAACCCTTGAATAGACCTATAACGGTTTTTATCTCTTGATTTTTCTGACTATTGGATCTTAAATATTACTTATCTTTTCTTTTGAAGTTTTCTAGTATATCTAGAGAAACATTATATCTATTTAGTCAAAGGATTTGAAAAGCTAAGGCAATGGTATTGAGATCAAAAAAAGGATTATCTCTAACACATCCAATGCCTCTTTAATTTCAATACTTATAAACATAATCAAGATTTTTTTTATTTCCTTTTGGCAATGTTGTCATATTTTAAGAGGTTCAATATTATCTACCATTAAAAGCATTGAAGAAGATACTTTATGCTCTTTGTAGTGAGAATTATATTGAATATGTCCTTCACATCTATGATAAGACTCTTAGTTCATTCAAAATTGAAAGGATCCTACCCCTCAACTACTTATTACCATGCAAAAAATTTATTAGCATCCCTTGTAGCTCATATGATCTAGAATAAGTATCCTTTAAATTTGATGGATCTAAAGATTATTTCACACTAAGAATTAGTCTTTCCTATAATACATACCTTATAACTTATTAATGTATAAAAAATAACGTGTGGGCTACATTTTTCTATAGATGAGAGTTTTTAATTTGTCCTTTTCTCAATAGGAACACTTTACCATGCTACACAATCCATAGATATTCAAATATTTTACAATTTTAGTAACTTAATGAATTATGTCCCATATCCCATTATCTACCATTCACCTCTGCCTTTGTTTTCTATAGTATTTAGAAGTCAGCATGCAAGTTTCAAGTTATCAACTTTAAAATTTGCATTCTAGCTCTACTTTTTTTCCACTTTACTTTTTTTTAATCTCTTCTTCTGCATGTTCTAGGATTGGGCATGCATCTTTCAAGTTGTGGTTTTAAATGTTTGGTTTTATATAATGATTTCTCTAAATAATATCCCCATGATATTTCATCTCTCTATTACAATTTACATCTCACCTCCAAAAAATATGGTATAACTTTGGACATGTTTTGAAATTCATCTTATGTGTAGTCAACATCCAAATCTTTGTCGACTACCATTCATTTATATTTATCCCTTTAGCATAGTTTTTTGGAATATTTACATGGTAGGTCTTCATTTACATGGGTTTTAAATCTATGTTTCCTATCATATAGAATGTATTTGAGTTGTTTCTTGTTTGCCTTGAAGATCTACGTCAACCTCCATGTGGGATACTTACTTAAGTGGCTGATCAGTTTGGGCACCAACAAGATGGATTGGTGGTATAACTGAGTCTTATACCATGGGATGGAAGACCTATAAGCATGGATAAAAGTTTTTAGGAAGTCCATGTCACGTTTAATATATCCCTCTTTTGGCTAAAGAGTAAGGAATTAGTCATCACCAAAGTGCCTATTAATCAACTAAAGGTCAAAATTAGGGATAGAAATACCCTTTACCAAATCAATAGAATATTGATAATCTAGAAAAAAGCTTAAATAATAAGTATCCAAAACAAAATGAGGAGATAAATTTCACCCTTATCTGATAAGCTTATTAAGCTAAAAACATTGAGATTGAGAACCATTGATAGTAATGCAAGCACCAGCACACTAAAAATCATTTTAACCACTTGCACAAACTAAGGGCCAAATCCAACAACCTAAAACATAGCTATAATTAAATTCCAATTAATTAAATCATAATTTTTTTAAATAAATATTGATGAATGACACATTATGACTAGATACCATAGTCCATTCCATACAATCTTTAATATCAAGGAAATTTCCCAATGTGTATTCATGCTAAATAAACCTATTATGATCACTTCTCACAATTAATGGGAGAAGGTGTTTTGATGGAAATATATTTTTATAAAAGTTTATAGGAAAAATTAAAAAGAGTCTTAGGCCTCAAATTAGTGATAACCTCAGGGTCCCTAGATTTAGGAATAGCTTGATTAAATAGAGGGCCCAAAGAGTTTCATAAAATAGCTTAAAATATACTTTAGGGAGATCATATTTAGTTATATACCAAGGAGTTTAGAATAACTCACAAAAAGACCCATTAAATTTTATGTATTTGTGAATGGCTATCTGTATAACAACTTCATTAAGATCACTTAAGATGAGGGGTCTCTCATAAGTAATTATCTAGGATTTAGAGAGCTTATATAGGATAACACCCAAGCAATCAAAGAGATTATCTTCATGAGTACGAGAGGTGGTTGAACAACAAACCCACCATGATAGTGATGGAAAAAATATTTTATAATGTTAGGTAATTTGGTAAATATTTATAAACCACATCTAATAGATTTGGATTTATCTATATCTTGTCTAAATTGAAGCAAATCAAAGAATTCTTTAGTCACTTTATCTCCAAATTTTATCTAATACCTATGTGTTCTTATTTTTGATCCTCTAGACTTTTAAGCATCTTAAATATTTCATTTATGTATACTTTAGGAAGATCAACTTTAATAGTGTACCAAGGAGTTTAGAATAAATCACAAGAAAACCCATCAACTCTTAGGGATTTGTCAATGGTTATTTGGATAACCACTTCATTAAGATAACTCAAACTGAGGGGTCTATTATAAGTAACTATTTTGGATTTAGAGAGATTATATAGGAAAAATCCTAGGTACTAAGAGAGAGTATCTTCATGATTAGGAGAGGTGGGTTGAACAATAAACCCATAATCATAATGATGAAAAAACTCTTGAATAATGTTAGGTAATTTGGTAAATTTTTATGAACTACATCTAATGGATTTGGGTCTATCTATATCTGGTTTGGATTGAAGTAGATCTAATAATTCTTTAGTTACATTATCTCCAAATTTTATCCAATTCATGTGTGCTCTTATTTGTGCCCCTTTGGACTTTTAAGACTCAAAAATTTTGTGTTTATATATCCACATGGTTACTGGTGCCTGAATAATAGTTTTAAAAGGTGAGTATTCCATCTCCTACCACCTATAAAATCAAAGGGTATTCATACTTTTCATCAAAATATTACATCTTGTTTTCCATATATCTAAAGAAAGTCTATAGTGCAGGCTTTGTCATCAACCCATCAATCAATCTATGAAATATCCCCCAGTGGGTCTAGGATTTAGGTTCAAAATTATAATGATATTCCCAATATTCCACTCATTATTGACATGAATAATGTTGAGGTAAAAGTAGGAATTATAGTGTTTAACCTAGTATGGTCCATTAAAAATAAAAATAGATAGGGTAATAATCAAACAAGGTGTCTGGAATCATATTTGTTGGTTACATTATGAATAAAATAGTTTGAAAATGTTCTTATTTTGTTATTAAAATATGTTAAATAAGTTTAAGCACTCTTTCTTCTTCCAAGAAAAGATTTGATGAGGTGATCTAGGGAGAATTTGAATCACTCCTCCGATGGTGATTGGGATAAAAAATTGAATTTTTATGCATGTGAAACCATGCCTCCCACTCCTCTACAAACTACCACATAGGAAGTCATACTTATTTGTCTTCAACAAACTCAACCATGTTGAAATAACTATAGAGAATTTAGTGGGAATCCATAACATAAGTGAATAACCATCTCCATATTAAGGTGTGTTCCATAGCATCATTAGATGCATATCAATTTTACAAGGCCAATGATGTGACTATCAAACTCAAAAAGAGTCCATACAACCTAGTGGGTGGTGTCAAAACCCTTAAAAGTAATTAATTTATAAAGCTCAAGTTCCAAAAGGATGATAACACCACCCAAGTCAAGATCTTGATAAGTGTTCTAATAAAGGGCACTAGCCTAGATAGTGTGAGCAACATACTAAAAAAAAAGTTAGAGATTCTAACCTCCTACATGCAAAAAAAATATTTTTGGATAAATTCTACAAATTATTCTTGACTATACACTTACATTCCAGATCATTGAGTATTTTAACATTTCATGAATAAAAATTCATTGAAAACCATTCGGATTCATATCATTTCTCTCTTTTATATTTGATAGGGATGTAAATTTATTGTGACTTGAGCTAAGTAAGGAAAATTATCTAAGATTAATGTTTTATCTCTTTTTTGGTAGATATTCCTCATATGAATAAAGTCAAGGGGTAATATTGTTTTTTATAATATTATGGTTGAGATTCATGAGTTTAAGATTAGAATCTAAAACATTCACCCCTGAAGGGATCCATGAAGATGTAGTTGTAGGAGAAAGACAAAGAGAGGAGGCAAGATTGGAAACTTATTGAGGGAAATAATATATAGGTGGGGGTTTAAATTTCAATGGTAGGTGTACCTTACCAAAAAATGTTGATGATATTGAACTCCATATGGGTTAGTAAATAACTAAATAGGTTTTCAATTACCATAGGTCCAATTATATTTCGTATGAGTGACTATTTTCCACTCATTAAAACTCCCATTGTAGGTTTTTAAAACTGACCCAATTTTTTCATGAGGAATAGAAGTAGTGGAGACCATATAAGGCCATTCTCAAATCATATGGTCCAAACCCGAGCATTAAAAACTAGTGTTTATGAGGATAATATATATCGCATGTTGTGGGAAGTGATTATTACTCATTTGAAGCTTAATGGAATCCTTAAAGTCTTTGGCTAGGTCTATTTCCACATAGACCCTTCTATGAGGTCATGTTGCATCTAACTTTGGTTTTTCATGGGAAATAAACTACCTTATAGGCTTAATAAGCTAGTCATCAAAGTTCTATAGTGGAAGAGATAAGCCCATAAATTATATCCAAACTAGGATTCTATGTTTGACTTATTCAAAGACGTGAAAGTCTTAGGTCCAATATAAGAAATCAACTAGAGTCTTATGAATAAACCATGGTCCATGTCTAAGAATAGATTTGTAGTACATGGGGTTGGTTAAATGAAACAAGAGGAAACCCTTGCTAAGGTTTTGGAATCCTTATAATTTCACACCATGGCCTTGACTATGGTCATAAACCTACTAATTTAACAAGTTCTCCAAGGTGACTCAACCCATACAATAAGCAACTAGCATGAAATTTTAAAAATAATTATAAGCTTTATTAAACTCTCATAACTCTAACATAAAATCAAGTATAGGGGTATATGAGTTAGAACTAATATCTCTTAGAATACCTTTGAAACAAAATATTGAGCTTATTTTGATGTAATTACTTTTGAGGCTCTGATAAACTATCCCTGGATATAGTGATGCATGAATGGTAGGGGTGGCCATTTAATAAAGGGAAAGTTACACTGCCCAAAGGGCAAAGTACCATATAAACTCAACATAATAAAGGTGTTACAAAAATAGGATTAATCTTGCCTAGATTAATGCTATATATAAGTGTGATATATGGGGATAAAAACCCTAAAATCTAACTACATATCGTGGTATATATAGCTCCCTTCCAAATTATTCATCACTTTTTCTCCCTTTTTTGGGTTGACATCTCCCAATTCATAAATTTAATATTAATTCTAACTTTTATATGATTAAAAATTGACTAGAGTTTAGGGAACAAGTGATAATAAAATCATATTATGAATTATCTAAATAATCCATTTTAAAGGTGAGATTTATAAATGATGAAAATGTAGTGTTAATAGGGGTTAAATCAATTATCTTGAATTATTGAGAATGTTGGTATAATTTTTTTGCGCGATCAAAATTGATGTGTATTGGTTAGTAAATACCTATTTATCTATCTTTGCAAATCCTTTCCAAATATTT
>JARHVA010006758.1:777500-802500 GCA_037957365.1 Torreya grandis | reverse complement strand
CTAAGAGTTTTTCCTTCTATCTAAGATAATGTTTTTTATCTTTAAAGGTAGTTATCTATGATAAATGTGAAGGAATGGAAATGGGTTCTCATATTTACCCATAGCGTCGAACCTCTTCATCAAGAGATTTGAAGATAGAGTTTTCATTATTTTCTTATTAACCCTGATTGGTAGAACATGTCAATTGATGATACCAATCTATCATGGCCACATGGTAGTAATATACTTTAATGTTTTCACCCTCAATAATATAATACCTATAATTTAATTCAGAAAATAGATAGAAATGAAAGGGAACCTACTCTTCTTTGATGTCTTAACTTATTATAATGAGGATGAATCCCTAGAAAAAAAAGTTTTCCTAAAAGGAACCCACACAAACCTCTACCTTCATGTGTCTTCTAAAAACAACCTAGATAAAAAAGGTAGTGGTGTTAAAAAATATTGTCACTAAAGATTTAAGGATTTGTGATAACAACAACCTAGATAAATAAATGGAGTATTTCAAAAAGGTTTTTAGTAGGAATGGTTATATGGGTAAAAAAATTCATAAGTCCATCAAATAATAAAAGGATAGTATTATAAGGCATAGACAATGGGATATTATAATTTAATTAATTATTATATCCTTACCCTACATTGATGGATTTTATAATATGATTACAAAAATTTAAAAATTATGAAATATTCAAACCACCTTCCTTCCAACTTATAAGCTAAATGTATCTTTAGGTTTATATAAAATACCAAAGGGACCCTTGTATTCACGATGAGGTCTATAAAATTGAATGATATTGTGGTGTCCATAACATATGATAAATGGGTAGGTCCATCTAAACCACTATCAATAAAAATGATGATGATATGTGTTTGGAAAAAAGATAAGTCTTGGCCTTCTTCAAGTACTAATGAAAAAACAATCAGGTGATTCACATTAAACACTACAAGGTTAATATTGTTGAACATCCCTTTAAAAAATAAAAACTAAGAGAAATTATTTATTAGATACTCCAAAAATATTAATAATGATGAGTGTATAGGTATTAACAATGTTTGTAATCTCATGATCAATAAGTTCAAAGGTCAGAAGTCTTTGTGTGCTTCAACATTTTTTATGGTGTTAAAATGTTATTCTATTTTATTAATTTTTTAAAATTAACAAATAAAATCAAATTAATTTCTTTATTATTAAAAAGTCAATTTAAATCTTGAATTTTATATTATTTCAAATCAATTTTTTGAAATTTAAAAATCATAATTCGTATCTTAAGAGTTTCTATTTATATCAAATTGTCATTAATGTTAAAATTTATACTTAGTAAAACCTTTTATGTTTGATTAAGATAATAACTAACTCTGAAATACACAACAATTTTTATTAAAAAAAATATTAATTAGCAGTTATTATGGTATAACATGTTTAATAATATATTTATTTGGGTATCTCTTTACGTATGAATGCCCTAATTTTAATTGGGAGGTGGATTGTAAATAAAAAATCACCAAAAATGCCACTAGAGTTATTCCTTGTTTAATGTACTGGATGTTTGTTTTTCGTACATAACTCTTTCACCTGATGATGGATCAAAGATGTAATGTCAATGTATAACCTTTTACAGAATTTTATAATACCTACAATTTAAAATTTATGGACTATGAAAGTATAAATTATCTAAATATTTTTAGTTATTAGAGAGCTATAGTTATGAATTAAAAAAATTGATACAAATAAGCTAATGTAACTTTTATATTGATTAGTGCAAGGTAATAATTAGTCAGGGACAGTAAAAAAATTGTGCTCTTTATTGATTATATTTTTCTTGATGAATATAGTCCTATTATATATTATAGTATAAAAAAAATGTATTCTTTATGAGGTTGGATGATTATTCATGTTTCATCATTAGTTGTTTATATTTAGCCTATGCACAAATTTAAGAAAACATAAATAGTATACTTCACTTATTATAGTAGATGTTTGAATATGTTTTATTATCAATAGAAATTTATTATAAATTAGGATCAACATAGAATTATACATTTTTTGATACCATTTCTTTCCAATATATACTAGTTATGAATAAATAAGTTGAATAAAACCAAAGTTATCCTTCATAACTCAAACCAAAAAAATTTCATGAATAATTATGTTATGGATTACAATTTTTAGTTCTTACTAACTTACGTTGATATACGATATAAGGATATCTTCTTGAAAATACTAGCTCCTTATAAAATTAAAAATGGTACCTTTAAAATGAAGAATTTACAAGTTGACATATGACCTAGGTGCTCACAAAATTTTATGATAATCTTATCAAATGAATTAGTAATGGAACAGGCCTTCATATTATCTTTAAAATCATAAATTAAATCACAATCATAACATGTATAGTTATTGATATTGTGAAAGTTATATAGTACCTTTGGAAATTGTTATCATCTAACTTAATTAATCATAACTTTCAACCTTAAGGAACATTCCTATATTCATTTGAATCCAATCACCATAGTATGGCTACTCCATGTTATTAAATTTTGTTTATCCTTGAAATTTGTTATATTTACACAATGATAAGATTGTAATCAGTTATTTTTATCTTTTGAATTCACACTTAAGCTCATAAGTAGTGACTTATCCCATCGATATAAAATTTGATAGTTGAATCAAGGTAAGTGCATGTAATTGGGGGAAAAAAGGAATTCTTAAGTGGACATGTCTTTCCTAAAAATATAGAAATTTCAACTTGTATGAATTATTTTATAAAACTACACTCAAAAGTTTAAGATGTTATAGGAACATGAATTGTAGCATTTCTAGTCTAATTTATAAAATACAAATTTTGTTTGTAAATATTCAAGTAGGTAAAAAATAATAAATTCAAAGAGGTACTAATAATTTTTATAAAAATCATTGTAGATAGCCTGTTATGCACCCCGTCATTTTTTCTCATCATTTAATTTTCATACCCATTGGTGGAAAGTTAGATAAGATCATCTAGTTTGTAACCTATATATTTTTAATTCTTTTAATAATTTTTTTTAATAATTTAAAAAACTAATAGACTCTAAAATATGATCAATAATGCATAGTTGAACATGTTCCCCATGCTAACTACCTTAAAATTATAAAAAATAGATTTTTTGAATGTCTATAGGATTAGGTCATTTGTGTAACCCTATAATTATTTTCCAGTTTAAATTAATTACACAAATGATACATAAATAAAGATAAAAGTGTATATTTATGGCATACAATAGTATAAAAGGACATTATTAGAAATAAATATAGATAAAAAGAATTAATGTAATAAAAAATATAAAAACATTGTTATTCATAAAGATGAGAGTGTGTTCAATGTCATAGTCATACTTTCAAGAAAATTTTCAATAAAATTAATAATTCTTAGTATGGTGGAAGTTTCATTTTGTTATTATTAGTAAAAATAATGCATTTTATTATGTATTTATAGGTCCATCCATTAGGCTCAAGAATCCAATACATTCTTGATCCTTTAGCCATTTGTTTGAAATTTCAAACATTGGAACCATGTATGTGTAATTAACATGTATGAAGATTATTCTACTTTGACATTGACATGCATTTGGATATCTTACTAGTTTTATTATAGTCTTGTTTAATTATCTAAGTTCATGCATAGACTTAGTAGATGTTAATTGTTAACATTTACGTTTTATATATAAGAAATGTAAGCATAATTCTAAATATAAGATTGATGTCACTTATCATAGATTGAACCAAGTAGTTAATTTGAGCAATCAATGATATGATTTGATAAAAATTGAGTAGTGAAAACCTAATTATTTATCTAAAGTATGTTCAATGGGGTTAAATCATTTGGTTTAGTGTCTACAGTTTATGATTTAAGGTTTAGGGTATACATTTTAGGGCTCAAGGTTTAACTTTTAGGGTCTAAGGTATAACTTCTAATTAGAAGGACAATTGGGTCCAATTTAAGCTCTTAAAAACTTTTTATGACAATAAAATGTGATTTTAGGCTCAATTTTCCCAATTGTTATCACATATTGAGCCAATTAGTCAATTAGGACAATTACTGATGTTATTGGGGACAAATTAAGCTATGTCAACCTAATTATTATTCTGAAGGATGTTTATTAGGGTTAAATATATTGGTTTAAGGTTTAAGATTTAACATTTAAGGTTTAATGTTTAAGGCATAGGATTTATGGTTTAGGGTCTAGAGTAAATAAGGTCTAATCATGAAGATAAATTGAGCCAATTTAAAATAATTAAACCTATTTATGACTACATAAAGTTACTTTAGGCTCAACAAGACCCATTATCATCACAAATTGAACCAATTAGTCAACTGGGGAGATCAAAGATGTAATTTTGATCAAATTGAGCTATATGAACCTAATTCTTACTCTAAAGGATGTTAAATAGGTCTAAATCAATTATTTTAACATTTAGATTTTATGATTTAGGGTTTAGGTTTTATAACTTAAGGTTGAGGGTTGAGGGTATAGAGTCTAATCATGAAGGAAATTAACGCCAATTTTATCTCATTGAACCTATTTGTGACTATAAAATAAGATTTGGGAATAAATTATCCTCAATGCCATTATAAATTAAGTTAAGTAGTCAATTAAAGTAATCAATGATGCAATTTGGGCCAAATCAAGTCTTTTCAACTTAATTATTACTTTAAAAGATGTTAATTTAGATAAATAAGTTGGTTGACGGTTTATGGTCTATAATTTAGGTTTTAGGATTTATGGCCTAGGGTTTAGGGTTTAAGGTTTATGATTTAGGGTTTTGGATCAAATTTTGAAGGAAAATGGGCCAATTTAAGCTTGTTAAACCTATATATGACTATATAATATATTTTGGGCTTGATTATCCCTAATTTAATCCTAAATTTAGTCAATTTGGGCAATCAGTGATGTGACTCAGGCCAAATTAAGCCCTATGAACTTAATTAGTTAAAGGTTTAGAGTTTACAGTTTAAGTTTTTAGAGTATAGGTTTTAGGTTTATGTTTAACTTTGTAAGCAACATATAGATTTAGGAACACATATGCAATTTTAGCATGTATGTGTTGTTAGTGTGTATATAATATTATGAATACTAAAAAACACATGTAAAAACTAAACTAACTTTTTTTTAGGATTAATAACTACTAAGGTTATTATCCAAGACTACATGTGCACTTTTAAAAACCACATACATATAAATGTTGAAATCATGTTAAACATAAAAAAAAAAAACATCCATTTTTTATCCCCTAAAATTCATACACTTGTAATATTATTTAATATATATTGATTTTGACATTTAAAGTTGAACTAAAACTCCTAAGTTACACTTTAAAGCTATCAACTTGTTTCTTGTCAAAGAGTTGATGGTTGAGAGATGTTTCATGGATTGTAAAATTGATAGATATATTCTCCTTGTTAAATTAGTAAATGGATCAAATATGAATAATATAATTTTGAATGTTTCCATCTTTATATTTTTATGAAGTGATATTAAGTTATATAGAACATGTTATTTCCTTCTTAAATTATAATGTCCATTGAGGAATAAAGTTAAATTTTCTTTAATAAGTTAATAGTTATAGATATTATTATGTTTTACTTGTGATGTGTTAATTCTAAACCTATAAATAATTTATCTCTATAAATTGGCAATTAAAAAAATATTATTAGATACTACCTAATGCCAAAGTCCTAAAGATACCTTAATAAGCTATGATATCGTATCCTAGCTTAGTAATTTAGATCAAATCGAGTTGATTTATTTATATTAATAAGCATATTGAAGTGAATGGTCAACATTATGATAATCCATTTAAATAAACACCTCATCCTTAATATAAATTTAAATATTGGTAATACATCATGAATTTATTCTTATATAGTGGTGGGAAAATCGCTATGACCCTTTGTATGGTAATATATTCATGCCTCATTGTTAGTAACTACATATTAATATTATCATCTATAGATATTTTTGGTTATGAGTCCCTAACCATGTGCCAATTTACCATTGAAAATCCATATCTAAAGGTTATTAAATCATATTTTAATGGTGGCCAACAAAACCTATTTTTGTGATGATTTAGAGACATCATAGTCATTTTCATTGACTACATTGAGTTTAAAATATAGACTAGAAACATATCTTAATGTTATTTTTTGTAATCAACCACTTTTATATAAGATTTATTTTCTTATGACATCAACCAAATATTATTATGTGGCTTAGATTCAGTAAAAAAAAGTGTATTCTTTTAATCTCTAGTCATGTGTATGAGTTTGTTACACTTTGCATCTAAATAAGGTTACAATATCTAGAGATATGGGCAAATTATCCTTTTTGATAAATTATGTTCCTACGGATAACCTAAAATTATATTTTGTATGTTTTAAATTTTATGGAAAAATTCATCTAAATGATATCTATGTAACTAAGGCACTTTATGCCAAAGAGATATTTTATAAAATCCTCTCATCTTGCTTATGAATTTTTTTTATGCATTGTGTATGTTGTGATTAATGTTAAGATATCTAAACTAACAATGCTTTCCCTAGATGTATAGTGGTAGGAATTATTTTTATATTGGGATTAAAATATTTTTTTAATGTTATACTTTACTATATAGTTATAATGGGTTACTGTTCTAAGAACCCTCTTTAATGATATACATCGAGAGCATTCTTGTCGCTATCATCTATAAAATTCATAGCATTGTGATGTCGATTCATTATTATAGTTTATGAACATTTTGGGATTTATTCACTGATATATTTTTTTGTTAGCAAATTATTGAATTTATGATTAAAAAAATAGTTTATATTTATCATTGGTTGAACATATTACTAGTTGAGTTATCATTTAAATGTTATGATTAAGGTGTAGTCATTACTAATATATTGATTAATGTAAATAAGCCGACATGAAGGTGATATGTTATGGATTTGATAATTATTATATTACATGGATGTATTGTTTTGTTCCTCTATTTATATTGATTGTGATTATGATGTGAGATATTTTAGTGTGTGATCTAACCCAGTGTTGGATAACCATGATATCTATCTATTTGGTATTATTTGATGCATACATAACTAAAGTAGTAGGTTACACTACCATATCCAAATGTGTTATTAGTCAGTAGTATAATGATGTGTATGGGTGTTGGAAATAGGTCTGTTACCATGATGCCTACAATAAAATTGACAGCATGTGGGTTCACTAGTTATTTTAGTAGATGGAGGATATAAGGGGGTTATAGATCCCAACTCTAACTCTCTTTCAGATATATTATAAAATAAATATGCATATTTAAATATTACATATGAATAGACCATTGCTCCATGAATATGAGGTTTATTTTGAGATAAACTTCCCTATGATGAAAATGTAGAATAACATGAAGAATTTTCTTAACGACCATAATGAGGTCAATAATCATAGTAATAGAATCTATTACTAGTGCATGTAAATAGCCATGGTGGTATTATGTCAATGACATTAGTTCAAGGGCATAGCCATGATGATAGCCACTTTAATATGTTGAATATTGTGATGAATATTTTATTCAAAACCATGTGGAATTTTAGAGTAAACTAGATGTTAACTCTAGTAGACTAATGTCCTACTATGAATTTGATTCCCCATTTTACATATGGATAACAATTGGAATCCCTACTAAAGAAATATGGTTGTTATAATACTATGACAATGTTGGAGATATTCTATGGAGGATTTTAATATATTTTTAGATGATTATGGATATGATTGATTTCTTTTTTTATTATAGTTCCACCATGTGACTATTATTAGTTTCTAGCATGATTAGTTACATTACATAATTACTTCATGATTATATTGTGTGTATTTTATTTTATTTTTATATGCATATATTTAACCATGAAATGTAGGTCCATGGAATTAAAATGAAAAATACCAAGGGAGGTTATTTCTATATTAAAATTTCTAATTTTTTTAATATTCAATGATTATTTAGTGATATATAAATAGACAGTTACAATTATATGATTAATAACATGTAGGATCGTTGTATATGTATGAATCTAGTTTATATGGAAATAATTATACTTGAATATGAATCTTATATCCATGATAAGATTCATGGAAATGCCATAACCTTTCCTTGACATGATGAGGATCTCTTAATTTTGGCCCATAACATATTACTTTTGATTATTTTGACTTTTTAATGGTGTGACGTGATTACATGAAACCCTAATAGTTTATAAATTTCTTTAATATAATTTAAAATTAATATTTAATGTCATTGAAAAAAATCATTTCTTGAATCAAGGTGTTTATATTTCTTTTATATTTTTATGTTGTGGGGTGATACTATCATACTATCCTAAGTGGACATAATATGGTTATTAGGATGTGTAAAACATAGCATATTGGGTATGGGGTATAAAACAAGCCTATTTTATGATTACACATTATATACCATTCAACATGATGGGAATCTTGTTAAAAATATCATGATTCTTAAGAGAAAACATATCTATGAAATGTCCTTATATGATAAAACTAAGAATGAACCTCTTCTTCTTTTTCAAATTTCATAAATACTAAATGATATATTTTATTTTGTTTAAAAATATAACAAAATTTATTGCAATAAAATATTAAACATAGTAATACATAGGAAAATCTTGTAGAAATTACATTCTAAAAGGGTGTCTTTTGAAAAACATAGATAATTTTGCTTGACTATATAAAGATTAAATGCTAAAGTTGATGAAAATTTACTTTTTCTTAGAGGCATAGAAAATAATTGTTTACTACTTAACCTTGGGAAACATATTAATATTTATCACATCAAGGATGATAATTTTATATGGGTAAAGGGATGTATTGATCCTCTTTCTTTGATATACTTTATTGAATAAATTACACCTGATCATTATGTGTTGATTTTGCATGTGAGATAAACCCTATATCAATTACAAGTTGTCTTTCCTCTTTTTGATTTTGTCTTTACAATTGAATAAATATATCTCCTCTCCTATTAACTCAATTTATGGTTAGCTTGCCTAAATGTTAGTGTAGGATATTATTTTACTTTTATTAGTTTATTACGACAATGTTTTCATACACTCGATGGATTAGATTTCTTAGGTGTACATAGATATAGGGAGTTACTCTTGTCCATTAACATTGGCTATTATATTTTAATCTTTAATTGGTTATTTCATACTTAAGAGTTATAATCCTATTCAAAGCCATATTATGCTGATCATAAATGAGTTACACATTTTACTCTCCAATATGTACATCCTAATTTATGATCTATTGAGATAAAGTATATTGCATGAGAATACATGTTATTTTCATATTACTCTCATTTTATTTCTCTCTTTCATATGTTATTTTTCATTATCCACTTTATCATTCCCAATATTCTATGTATTCTTTGTTCTAGTTATTTGATCTTGGTGTAATCCATGATATGGTATCAAAGTAGAGGTCTTATAAATATAATGTCTAATATTTGTTGTGTTAGTGTCATACTAAAAATATTGAGTATTATATTAAGCTTGTACTACCTACTACATTGGTAAGATGAAACCAACACATCTATGTTAATATGTGGTTTCATCTTCCCTCTAACTACTATATGATATTACAATTAACACTTACATGTATTTCATCTATAATTAACATTTTCATGAGTTTATATTATCTATATAAGGTAAGTTTATTATATATTTGGAATTCTTATAAATATTCCAATACATCCTACCTAGTCTCATTACCACTAAGACATAGCTTGCACAAACTATGGACATTTATGGAACATAGAACCAAAAATCCATTGTAATTTATGAATTAATAAGGACAAAATTTTGATGAGCTAATGAAAAATATTGAATCATTACCAAGTATGTTTTATGAGATATTATTGGTCTTTGTAATACATAATTTTTTCTCGAAGCCCTTGTTGTTCCTTTGCACTAACATGTTCTCTAAATCAGAGCTACTACAACAAGCACAAAGAGTACATGACATACATTGATTTGATTA
The DNA here is from genome assembly GCA_037957365.1 of Torreya grandis. Classification (NCBI taxonomy): domain Eukaryota; kingdom Viridiplantae; phylum Streptophyta; class Pinopsida; order Cupressales; family Taxaceae; genus Torreya; species Torreya grandis. The sequence continues at coordinate 792,435 of JARHVA010006758.1, read as the reverse complement.
ATGAGGAATATGGTTCCTATCCATTCACTAAAAACCCAATGGTAATGTTAGGATAATTAAGTTTAATAAGGTTCCTCTCCATTTGATTCTAATTTGGAGATAAATGCATGTATGGTTGACTATTTTTTTATTCTCTCTTGATAGTAATCTCTATAAGTAGGTTTCTTCAACCAACTAATCAATACAATTAGTTGTTTATAACTAATAGCCTCTTGCTTTGCTAATGTAGTTTTAGATTTCAAGGTTTTCTAACATTGAGTTTACATTAAGGTGAAAATTAATTTCCATTGTATCAAACATAATCATACCATGGTATTAATTGTGAATGTTACTCTCTTAAGCTTTCAAGTGGAATATTTTTTGTGTCATTATTATCTTCAAAAACACCTACACCTTATTGGTCACAATCATTCTATTCCTCCCTCTACATTCTAAGCTTGTTTGATGTTTTGAATGCCATCCACCTTGTCAGTCTAATTTTTTTTAGTCCATCAATCATCTCTAACCCACTAACCAAACATGCAACCAAAACCATTATTTATTTGAACAAAACAACCATTTATTTTAAAATCCAGTTTTTTACGTGGATGGATGTTTTTTTTTAAATTTTACATAGTCTTATTTGGAAATTTGAAAGTTTGTTTTTTAAAAACCAAAATTTAGATTACTTATTATAATTTTTAATACTATTCATGAAGTGATATTAATCATTTATAAAATCCCTTTTAAATCTTATTTTTGGTGAATAATGGGGAACTTTGTTTAGTGGCACACATGTGAGTTGTTAATTATTGTGGGTGACAACATTATTTTAAAATTATATTTTTTCATTAAAATAATATATGATGGAGATATAAGGAGAATTTAAAACATCATGATAATTTTTTCTTGATCAATCCTATTCCATCATCTATTTCACCCATTAAAGATGAATGGTAAATATTAGTTAAGTAGGTGGCTAAACCCATTACAAGTAAACATTATTTTATCCTTCTCTCCTTGCTTACTTAAACATTTTATTTTCTTCCCTTATAGACACATTATCGATAGAGACCAATATACTCCTTGTATTGTTTCCCTTTTATCATATGTATTTTCTATTTTTGACATCACAAGTACGGATTGTTTATGTATGCATTCTTGGTTGATCCTATCATATAATAGTTGTGTGTGATATGTAATTTTAAATTTTAATAAGATCCTTATTGATTATCTTAGGGGGGATATTTTTTGTCCTACATTATCTATTTTGTAATCACTTAGTTTTCATGACTCATGTGACACATTGGTATCATTTGCATAGATTTATCTTATATTTATTTAATGAATTATTAGTTGATCTTAATATCTATTTTCTAAGCATGAATTTTCACTTTTTCATGATTTATATTTTTTATGTGGACTCATTTTTTACGTAATCCAAATTCTATCTCTACACTATGCATAACTACTTATCAAATCCCTGCACATATTTAATACTCATGGATGCATTATAAATTGAGTCTAATATATATCACATTGATCATGTATTATTCTAAGGGGGTCATTAACATGTGTTTTTAAATTATTTAATCATTGTACTTACTTTTCATCTCTTATCTCAATCATGTAGACTTTACTTGAGGGATACTCATGAGAAAAGTTGATTTCACACTAGTCATTCTTATTAGAAAGACCAACTATGTTTCTTGACATGTGTAGAGAATTAAATTAGACCTTAAGGAAATTAAAAATGATTAAATTGATAAAAAAAATTGGCCATAAACAAAGGTAATCAGGAAATAATTGACCTGAATACATATTAATCATATATTGAAGTATATAAGAGAGGGTAATGGGTCTAAATATCATCAGTCTAAAGAAGAAAAAGAGATTAAAATAGATCATGGTAGTTAAAGGTGTAGATTATTGGCATCATATTAGAGTTGATGCATTCAATAAGATACCAAATATTTTAATTGAATGTTTTTATAATTTTAATTTTCTTGTACATATATCATGTAAAATATCTTAAAGTTAATGTTTCATATTACACTCTGAGCTATATTTAGAGACAAAAAACAATGGTAAGTGTAAAAATATATTCTCACTTTTTTAAAATATTATTTAGTCAAAAAAATATTCATTGAACCCAATTTCTTATAACATTTGTGATATTTTTATTGATGATATCTCAGTTATTTTAATCACATATTTACACATGTCCAATCGAATGATAGGTGTATCATAATAGAGGTTTTAATTAATTACCTTTGATGTCAATGACATAATTTTTATGTGGTCATAAATATGTATTTTGACTATGACAATAGAAATGCCCCTAAAATCTATATGTTTTTAATAAAATAATTCAAAATATCCAATCTATTGATATGCTATGTATCCCAATAAGGGTTTTAACTTAGCATAACCATAGTTGAAAGAAATAATAAAATTGGGAATATAGTAGTCATGCTTATATAATTTCATAATGATATCTCTTTCTCTATTAAAAAAACAAAATATCTATAATTGATAAGTAATTTTTTGGGAGCAACATTTCTTTTTTATTTATTGTCATTTTCGGTAACTAAAATACAAATATCAATTTTTAAAGGATTCATCCATGCCTCTAAAATAACTTACTAAACACAATCGCTAATATGTCTTCTTCATTTTCATACATTAGTTTTATTTCTAAGAAAAAAAGGCATGTTGCACTTAAACTTTCTACTCATTGTTTTGGACATTAAAATTAATAGATTATCATAATCCTTATAAAATTTTAGGACATGGCATGTCTTATATTATCCTAAACATCTTTAGATTATTTTTGTGACACTTTAAATAATTGGAACTACAAAAACATGCATATAAAAAGTGTTCATCAAATAGTTACGTATATTCTAGTTATTTTGCAAGAATTTTTTCTTAAAGATGAATACACCATACTAAATTAATAGACTATTATAAGAAAAAACTTGACCTTCATTATTTATTTTCTTAGAAATATGTAAATTAGATTATTAAAATTTAATTTACATATTTAAAAAGTATATCATTTAGTTATTTTCAATTTCATTTGTATAAATATATATAATCATTCAATAAATTTGTATAAAATTCAAAAAATACAAACAAGTGATTCAACCAATTAGTTTCCAATTCCCTATCAATAAATATTAGGATTTCAAGCTCTATAGAAGTATATATTCATGGGGGATGTGTTAGGACAACATTATAAGAATTAAAATCCCTCGGCTTATCATAATTCATTATATGAAATAAGGCACTTTTAAGTGTTTTATTTTGAGTTGTACAAATTCCCTAATATGTTCCCCAATGATATGAATGATTTAATATCTATGTAAATTTATATAAAACAATATAAAATAAATACACACATGCCATATACTTTTTAAGATATGAAATGTTTATCAAAAAAAAAAAAAAAACCAGGAAGAGCAATAATTTGATTTTACTAAGAGAGAGAGATTGTTCAAGCAATTTTTGAATTAGTGAGTTTTAGGTTGATAATTTGGGTTTTAATTTTATTTTTGGTTGTATTGTTTGAATAATAAATTTTTAAGCTTATATTTAGAAATTTCATTAAAGCATACAAGTTTATCCCAAACACATTTCATAGCGTTATTTCTTATTTATTATTATAACTATTGTAATTAATTTTTCCAAAAATTCTAATATGTATGGGCATCATAAATATCAATATAATTAAAATAATTAAAACATTTTTCTATGATTTTCTAATTTAATAGTTACCTAATTAAAATAAGAAGAAAGTTAAAATATATAAAAATAAATGTGGATTTTGGAGATTTAATAGATGTGAACAACTTAATATTGACATTATATATTTTTTCAAATAGCCTAATTCTCATATACTTGTGTATACTGTCCTCACATGCATTTAGCATTTTTACTTTCAATTATTGTGAATGATATTTTTTAATATGTATTTATACAAAAATACATCATAGTCAACATGTTCAATTTAAATAATCAATATTCAATATTAATGATAGAAAAAACATCACGTTCTAGTTGAAATTATATTTTAGTCTGATAAACGTATGCAATTCATACCAAGGGTAACATTTTAATTCCTTTAACTCAATCATTGGAGATGTTTATGTGAGGTGTGTTGACCCATTATTTGGTTCAATCTCCTAAAAAATTACAAATTTTTTAATTGCCTTAATTGGGTTTTTTAATTTTAGATTTTAATTAATTAATTGTACTTATATTACTAATTTATTTAAAATAATTATTTCAATTAAAATTAGTTTGAGTTTTATATATAAATTTTATGAAAATATATTTATCCTTATCACATTAAAAAAATTCAAATTGATAAATAGCCATAAACAATATAAAATACATTTATTAACATCAATATTAAATAAATATAAATGAAAGTAATAATAAATCCTTTTTCTTATAAATAAAATTAAAATATGAAAATGAAGAATAAATCCCAACGAGGGTGTCTAATATTTTATTTATAGTTGAATAACATTAGATATGATAGGAATAACATCATTTTAATACGATAATAAATCTATCCCTTCGCTACCTCATTGAACATTTAAACACATATTCTATATGAAATGCTCTGAAAGCCTACAGGTGTTTTATTTATGATGTAAGTTTTTTCTCTTGAGGTATATTATGTGTCTATCTTATGTTGATTTTTTAATTTAATAGGATAGTTTTTTTACACTAGAATCTATTAAAATATAATTTAGCTATTAGGAAAATTAGAAATTTTTAAAGAATATATAAACTAAAGCAGATTTGCATCTAGTGTGGATTTAAATGTTGAAATATATAAATCCCTCCAAGGGAAGTATGATAATGAACATATAATGGATGTATATTTTTTTTTATTTGGGGTTTATATTCTTATAATCTATGGATAGATTCATCATCGCATCAAAAATATGTTATTTATGCCATTTTAAATGTAGGACTCATTGGAATTGCACAAGTATGAGAAAATGCTCATTATTATTTGTTTTCCTTTTAGAATCCATATAATTGTAATAAAGTGATGAAACATGTTATAAAGTCATATATGGGTTTTTGTGTATTCATTAATTTTATTTAGCCTTACACATATGTTACATAGATATTTAGAAGCACTTATATGAGTTGTCAAGTGGTTGAGCTACCTCTATTATTCTCACCAACAAAAAATCATACAATAATATGAATCTCCATTTTTGATGTTGATTATTATGTTATACCATTCCATGCAACACATGTTGTTTTATAGATTGAATAAATAGTGTTGCATGATATTGATCTTATTCTTCCACTAGAATTACAAAATCAAGAGTGACTTGTCTTAAGGTGAGAAAATGGTTTTGAGAATATTATACTACAAATTCATAAATTTCATCTTGTGTCTACTACTTCATAAAGTTTTCAATTTATAGTCAATGCTCTAGGTATAGTATGACTTTAGGCACATATCTATAACTATGAGTCATTTTGTTGCTTCGCTCTAGTATAACATGACACAATTTAAAAAATTAACAAAAAAAATGAATAGTATGAAATTCTATCTAAGAGACATGTAAGCAAAAAAAATCTTTAGGCAAATTTTTTATTAGAAATTATTTTGATGTAATTTGGGAACATGCAAATGCAGAAGTCTAGTATTAAGATTTTACATTGTCATGTATTTAATTTCCATTGATTACCAATTCAGAACCATCATACATCTTAAACCATTTTAGGTTAAATTATGAAACATATTATTATATGTATCTTTTGTACATATGTTGTTATACCAAATTGGTAATGCAATGAAACAATTTTTACTTTTCAAACTATATAAAAAATAATATAACTCTGTGATGGATTTATTACCAAGGACTTGACCCTTTATATTGTTACCAACTATAACTATCACAACCCTGATGAAGTTATTTAAAAATGTAGTGACACAATGTATCGTTAACTAAATTCTCTGCACTAATCACCCCTTGAAATTATAATGGTGAGAAGAAGTTGCATATATATACCTACAATTTTTCAATAGTGTTACTCAATTCTTCAATGTTGGATTGTCATTTTACATGAGTTGTATTCATCATTTAGTAATGTTACATTATTACATATATACTACCTAATCTATCTTTTCTATTTTGATAATCACTTGACATTATGTCTATATATAATGTGTATATAGTGACATGAAATTTTTCTAACAAAGTTGCTTGCTCGATACTTGAATGTTGGATTTCCAATCTCCACAAACTCTATTTATCATACCAGAAATGCTACATTATTAGATACATCCACCATAATCTAACTTGTTTGTACTAATAATCCTTAAGATTATACTTGGAGGAAGAAACTACATGTATAGTTTGTGTATACACTTACCTAAAAGTTTTTTAAAGCACTACTTTCTCAATTCTTTAATGATGGATTATTATTCTCCCCAAGTTGTATTTATCGTACTAGTAATGTTACATTATTAAATACATAGTTCAACTTAGTAGACAATTACATTTAATGGATATTTATTCCGCATGTTGAAAGTGATGCATTTTAGGAAGAGACACCAGAAGTTTTTAAAACTACAAGGTGACGATAAGGCCTTTCAGCTAGTGACTATTCTTTATTGTTAATTACGATGGATATTTTAATTGAATCTATACCATGCATATTCGCTTACAACACTTGCGATATTTTTATTTATGAGATTTCAACTGTGTCAATCACATAGTTTCACATGTCCAATCAACTGAAACATTAGATCTCAATAGATGCAATCACATAGCTCTGCATATTCAATCCACAAACACGTTGTATATCTTAATGAAGGTTTAAATTTAATACCATTAAATCTTTTCTATTTTTGATTTGGTTGTTTCAAAAACTTAGAATATACCGGAATGGCATCTGTTTGATGTGACGACAAATCTATGGTATGGCAACGACAATAGAAACACTTTCGCTGTAATAAGCAATATATCACAATGTAAGATAGTAAGATATCACTGATGCTTGTTATTGTTTGATTTGCCTTGTTCTTATCGGTAAATAGAATTTCGTTTTCCGTGTATTTCTGAAATTTATTTTTTCTTAGTCGAACACCATTTTCACGATCATGTCAATATTTCCAGAGCTCCATAATTTCGTGGTTTTTGTTCTCTCTAGAAATAACGATAAGCATCTTTTTCTCTTGATCTCCAAATTCCGGACATGAGGGAGCTCCCGATATTTAATACCTTGACCTTTACAATCTTTGTATTCCTTTGAAATATAAATGGTATGTAGCGTCGAGGATAAAGTACTACCTGATTTGGTATATTCTCTTATTTATTTATATATCCACACATACACTTCAAACGGGGTACTGCACTGCTATATTTACAATAATTCCATACCACCAAATATAGAAATAATTATTTTTCAATCAAGCTAATAATTTTTTTCCCCTGTACTTAAAGATTTCTTACGTGAAATTCCTAAAATCAATGCATACACCTGCATATCATCATTTAGATTGATTGCCACCACCAATGAATCATGCAATGGCTTCACACTATACCAATTCCCTTTCTTTAACTGACTCCCACTGCCACTAAATGAGCGAGTCGCTATATCAATTCTCTTCTTTTCTGTTGGATCTGTAAAATGTAGATTAACTGACACTGCTAGTGAATGAAGCAGTGGCTTCACGCTCCACCTATTCTCTTCCTTCGACTACCACTACGAATGAATGAGGTACTGGCTTCACCCCAGACAAATTCCTTTCCTTATGTTGAATCAGTACACCGTGGATATTATTACAGTACACGATTGGGAGAATTAAGCAGTCTAGATGCGTTTTTATGGCAAAGGATTTGTTGGTTGGCTTATAATAATTCATAACAACTATGTAGCTGAATTCTTAAATCATATAGTTTGGGAAAATCACCAACTAAATAAATTCAGAGGAATAATCTCACAAGAAATTTCTTACATAAGGATGTGGAGTAAGCCTAATCACAAACTCATGAGAATAAATTTCATCGCACTATTTCAAACCTTTATAATCTTGTCTGTGAATTTCTGCAAGGCCTTTCTGCATGGCAAAAATACCACCATTATAACAAATATTTAAAAAATAAAATCCTTTTCAAATCATTTTATGTCTTCAGAATCATTTTTAATATATCTATAAATGTTTGAAGTGATTTCTGAATGGACATATGCAACTGACAACAGTACCGTAGCCTAAGCCATGGTTATTATACGAAGTCAACATTATTTTCTGTGATTAGAAACCTCGTCCTTTACACATAAATTGCGGAAAGAGACCCGCACTACTGAATGGAAGTTTTGGTGGAGCAAAATTGTGCGGAAAGAGACTTGCACTCCTCAATGAAAGTTTTGGTGGAGCAAAATTGTGCGGAAGGATTCCTGCACCGCAACTTAAGTCGTCGTCTTTATCATGAAATAAAGTGCGGAAAGGGATCTGCACTAATAGGGCAGTTGTCGTCATTATCCAGACATTATTTCTCCACAAGCAGAGACGGGTACAGCACGCAACTGTTTCTAAAAATCCACGGTAACAACATCTTTTAAAGCTTTGACAGGCCCTGAGTCGGCGCCGGGGATAAGGTGTTTAATATTTGGTTCTTAATACAAATGACAGGAAGATAATGTTCAATCACATCCCTGTTAATGAAGGAGCGGTCATATGAGTAAATATATTGGCATTATATGTGTTAACATGTGGACAGTCAATTAGAATAAATTTAGTTTTATATTAATAAAAGTTGTAACATTTTCGTACTTCCTATAGTAAAAAAGGGTGAGATTTGAGATGCGAGGGGTTCTTAAAGGAAAAAATATAGTTTTTAGTTTTATAATTTTTTGTGGATCATGTATCTCAACAATTCGGTTATCTATTTTAAATTTAGATGTTATAAATTAGAATTATATTTTAATAAAAATAATGACATTTTTATTTTATATAATAAATTATAAATTTTATTAAAATATAAATATTTAATAATGATTTATTAAAATTTATATAAATATATAATTTATAAAATAAAATGTTTAATTTTTATATAAAAATAATATTATTTTTATTTTTAAATTTATAATAAATAAATTAATATAAAATTTATTTTTCACAAAAAAATTAGCGAGAACTCATGCTATTCAAAGAGATCACATAATCATTCAAATAATTTCCATTATTAAAGTTAATATTTTCTGTGGAGAACTTTTGATATTTCATTTATGTTTTTACATTTTATAAGAATTAGTTTTAATTATACAATTTGTTATTTTCTATCTTCACAATTTATAAAGGATTAAAAATTCAGTCAACCATTAATATAGACAGTAAAGTATTTAATATTTTTCTTAAATTTTAGACATTGTTTGTAATTTAAATCATAACTTCAAAACATAGTCATCAAATCAATTTATATTTGTTTATCATCTATGAATAACATTACTCACACTCCTAAGAATGTCACATTCTTTAGAATTTTTTTTAATAAAATCTAAATTCTGATCGAGATATCATTCACAACTAAACTAACATTTCTATATTTTAATTTTGATTACCATCATTGAATCTCATATTATTGAAGATACACTTCTAAGTTGTGTATGTTTACATAGTCATCAAATCAATTTATATTTGATGATCATCTATGAAAAAAATTACTCACACTCCTAAGAATGTCACATTTTTTAGAATCTTTTTTAATAAAATCTAAATTCTGCTTGGGATCTCTTTCACAACTAAACCAACATTTCTATATTTTAATTTTGATTACCATCATTAAATCTCATATTATTGAAGATACACTTCTGAGTTATGTATGTTTGTCTTACTTTTAAAATTAAATTAATTAATTAAATATTATATATTTATTTGAAATATATTAATATTTAATTGAATAATTTTCTTGCAATATTACTGTAATCCATTTATTAATATTACACTAAATATGTGGTTGCAATTGTTCCCATTATTACTAACATTCATTTTATTTATAATTTTCACAAATATCTTGCTATGAATCCCAATTAAATAAAAACTAACAAATCATCATATTAATTTTTTTTTATAAACAATTATGTATAACATTGTTTACACCTTTTTAAACTCTTAAATAAAATATAGACCTATTTTTAATTGTTTTGTTTCTTATATTTTTATCATCACTACGTGGAATATTAACATAGCATTCCTATAATATGTTAGAAATATGTTTTTAGTAATTTTTAATATACTTTTCAAATTTATTAGCAATATGTTTTAAAATATTTTATTTCATCGAATTTAACATCAAGATGGTCTAATAAAATAATTTTTTTTTGTGTGTTTAGAGTAATTTAAATCAATGTTAAATAAAAAAAAAGGTACATATAAACATCCATAACAAAACATCACTTAATCATAATATGCAGGTACTTAAGCCATACCATAACTCTTATACTCTTATTAAGTATAATGAAGATAAAATTATATGTGGTGGCATGCCTTTAACATTTATATTAACATGTGATAATATTATATATATTTTGCATATATGATTTTTAAAATATAATTAAACAAGTACAAAGATTCATAGAGGTGACTCATTATTCCACCTTGATCCCTAAAAAAATATCATCTTAAAATACATTTCATGATGGATGAGCTAGCAATAAGGTTTAACGTGCTTAAGAGGTTTGAGGCCATACAAAAAGCATGGTAAGTATGAGCATTCCAATATGCATTAAGTATTACCAATAAATTGAAAAAAAACATTTAAAACATCCAAAACACTACAACATGTTATAATTTGTAAGTCCATCATCATTGACCTATTAGATTAATTAGGAGTCAATCTTGTTTTCCACATTTCCATGTTGAACTTTGAAGATGATTTGTAAAAGGGTAATCACATGTTTGTTTATAATATTAGTTTTTTGGTTGTTTTATTAGACATTTAATGAATCTAATTGAACTTGTATGGAAGAAATATTTTCATCCTGATGGTTCTTTGGACCATTTATCTGATAGATTTACATAGAAATAGAAGAAATAATTCTCATGTAAAGAACAACCCACTAATGCAATCTACCTTAGAGAATATTATTTTCCATCTACTTCTAAAAATATAACTAAGAATGATAAATATATAACAATCCTAAATTGGATACATTTAAATAAGGCAAATGCATAAAAATAGTGTTGTTTTCCAATTAAAATGGCTAGGGAATAAACCTTAAAATTGAACCTTGGAGGAGATTCCATAGGTTTAATTTTTTGGTGTATAACTAAAAATTTTGTAAAAATTATTCCATCTCATTAAAAAAGGGGTAGAACCAAAGGAAATATGTAATTTATCTATATTAACCCTTATGTAAAACTTTTGATGTCAAATTTTCCAAACCAACACTTTAATTTCAGCATCTCAATTTATTATCCACATCTCAAGATTAATTTTGCTCTAAGAGGTTTATAAGAGTCAAATAATATTTTTTTCATTCATTCTCATGAATATCTACATGTTTGGGATTACATCTTAATTTATCCTTTTAGATAATATTATCTTGATATTTTTTTTAGTGAGTGATTGCCAATATTTCTAGACTAAACCAATAACCATCATTTATATGTAATATATTAGGGATATAACTGATCAAATGACCATAGATTGGTTCTATGTTTCTATTAAACTAATATTTCACCCTTAGAATTTGTTAGGGTAGCCCAGAGTAGGTGATTTTATTCCAAAGATCATTGAGGATATATTAAGAAATTTTATGTTAAATATTGATAATTTTAGGTTGGTGTGAAGTGTTAAGAGGATGTTATTAAGTTGATTAAAATTCTTCTAAAAAATCATATTTATTAAAATCTTTAGACCATACCTCGAGGAGTCTTTTTTTCCAAAATAGTAGAGGAGAAATTTTTTTCCATGTTTTCTCATTACTACAGGTGGAAATATAGATACTAATATTGAAATATTGATAATTTAAAAAAATCCCACCAAGGAGTGTCATGACAAATTTTATTGTCATGGGAAATTTTTTTATTTCTATCTCAAGAGAATTGCCCATGGTTATTCACCCTTTATAGAGAAAATCATCCATTTAGTTACCAAATGAGTACCTTCATTATAAGGATCAAAAATGCCAAGCCCATTCTTATCTTTGGGGAGGACATAATGTTTCTTAGCTAAAATATGCATGTACTTAATGCCATCCATGTTCGACCATAATTTTGTTATCCCCTATTGAACTAGAGTGTTATAATCAGTTTCAAATGGGAACCAATAAGAAGACTAATGTGTGTGGGCATAAATGAAATTACTTAGCCTATTTCTTGTGTTATTATCTCTATATATTCTATATTCAACCATGTGTTTTCATTAGTCTTCCATTTTCTCTCTATTATGTTTTCTAGCCTTTGAGATGCCTTCCTTTCTCTGTTTCTCTCTTCTTTCTCCTTCCCCAATTAATCTATTGTTAATTTTTCCTTATAAAAATTTGGGAGTCTCACTAATTTTACCTCTAGTGGGATTGGCCGATAAATTTTTTTTGTCTTTTGTGTTTTTCTGGGCCCTTCACCTTTTATCTTTTTTTCTATTTCTTGTTTCAACCTACTTTTTAATATTTAACCCACTCCTTATGTTATTTTTTATGAAAATATGTTTCTAATTTGTAATTGATAAAGCTCTATATAGAAAAAAATACTAGAGGTATTTAATGATACATTTTTATCCCATTTTCCATGGGTTTCCAAAATCATTTCTTCTATTTTTAAATGGAAAATCAATCCAGACACACTCTGAAGGATTTATTTATCCTCACAATGATTTAAATCATGTTTTATCACATTCTCTACCAAATGAGGGAAAGGAAAAGGTGGATATAATTTCATATCTACATAGGAAAAGGATACACAATTTCTTACTCAATTTATCCATTTACACTACATAAAAACTATATGGGGTATGATTATAACATGCAGGTTACATAGTTGTATCTCCATTATGGTTTCTTGAACCAATTAATTCTTTTATTTTCACTTTTAAATTTATTCTTTTATGAACAAAGTCAATGAAATAAGAAATATAAATCTTAAAACTCTACCTATAAATTGTAAAAAATGAAAGGACAATAATGTATGACATCTAGAGACAATCCTACACAAAAATTAATTATTGAGAAAGTTTCAAAATATGTAATTAATGTACATACATAAATGAAGGTAAAAACATATTAGTTTTAATCTTACCCTAGGTAAAATGATGGTTATGAAATCAATGCCATTCATATTTCTATCAAATAAGAGAATTGGATTAAATGAAGATGAATTAGGGATTTCATATTCATTGTTCACATAAAAGAATAAAATATAGAAACCCAAATAATCATAAGTGCTAAATTAAATAAATAACAAAAGATAAACAAATAGCACAATAAATTTGATTATAAACTCAATATTTAAATTTATTCAACCTAATAATAGTCTCTCATGGATAGTTCAAGCATTAATTATATTTTAGAAGGGTAGGGATTTATTCTATAAAAAATGTTATAATCCCATGAAAAACTATGATTGGCCAGAATTTATATGGTCCTCGTGTGATTGAAAATAATTTTTTTAATCTCTCAACTTATTGGCCACATACTTTCCATAACTCTACTAGTTGGAAGAAATTTGAAAATAAATAAAAACTAAGGAATGCAGGATAATTAATAATATAGGATATAAATACTAACATAAAATAATGAATTATGTATAGTATTCTCCCTGACTATTTATGTTTATATAGTGACTACACCAACACTCTCCTTAAGTTAAAATTATAGATGCATGTATATAAATGATGAGTTTTGCTTCCTAAGAAATGTACCCTATCAATGTTCCTGATGAGCTATCCTTGTATAATGAAAAATAATGAAAGAAGGAGAAATAAGAAATGACTACTTCCTTCAAATGGTATGCTAGATGTTGTGAAGGAAAGTGAGTCATAAATATAACAATTTTAATAATGAGGACCTCCAACTAAAAGATGAGGCACATCGACCTATGTGATTTAACATTTTTACCCTTTGTAATATGAAAGACATAAGAAGTGTACTATAATCTTTCTAACTACATGAATGAAGTCCAAGGAAACTATATTAATATATATGAAACTATTCTAATAATTAAGTGTGGTATTGGTTTGGTGAGATATGGCACATTAGCCTAAAAATATGACATTGAAGAAGAAATGTTAGAATACTAACATGAAATAATAAACATGTGCATGACTAATTTCCATATCAAGTTTAAATAATATCTCAAGCACCCTAAAATATAATGAATATCAAAGACCCATAAGAATATGTGGATCATCAATGATATTTTAAAATGTGTAAGTGATATAGAACATAATAGAGGTAGTCCAATCAATTGAGACAAAATAGTCTTTACAACTATACATGTGTGATGGAAATGTAAGAAGAAGATCATTATATGTATAATAACTAAAGTAAATTCTATAAAAGAACATATAATATTTAGGAAATAAATTTTCCCAAAAGGGTGTATGTACAAAAATAATACAAATGTCTGACATAATACTACCATGATAAGATATTTGAGGTGTAGAAACCAAAATATCATAAACATCTCCAATGGAACAAGAGTGTTTATGCAAATTTTGAAGAATTCCTTAAATAATTTAGGACATTTTGTGTGATCTAAATGGTGTTGTATGTGCATGGAAACATTTGTAAATAAGTGTCCAAGAATAACGTCACATAAATTAAGCTAGTATTTATAGATAATTGAATCTGAATAAGCAAAAATATATCCATATAGATATGAACAAAGGCCCTAGCAAGTGAATAAATTTTCCATACACAAATGCAATAGTGCATAATTTATCCTACTAGGACCTAATAGAGGTGATTTGTCATG
>JARHVA010006758.1:630000-770000 GCA_037957365.1 Torreya grandis | reverse complement strand
TTTTATTTAAATGAATGCTAAAAATATGGATGGTACTCAAATCAAAACTCTATAATTATAATTTATTATTGAATGTCCATAGAATGAGATTTTAGATATGAACTGTAATTTAAATTTGAATTTTCAAATAACAAGAAAAGATACATATGTATGTAATTAACCAATATTTCTATATCTCTTATTGGATATGATTACTTATCAAAACATTAGATAATTGGGATTCTTTGTTGAAGCACATAGAGAACATCGAAAAATATACAGTGATTAATCTCCAATTTGAAATTTTACTAAGACAAGGGCCATGCATAAATACCTACAACCCATATATAACTAATCTATCACTGCTTTTGTATCCCCAAGATGATAAGGTGGGAATTATATAATGGTTTATCTATGTGTAATATCATGACTACTAAGAAACATGTAGGGAAATATCATCACTCTCATAAATAATTGCAAAGAACCATAATAATTACAAGATGTGTCACTAAATTCTCATTTGCTCAAAGTATGAGTGATCCCAAAAATTATGGAAGACATATCCAAATTATTATAAAAAGGATCCTCTCCTGTGCAATATGGAAAAAAAGATAAAAATTAGTTGATTGCAAGATAATTTACATTAAATATTATTAATGGTATTATTTAAATGATTGTTAAGGATTTTATGATGCATATAGTAGCCTTTGATCTTGATAAACTTTATTTGATATAATAATAACATTAGGGAGTCACAGGAGGACACTTCTGAGGAATATATACTATGGGTAAGATACTAGAAAGTCTTTTATGGCCTACTATATCTCCAGATGTAAAGAGATTCAAAAAATAGTATGACCTTTGTTAATGAGTTCGAAGACCAAACCAAAGGGATGAAAAGCATCTAAATCTAATTATAGTGGCATAACCATTTGAACAATGATAAATGGATTTTGTAATGTCTATTAATCCACATATGAAGTATAGCCATGTGAGATATATAATAAATACAACTTATTATTTTTAAAAATGGGTATAGATTATTATGACACTAAGTTGATGTGTTAAATATGCATCCAATTTTTTTATGATAACATTATAATGATGTTTGGATTCCTTATGAAGCTAATCAATTATAGATTAAAACACTTATTAAATAATAAATCAAGACATTAACTAAAAAATCTATGGTATCACATAATAAGAGGATGACATATTACATATAATCTTCTAGCCAATGTGTATGCAAAAGCATCAAACAAACTTATTGATAAGATGCCTATGAAAATATGTAACAAACATAGAGATGACTGTGAAGATAAAATTCTTATAATTTATGGGCATACAGTACCAACTATAAATGCATAAAAAGTTTATTAATTTTCAATTGGGATTTGGAATATAAGTAGTTATACCAGTGCAATACATAGTTCCTAATCTTTGATTTTATTTCATAATGTGTGTAGGAGATCAAGAATAACTTTGGAAAATGTTGATATATATAACTCACATTGAAGAAGCTAGGTAGAGAACAAGTTGGACACATGAAATAGACAAAAAAGAATCATAAGCCACGATATTATTATAACCTACGATCTAAGGAATTTTACCTAAAAAAATTAGTTTCATTAAATGATAGCATATTTTTGACACACCTAAGAAAGTTATGCATTTAGTGGAAAGGACCATATGTTATCCATAAAGTATCAAAACAAGGAACTATAGTGCTCAGTAACCTTCAAGGAACCATTAGTATGGGGAAAGTAAATGGTTATGTCTTAATCCTTATCACAAGTGATCAATATGAATCTCATCCATAAAATATAGTGGCTACTGAGTAACACCATAGAATTATGGATTTTATTTAATTTACAAATTTTAATATATTTTGTTTGGTTTTTATTTTATATACACACACACACACACACACACACACACACACACACACACACATCAAAAATTTCAAACATATTCTAAAATATGAACCCATAGAGTATGAAAGGGAAGCATCATAATATTGGAAAGGCACAAGTCAATCAACATGTAACAAAATGAACTAATTCAGGGAATGAGCCATTAAATAAATGGTGTGAATTAGATCTACATTTGTTAAATTATGTTATGATCCAAAATATTAAGTTTTTTTATATTTTATTTCTTTATTGGTGGTTGATGGGTTGGTTATACCTATGAGTTGGTTTTCTTTAGCCAACTTCTTCTTTGTAATCATTTTAAAGCTTACCTCATAAAAAACATAAACATGCTTTTGTGTTGATTATATTTTAATCATTATTTCCTCTATCCCTAGCCTAAACAGTGGTATCAGAGCCACTACAAAAAAATTGAGGATTAAATTTTTTTTGTGTGTGTGTGTGCTTGAAGACCCTGAATTATGCAATCACACATATAATAGTGGTAAAAATGGGTTTACTATGTACATAGTTTTATAACACTTTTTCTTTCACTAGTGCTCAATATGGAATATTAATTATTTTAGTCAAAACTAATACAAAATGGAATTTTAAGGCTTAGGCGGTGTTAATTATGATCAATCTAATGGATGTAATGTGATGATTTTGCCTCATGATACGAAGAGATGGAACTCTATGTCACTCTCTCATATATGGGATTATGTTGAAGCATGCAAAGAAACATCTATCATATCGAGAGGAGAATATATCAAGTTGTCAAAATAAATTTAATCCCTAATATTATAGGACACATTTTCTACATTATGTTTGCAACTTGGAAGAGATACGAGTTAAATGATATTGGCTACAAATATCTTACTTCACATAGTATAAGCTTGTCTTCCCAAATAAAAAGGTAATAGACATTACTGAGTTTAAACATTAATTAGTTATATAATGAAGATGCTCTAAAATAAAATAATAAGAATAACTTAGAGGACTAGTAAAATACTAAAGAAAACAAAAAAATATTTGTAGATATTCAGACATAGAAAACACATAATCCTCACAACACAGACGTAGTACAAAAATACAATCAACCTATTTATCATAACAATGACATATTAAAATTATGGATTAGGTTTTTATAATTTACTTCTCTTTACATTGATGCATGGTCCCTCCATAAAATCAATAAATAAATTTCTTTCCTCATGCAGGTGAATTAATGTTTATAAATTTTTACACGCAATGATTAAAGTTATATCAACAAGTAAAAATATATAAGATTGTTCTACCATTATATTTTAAAAGTTGGTAAAGGAAAGTTTGATAGAAATTGATTTTGTTTGATACATTCAAAGAAGAAGGGTTGAAAAATATTTGAAGGATATTTTTTTAGGTAAATTTTTTATATTTGTAAAAGTGATATAAGGTGTATCCTCATTTTGATAATCTTTGTATCATTGTAAATGAAAACTATTTTTGAGGTAAATGGAAAACCTCAAATAATTTTTTTTTTCTTGAATTGATTATTATTTTATCATCATGGCTAAAATTGTTAGTCTCATATCTAAAAATAGAAAATTATCACCTAAAAGTTATAAAGAATGGGGTCAAAACATGAAAAACACATTACTTTTTAATGATTAATGGGAAATCACAAAGAAGGAAATGATACAACCAACTAAAGTTATGATGTTAGTTGAGTACTTGAAATGTGATAAGCATGTACTCCTAGTTTTAAAACCATCTCGTACTAAATAAGTTATTGATCATATTGAGATAGTGAAAATCGATGAATGAAAAGCATGGAAAACATTAAGGGGTTTGTATGACATAAAACTTGCATATAAGAAGATTGAACTTCTTATGCATATTTTGAAAAATAAATTGGTAGATGATGAAGATGTTTCTAAATATATTTCCTGCATGAAAACCCTAAAATGAGATAATTGTATTAAATGAGGTAAAATGTATGATTCCATGTTTATTTCCATCACATTGAATGGCATTAATTATACATACAATAATTTTTTTGAAATGCTACATCTTAGTTATAACCTTAATGGAGCCACATTTTACACCATTTGTGAGTTTTTAACTCAAGATGAGCAATAATTTGAAAGGAATAAAAATACGCCTATTAAAGAGGCTCACTATGTAAAGATTAGGTCCCAACACAAATATCATCAAGATGTAAAATGATAGTTTTATAAGCATTATTTGAAACACTCTTAAAGACATTTTCCATATCATTCTTGATAGTCTCAACATAATTTACTTCATCACTCTCTTTGATCTTCCAAATGTATACATCCCCATTGGAATTATTCTCAATCCTATAGCTATTCTAATGATTTAACTTATTTTATATCTCATTAGCATATTAAATAAACAAATTGTTTCAAAAGTGGTGTTATTGGACATCTTATAGAGGGTTGTCTTTCTCGATGACCTCACTCTCCACATAAAAAGAGGTTGAGACCTATTATGTGGATCATTCTAGTGATTGATATTCTAGTTACCTTCATTATTATAGTTATAATGACACATCCTCTGATAAATATTCATCATATATGGATGATTTTTTTAGTTTTGATGGACCTGATACTATATTTTGAGTGCTTGGTGATTCATCCATATTGTGTGAACTACTAGGCTTAAGAGTTGGATTTGATGTAGTAATAATTTTTTGGCTTATGTTCTTGATTTCATTTCCATTGTTGCCTTTCTATATTTTATATTCATGACATGGAGAAAACAAAGTTAGTTGTTTTTTAATTTCTCTTAACGTACAAATTTTTACCTCTCACCTGATATGCATGGAATATATTATATTTCTTGGTCTTTGATTAGTCGTTAGTGAATGTTCAAGTTGATAGTGGTTATTAGCATATTTAGTTTTGAGCAAAGTTCACCATAATTTTTCAAACATCAAGAACATGTACAATATATTGTATGGGTTTGTCACTTGGATGGGTTCTGATGTGGGACCTTATGTGGGTTAATGTAATTGTATATGCTTGATCATGTTCTACGACAATAAAGTATGATGATCATCAAGGATGAGTAGGCTTTGATATTGTTAATCAACCATTTTTTCCATAACTCATAGGATTGTGATTCTTTATGGAGTGACATTATTTTTTAGGTCAATGCCCAAGGTACAATGCACAATTTAGAGTTGCAACAAAGTTTCTTTGATGACTTCAGAGTCACTGATCTAGTTAATTAATTTTTTATACCCCTTTGGCTCAATAGGGAGTTTATTGGATTATTTTGTGCTCCAAATTTTTTTTTGTTTATATTTTATTTAGTTTTTGTTTATTATTAGTTGATAGGTTAGTTATACTCATGAGTTGCTTTTATTTAACCAACTTATTCTTCGTAATCATTTTAAATACTACCTTATAAAAAAACATAAACATGATTTTACATTGAATATATTTTAATCATTATTTCCTCAATACCTAGCTTAAAAAATTTAATGGTAACTAATAATATGATTAATTATAAGGTACTCAAAAAATTGCATCATTTTCAAAAAAGAGGGATGGTTAATGCATAATAAAGGGAGTTCTTGAGAGAGAAAAGATCATGTTTCACATTCCAAAATTCTATTAGATGAATCAATTATCCTATACATAAAATACCAATATCAAATCATAACAGTCGATGTAATTTAAAAAATAAACCCTAACAACATGAAAAACTTGTAGAAATCTAATGCAAAGCTTTTAACTAGTGAGGTATGGAAAATACATTTAAAATAAGGAATACAAAGTGAAAAAAAATATAGTACATAAAGAAGAAGAGGCCTCTTTATGAAATTTGATATAATTATCTACTTGATCATAAGTTTCTTGATGTAACTACCACAAAACAAATAAAATTGATTGATCACATACTTTAGTGTCATTTTTTACATTATAAAAAGAAGAGATGTGTATTGGGTTCATGATCAGGTGGACTAGATATGATGATCATGACCACATAGATTTCATTAGTTGATAAGATAAAAAATTGTTATTTTAAGTATAATCCATATGCTTTAACTTATGAGTCCTAACCATACCATATAGGCTATGAGTGTTACACATAGAATCCACATGAAGTTGCCCACCTTTGTCTAGTTATATTAAGTGATGATGAGTATCCTATGTTTGTATAATGAAGGTCCAATACATTTTTTGAATGATATTATTATTCACATCAATACAAAAATGTTGTAATAAATTGGTCTTATATAAAGATTAAATTCATAGCATTTTATAAAAATAATAGCCCTCTAATAATTCTAGACATTAAGAATAAATACACATGATCCTTCCAAGGTATCTCAATTGATTCATTGAATGATGCCCGATTATGAGTCTCAAAAAAATGCATCACCAACATGGATTTTAAACTGATGAAACGTGTATGCCAATAAACCAAAAGGGTCATCAATAATGCATATCACATGATCTGAATTGATGATGACTTCAACTAGCTAGAATTTTTGGTCACTAATTTAACCACTAACATAAAGGAGGTTCTTACTAATGCATTTCAAACCTTCTAATAAAAAGTTTGGTATTTTTTATTTCCTTTAGGGTCAAATAATAATAATAATGTGTCCAATTATCTAACTAAGAAAAAATATCAAAAAAGGTTAAAAAATAAATCATAAAGAAGAATTAATGATTTTTTTTAAAAATGAAAAAATGTATATGCACTATAGATTTTTACATATAGTCTAAAACATATTTATTGATTAATTTCAATAACCCAAACTCAATAAAATTTGAGGAGAAGATGATAGTGTATGTGGCCTCTTTGTGCCAAAATTTGGGATATAAAAGAACTCAAAAAATAGTCCCATCACACTTGAGGTGGAATATTGGCCTAAAACCACTATTACAAATATTCCATGGAACCAAAAAGGGCAATACTATGTGCATATTTTTTGTTTCAACCAATGGTGGGTTGAAATTGAACAACTCAATCTCTCACACCTTTGGCTGCCTAAATGTGTTTTGTAGTACCTAAGACCAATTACCATAATCCCTAAACCTCAAAATAGGGTTAAAATTAAAATTCATGATGTCACTAAGCCGCCGGTCACACCACTTTAATTTTCATTACCATTATGGATGTGCAAATAAATAATTAGATGTAAAAATCCTTGGTCACATGATCAACACAACTACTACAATGTATTCCCCTTGGTTTATATCAACCATTTGGAAAATAAAAATTTAATATGTGTGAACAAAAATAACCAATTTCATTATCAACATATCTAGCCACAAGAAAAATGAAATATCCATCTAGTAGATCATCTCCATCATTGATAATGGAGACTTATAGTACAAACCCATGGTTAAGTGATTAAAGTATCCTAAAGATCACAATAGAAAAAAATTACAAACTTTGGGGTTTACTGTGTAGGATGTGTATAAGTATATGTTGGATGACATTGGATTTATGTATATGAGTGATAATATAAGAAGGAATTATTATTTATAAGGTAATGCACACCTGCCAATTATGAAACAACATTCCATCTTTATTGTTAGTACATATACCTATATCTCTTAAGTCCATAATTATGGACATAATCATAAAGGAATAAGAAAGTAAATATAAAATGTGGGGTCCTAAAATGATATCATGTCATAACCATAACTAAAAAAATGAAAACTAGGGATGGATAAATCAATAACATAATAAAGAAGTCCTTAGAAAATAATAACATGTAGATCATGCATTGATCAAATTATGAGGATATCCACCTTAGTCACATAATGCATGGTCAATTTTAACATAATTAATAATGATGTAGTGTTAGAATCCAAAAAATAGTATTGATTATGACAAAAAAACTATTATATAGACCCACACATTTGATTTCTAGAATAAAACTATGGTCTCACTTGCTCATGCAAATATGTTAGTAAGCAAGCATAGAATGATTTTATCTTTTCCTTCTAATTCTAATAAATATTATACATTTCCTTCTATACTATTTTAACCCCCTTTTCCATCATTTTATCCATACATCCTGACTTCACCCACATACTTCAACCTACCTATCTTAAGATAGCTAGTGCACAATATCAGGGTACAATATCCATAAGAGCAAATTTAACTAAAAGGTTATATTACACAATATCAAGTTCAAAAAACAATAAATTTATAAAAATTTAAAGATAAAAGGGAAAAAATAAAAGGCCAAGATTAAAAAGACAAAGAAAGAGGAGGAAGAGAAAAATATTAAATAAGAAGAGAAGCAATAAAATAATGAAGAAACAAATAAAAATAGGAAAATTGAATTGGAATTTGTATAGAAAAAGAAATATGAAGAAGAAATAAATGTACAAGATGTGTTGAATAAGAAAGTACTAACACAGTAAATGAGGAAATTAGGGAAAAACAAACCCCAAGGAGGACTTGGAAATGAATTCCTAATAAGAATGAGAAATAAAGGATGTTCTAGGAAAATATTACTAAATGGAAAAGAAGTAGAGATAGAGTTGAAGATGTAGGTAAAAGAATCTACTAAAAAAAAGTGAAGATGGAAATATAGGATTATTCTAAATTCATAGATGAGAACTAGAAGGTCTAACTAAATGAAAATAATTGACTTCATTATCTTTAGCCATACCCAATAAAATGGCATCACTGGATGTGACCCAATTATCATTGGTATAACAGATTGAGAGAGATGCTAAATTTTAGGAATTGATTGTGAAGAAGGAACCTGAAGTGGAGTAGGAAAATCCCTAATAGATTGAATTAAACATAAATTTTATATGAACTCCTAATCAAGGCCTATCAAATCATTGATCATAATTTTATAACACTAGTGGTTCAAGATTTGAGTGACTAAATGATGTGAAAATAAAATAAATAGACAACTTTACTTTATTAGCTCCTAATGGACTTTGTGGCTATGAAAAATATGCAACAACTATGAACACAAGGTTAAAAACTAAAGGAAAAAAACAAAATAATATTGAAAATCCTTGAATAATATGACTAGGTTCTTAAAACTATTTCACAAAAAACTACATAAATTACTCATTACATGCTTGATTTGAGGAACCAGTTGCAAGAAACTTGGATCAAGGTAAAGACATATATCTCCAAGGCATACAAATTAAAAATAGATATGAAGGATCAAATTTATAAACTAGGTAAAATGGATGTTACATTAAAGGAGTCTCTTTCTTCAAGAGACAATCTCATGGATAAGATTAAAATAGTTAAAAATGAGATTCTCAATAACATGCTAATTGGCATGAAAACAAAATAATACATACATAGGATGGACTATATGTTTTAAGACATTCATCATAGGGTGTCTTAATAAGTAGATATAATTCATATCATAGAAGATGGATACATCTAAACTACTATGTAGATCTAAAATCCTTTGCATGTATTGATTACATAATTGCATCACTTAATCTATAGTAATTATCTCTAGCTTAGGAATACATTGTTTATCATCAACAATAGTTTGCACAACACCATATTATTTTTTACCAATATCTCCCAAAATAGTTCCAGATACACCACCATCTTCATAACCTAAATTGACTCCAACTACAAACTCAATGCCTCCTCCATATCTGTATCTAATGTGAGATCTCAAATTTTTAATTTTTAATAATGTATAAGTACGGAAGGCCAAAAAATTTCATATTTGGGAAAAGGAAGGTTGAATACCTATAAAGGTTATAATTTAGTTATACTATTTTATTGAAAACCAAAGAAAGTGGTAAATTGGTATGCTACTGATTTGAAAAACTTAAAGGGTGCCTATGTAGTGTGAAAGAGGTGAAAAATGGTAATCAAAACTTCAAGTGATAAACACAAGCATTTTTTTTAACAGCCACCAATAGTGTGTGTAGGAAAATCAATGATCACGAGACTTTGATGCACTTCCTATGACATTGTCTCAAATAAGATAACTATATATGTCCAAGAAAGTGTTCATAGTATAATTCAAAGTATAAAATGACATTGTATATATGAATGATAAGTGTGTAATGTGTAATATTTTTTATAATGTATATCATTATGTATGTATTAGAGACATGATTGTCTATCAAAAGTTTTTAGAATATGATTAGAATTCTTTAAGAAGAAATGAAAGGATAGGAATACAAAGTGATACATCCTTTATAGTATCTTTAAGTAACATTCAAATTTAAAGGAAAATAGTTTCAAATAATGAGATATTAATATAAATATTTGTTGATGGTTCTTTTGACTATATTATTTAGTTGTATTCTATGCATTTATCCTTTGTTTCATTTGAATCTGATTATTAATACAATAATACCAAATGTTTTCTATGATATAGATTGTGTTTTAAATTAATATTTACTATGTTCGAACAAAATTAATAAGCTACCTTGTGATATCCTCATACGAATTATGAATATGTAATTTATTTAACACAACCAACCAATAACATGTTCTAGTGGAAATTTCTAAAAACCACTACTAACAATATAAAATACCAAATTTTAGTTTATGCAATTTATTATCTTACTTATTCTCTTTATTCTTTTATTTTAGCATGCATGTGTATATAATTTTACATATGCCCTTATATAGATCATTATTATATCCCATATATGTTTCTTCATTATAACTTATTCTTTTTATTAGTTAACTTAATCCAAACCTCCATGACACTTACCCTATAATTACTGTAGTGCATATCATTTACAACATCTTACTTTATCACTCTTGCATATTGACTATTTATGCTTTGTATGTATTATATTTATCTTACATGATTGCATAAATATATAGCTAAACATTACATTATTCCACATTTATTCTTTCCTACTAGAGACGTGTATATATTTATCTCCATATAGACTATTAAGTTACATTATTTTGATTCGTACATACATTGGGGGAATATTGGTTACTTTCAATTCCTCCACATGGTCATGCTATTGCATCTAGTGCATGTAATGCCTCGACACATGTTATATATATTTTATATTCCTCAAATTTGTCAATTTTGAAAAAATTTCTATTTATTCTTGACATTTAATATCAAGATAAGTCAAAAAGTATAGAATAAATATAATATTCAAATAAATAAAACTAAAATGAACACCTTAGCATGCAATTAGTTTGTAGATTACATTATCTACATATTTTATTTATCAAATGTATTTTAAATTGAATATTATATTAAACACATGGATTTTAAAATGTATATATGTTCAATATAAGACATACAAATCATACATAGATTCATATATGTTAGACCTACCTCTATCCAATGACGATGGAAATGTTGGGGGATACAATTAGAAATGTTACGTGTTACACATTTCTATGACCTATTTAAGAAATTGAGATAGATAGATTTCTTACACATACCTTAGTATTCACTCATTTATTACACATCATTGGATTGGATATGCTACCTTAAAATGATGTGATATTAACTTAAATAGATCATTTAGATTAGTGTTAACTTATTTTATGAATCATTGATGATATTAGTTTTGAATGATAGACTAGTTAATATTGTCTATTGTTTGGGCCACATGGCCTTATTTGTGGCTCATTAACCTTTGTTATTTAAGTAATTATGCTTCCTTTTTTGGCTTCTTGGCCTTTTTTTTTTTAGCATTCATGAGCCTTATTTTATGATTTATATCCTTGATTGTTATCACCATCCTTTTGTCTTTTATATGTCATCCCTTGGTCTTATGTGGAAATTTATATACTTTTGTGTAACATTACATGTTTTTCTTGTTGATATTATGTTTTTTCTATGTTTCTAAGTGTATCAATCCATATCATACACCTACCTTTTGTGTTTTAGGCCATGGTTTATATCATGTAATTATTTAATACATAGTATTATTTAGTAATTATCAATATTTTATGACTAATATATACATATATCTTGACATACCACATATATCCACTTGCATTCCATATGTTTTGTATGTGTCTTGATTTTATATAAATTACTATGATAACAAATAGTCGACATGTTCACATGACTTGACATGGTATTCTATTTATTTTTTCCATGATAAAATTTATTTTTGTTTTGAAATGAGTGACTTATAGGATATATAACTCACATTAATAGGGGGAATATTATAGGTATTTTTTATAGAGACTAAATCCTCCATGAGGACATTTGAGTACAATACATAGATTTCAAAGTTTAGATGTGATTTAAATGCCAGAGTAGGAAAGTTGTTTAGTGTTTAAATAGATTTTGGGGCTATATTGAGGGTATGTGGACTCCATATTACACTCCATGAGTGACATATTTCATATTTATAAAAGTTCATATAAATTTTGGAGGTGTATGTAAGGAATGTGTACTCCATTTTACATGAATAATTCATTTACGCATGATGTTAGTTCATGCACATAGATACCCTATTTCAAAATTTAAATTTGGTAAGATGTTCTTATGAGGAAATTATGACAAATTTAAATTCACACTAATTTATCAGGGCATGGTATAGTTCATGCACATTTACATGTTAAAAAATTTATAGTTATTTATCAATTATTTTCAAGTGTGGGGAAAATTTCAACTGATAAGTCCATAAAAATAGTTGATTCATGATTATTGAGCTAATGTGCATTTAAGATATATATTTCATTTGTCTTTTATCCCTTATTTAACTAAATATAACCAATTTCATTTACTTTTGGGTTTTATGAAATAATTAACAACCTTTAGGGTCTTCTTCAAGGCTCAAATCTAATAATTTTAACTAGAAAACAACACTTTTTAGATAGTAAAATCTTATTGAAAATTCTCTTATTGATGTTTATTTTCTCAGGGCCCATTACCACCTATGAATGTACCATGCCACCCTAGAATGCATGACATCCATAGTGGTAATTGACTTCCCATCAATATTTAAATAGAATAGGATATAAAGCGTGTGATTATCCCCTACAATTACCTTATTTTATGTTGGTTAAATTCAAATTAATCATTAGAAAAATAAGTGTTGTAGATTACCATTCCCATTCCCCTATATTATATTGGATATAAAGCATTGACAATAGGATTCAAATTTAAAAAAATAATCATCCTCATACAAAGGAAACCCTCACCTTCATTGCTTAACCTTTCCCCCTTCATGATCATTAGTAATTATTATTTTATGCCTTTATAATTTTTCTTGTATGTTGTGGGATAATGACTATATTACTCTTTTATCCAAATTATAAATTTCATAATGTTTCTATAATATTCCTTCACACTCATGATTTCATGTTCCCACCTAAATTATCTTAAAGAAATATAAAATACATGAATAGTTAGAATAACCTAATATAGGTGGTTTCCTTGTCTTATTTATTATCACTAGATATATATTTATAATGTGTCTTTATATCCTATTTTTAGGGCCACTTTTCCATTGAGATATGTATACCCATCATTAAATAGAATTATATGGTTATATGAAAAACAACACAAACTTAGAATGATATGGGTTGGTTCGAAAGTTATTCACTAGTTTAATGAGTTTAAGAGATATATTTCTATATAGTTTTACATTATATATATCCTTAAATCATTTCATTATATGATATTATGCTTAGGTGAGATATATTGTCAGGAAATTCTCCTTTCATTCTTAGTTTGTGTTTTGTTTTCATATATATATTTATAATATGGAAAGTTTGCCAAAGTTTAATAATTCACATAGTTTTATCCATGTTCTTTTAAAATTTGATACATATTTAGGTGTATTTTCTCATTAACATATTTACATTTTTCATTCAATACATGGACATGGCTACATGATTACAAAACATAACTTAAGAATGATATGGGTTGGTACAAACGTTCTTCACTAGTTAAATGAATTTCAAAAGATCTTTTATATAGTCATGAATTATGTGGCTTTCCTTTGTTGCATTCTATGAGAATATGCTTAGGTGAGAAATATTATCTACCAATTCATATGTTTATGGTATGATTTTTCATTTTACATATAAGTATATTAGGCCATTTCAACATAATTCAAATCAAATGATTCCATTAAAAAATTACTATCTTCTCCATATTACAAAGTGCCTAATGTATTTACAATATTCGTACACACTCATGACATCATATTCACACCTAGTTTATCTAATATAATTATAAAATAACATTATATCCATAATAATCTAGTATAGGTGGTACCCTTTCCATATTTACTCTCATGACATATAAATTTATAATGTGACTTTACAACCTTTTTATAGACATTTTTCCATTGATGTATTTATAGTCATCATTCACTATAATGACATGGTTACATGAAAACAAAAAAAACACTAATAATGATTAGGGTTACTTCAAACTTGCTTCACTAGTTCAATAAGTTTTAAAAACATATTTTTTATAGTCGTGCATTACATGGCTTCCATCATTGCATTAGATCATACAACACTTAGGTGAGATATATTTTCAAGTAATTCACATGTCATTATGTATGTGTGTGTTTTCATCTATATATTTATATTGTGTAAAGTTTTCTAAATTTTTATAATGTAATTATTTAAATCTAAATCCAATCAAACTTTGCTATATATTTTTGAGATATTTAACAATTATGTATTTATAACCATAATTCACTAGAATTACATGGTTACATTTAAGTAAAACACAAAATAAAAATGATATATGTTTGTTCTGAAGTGTTTCATTAGTTTAATTGGTTTGGAAACATAATTTTTTATAGTTTTTCATTACATATACTACAATCAATGTATTTTATGAGACTGTGTTTAAGTGAGATATATTGTAAAGTAATCAATGTGTCCATGATATGCACCCTCATTTTATATGCATGCATGTTAAGACATTTAAAACTAATTAATCAAAGGGGGAACTATGATATTTCATGTATTTTTTGTTCATGGTTAACCAATTCATTTGTAAAAATGAAGTAGATTAAATTCTAGACTTTTGGTTCCTGTAATAGTGCATTGCTAACTAGAGTAGTATGTGTAATACAAAATGCATCTATTGGTTGATGCAAGATGGAAAGGTTGGTCTATTAGGATAAACAATATGAATAAATAATGTATTATTATTATTATTATTATTATTATTATTATTATTATTATTATTATTATTATTATTATTATTATTATTTAATTGAGGTATCCCATTAAATTTGGTTGGCATTAACACCGATGTGAACCCAATGACTTGGCATACACTTAGGCACATAACTGCAGGGTGAATCTGATAGACTAATATTTGAGCATCATGCCCAACCATAAGCCTCAATGCTATCATTTATTTAAATTAGGATTTGAAAAATGGTGAAGCTTATGGAATCCAGCTAACCAATGGGGCTATCAATAATGTAATATTAATTACATATAATAGCATCATAATTCAATATGGTAAACTTTTAGTTGATGATGTTTATTTACATTGTTCCTATAACATTTAGTTTATAAATGTGCATGTTTTATGATTATAATTACATGAGATAAGAGGTATTTATGTGTAAGTGGATTCAAAAGTAGTTTTTTATGAAATGAAAGGGAATAAGGTTGTTAAACAAGGAATATTGAGTAAAATAAATGAGGATGTAGTTTTTTATATGGTTATTTCCATGACATCGATATCCTTTGTGAAAATGAAGAACCAAAATAGGAATAAACAAATGATGAAAAAATTAAAATGGGCCAAATGAACATGGATGATTTTGAAATTTGTGATCTAGAAGATAAACCTATAGAGTGTTATGAAGAATAAAAATATTTTGAGGGTATGTCTTATTTTGAAGTGCATAACAATGTCGCTATTATGAATCAATATTATTATTTAGGGAGTATAATGTTTATGTTTTTATCTATAGTCATACTCTTCATTATTTTTGGTAATTTGATATAATTATAATTCAGTGGCATTAACAATACCATGGGATATATGTTATATTATTTTTAATAAATATTTTTTTATTCTAGTTATGTAACAATTATTATTTTTGAACCAAAAAAATTAATGATATGATGGAATACATTTACTATGATTTCATTTTTATTTCATGTAGTTTTTGGCCTACCTATTCAATTCTCCCTAATATTAAACATATTTAAATTATATTTTGGTTCTACTTCCATTATAAATCTCAATCACACTATTAGTTATCAAGTATTTGATATGTATATGTTCTTCAAATATTTTTAAATCCTTTGTTTAAATATAATCAATGTTTATAAATGTTTTATGTGTTTTTAACTCATTATTTTTCATATATTTAAATATTTCATAATTTAAAATGTTTAATATGTATTTTTTTGTTAGAAAAAAAATCATATATGTTTGATCAAAAAATTAAAAAATGTGGGATCAAATTCTACACCTTCCACTTTAGAAGCCAAACAAGGGTTTCTTTGAATGTGTCAATATAAAGTTAGAAAAGTTTATCCAAATTAATGGGGAAGGCATTTTGGATACTTGTATTAATGGTGATAGAATTTAAGACTTCTTGAAAGTGGAATAAAATAATAATTCATGCTATGTAAATGTTTATATGTCACATCACATAAAAAACCAATGCCTATTCATGGAAAGCAGATAATGATAAATGCTAATTTTGAAAATGTCATTTAAGTGGTCTCACATTTTATATTGATAGTTTGAATGTATTCATATGTTCTTATATCATGTTAGTGTGTAATTTATAAATAAAACTTTTAATATGTGTACACTTGATGATTTTAATATATCCATATAGAAATTGCATTTATATGGACCTCAAGACATCCAAGATACTAATGTCATGTGAAAAGACATGTCTGTAGTGCCAAATATGGGTAAAGGAATCCACTTAGGCTAAAAAATATATAAGGTGTGGTTATAGATGTCATTTAAGTACTTAACAATTAGTCATTGGACCTGATCATGTGTTACTTGCATAAAATCAAATAGAACATGTTGTTTGTCAAGGAAATAATTACTATGGACAACCATATAAATGGTTCGAGGGGAATAAATATTTTATTCTACATATTATAATATCCCCCAACTAAATGAATAGTTTATAAGTTATTATTATTAAGTATGTATATTGATGTTATCCATCTTAAATACCATAATATGGTGCATGATAAAGTTACAATGTTCAATTTTGAATCAAAATAGGATGCTATCTTAATAAAGGATGAAATACATAATAAAGTCTTAAAAATAAAGGATGTGAAATATATGTATAGTTGTATTGATGAACAAATTATTCAAGAGTGGGAATCAGTATATCCCAACAAGTGGTTTGTGTATCAAGGAACCAATAATGAAAGAACTCATGAGGATGGATAAATCCCCTTCATATTAACCATCCAACTCTATAAAAAACTAAAATGTTTGTTGAAAATTTTTAGTGGTATTTTATTGGTGATGGATTTAAAATTTATCATGAATGGAATGAAGATGTGATTTCAATTATTCTAATAGTAGTAGATGATATCAATATTTTTGAATTTACAAACATAGTAATTTTTTATATTTTACTGTGATTTCAAATGTATCAATTATTTTTATTTGATTATGATCATAAATAAATACTATTATAAATGTTTCAATATGTCACAATTCTATACTAGTGACATCAAATAGTGGTTTAAAATACTTATACAGAAGTACATTTGAAAACCACTTAGTGGAAAAGCAATGCCTTCATGGTAGACTATCAATGAATATTTAAATTTAATTTCATATATACCATTGTCTCCTTATCATCAAAAATATTACTTAGTTATTGTATTATGTAAGTAAATTCTTAATTATGATTTTTATTTATGTAGTTAACATATATGTCATGCATGATTAAAGAATATGATAGCAAACATGATTCAATATAATGAAAAAAACTAGATTTTTATTGAACTAAGATACATAATTCATAATTGTAATGACAAATAAATGGAAAACATGGAGTCTAGACAATTTGAGATCAGTATAAATCCACACATGCTTTCTTTGAAAATATTGGGAACATGATTGCATTCACATGGCTGAAATGTGGTCGATATGTTTTTATAACCTTAATTATATTGTGAAATAAATAATTTAAGACAGTCAAACCTAAAAATCTATTTATTAAGTATTATACAAACATCTACACATCATACGGTAGATTGGTTAGTCTACCAACTAACCATAGTTATTTATGTATATCATTAGTGGTTGAAAATATGAAAGTAAAACATATTTTAAATCAAATACAAGGATGATATAAATTTAAAATATTTAATGGGGTGAGGTTTTGCATATTCTAGACTACCATGTCACCTTCCATTATAGTGACACTCATATATAGCTTGGGTAGAAATTCAGACATATGAGACCTTGAATTATTAGGTATATGTTAAAACAAAATCCATGTGAATGTGAATTCATATATTTTTACTTCAGGGTTCTAGTTGTAAACAAATCATTCAAGTGGAGATGAGGTGAGACATAATAATAGAGGGAGTTGTCAACAATAGGGGGATGGTGTTAATGATCACACCAATAAAAATGATATGTAGTCTAATGTAAATTTTCTTTTCACTTAAATTTTTTTAATTCTAAAATACATAATTTGTTTTGATTACATAACACATAGACAATGGTTCATGGGATGAAAATTAAGGCCAAGCAAATATGGATATTGGGAAATCAAACACTACAGTTGAATAGGATAAAGAAGTTTTGGTAAATGAGAGTCAAAATCAATAGAGGAAGGATAATATTGTAAGACATGTCTCTTATCATACTCATTTAGTATTATATATTATATAATTTATAATAGTATGTATTTCCCTATATCAATAGATCCCTAATATTATAAATCATGATGAACTTGAAGCCTTGAGGTATAAATATAGGGAGACTTTTTAGAATTTTATCATAGTAACCAAAATAATTTAAACACTATCATTATTCTAAAACTTTATGGAATATTATTACAAGGTGAAGAGTGGGTAAATATCAATTATGCATGAAACAATTGCCCATAGATTCCAACAACTGCATGATGAACATGGAAATAACCTTCATCGAGAGGAACTTCATAAACATAATTAAGACAAGAAGAGATTATAGGATGTATCAATAGATAACCCTATTTAAAAATCCTCCTCCTAATAATATATAATGAAATATTTTGAATGAGGATATAATTAGAGGAGAAAAGTGGGATAGATAAAGACTTGATGAAGATAATGTCGGTTAATTTTGTCTTGATGATTACGATAAAGAGACAAGTTAATGTAATGTAAATTTTGGATATAATATGATAAAAATTTATTTCAAATAAGACCTAATAATTAAAAATATTTCATTTATGTAAATGGGTAACTTGTATTTTATTAATAACCTTCCAATTTACACATAGTTTAATTTCTCATTATCCTCTTCATATTTATATTAAACTTACTAATTTCAAACTCTCTAAATTTAATATAGGTTGAGCTATGTAAATTCATCATGAAATGACATAGAAGAACACTTGAAAGTGCCAATTTATATTTACTTACCGTAAACATCTTACACATCTTCATATATCATTGAATTTTTTGTTATAGTATTCTTGAATTCTAAACAAAAACACATGTTTTAATTGATTCAAAAATATTTAAATTTGACATATGTTGTCCTTTGTATAATTCAGCATGAAATGTCATAGTAGACCACTTAAAAAATTTATTTACCACTCACTTGACATAAAAATCATCCATGACTTCATATATCATTGCGTTATCAGGTTATATTATTCTTTAATTATAATTAACAACACATGTTTCATTCATTAAAAACTAGTAAAATTCACACAAAAATATCAAATTGATTAATACTTCATCATCCCATGTTTATCAATGAAATAATAATGATTAAAGAAGAAAATAATGATGAATGTTTTTGAAAATGACATACTGAGGCAAGACATTCTTATTTTCCTATATGTATTTAATGAATAATAAGAGTGTGATTTACATATTATGTTGTGTGTGTGTGTGTGTGTGTGTGTGTGTGTGTGTGTGTGTGTGTGTGTGTGTGTGTGTGTGTGTGTGTGTGTGTGTGTGTGTGTGTGTGTGTGTGTGTGCACGCGCACATGCACACGTGTGTGTGTGTGTGTTTTCTATTTACATCTTACATTTTAAATGCTTTTTGTTTATTTTTTGATTGGTTGTTAATGAATCAAAAAAATATGACCACGGTAAAATATGAATTTTTATCCTTTAATGAAAAGCTTTGGAATCGATCTGAGATGGTAATGTATAATTTTCCTAGTTTTCATATTAAATGTTAATTTGTATCTTTGGTTATTATTATGTTTTTTGGGTTTCATTAAATACATACAATGGCTAATAGTCTAAGAATCCTTCTACCTACTACCTCATTTTGTAAATATGAATCTAAGGATGAATACGTAATGGTCTCTCCCTTATAAACCCAAATTAACATGAATTATGGGAAAGTACATTTTGTATGTGCTTAGGTTATTTTATAGTAACCTTAGAAAAAATGACTTCTCTTGAGGTTTATTATCCATGTTGATGGTGGTGACTTTTTTGGTTATTATTAAAATCTCTATAAATTTCATCTTTAAATTTTAATCATCTCCATCAAACATGTGATACCTTAAATCATATTTAAGCTTCCTTTCCCTGTAAAACATAATTCCACTTACATATTTTTTATGTATTTTTTTTTAATCTTGATCTATTAAATGGTTTTAATGATTAATTTTATTTCACTTATGAATATACATATTGCAGGAACATTTAATTTTCATGATTAATTAATTTCTCCTTTCCTCAGAAATTCCTTATACTTTGAACAAATTTACAATAAAACATACTGTCTTCGTTCCTTTTAATTTCATTATTTATATTAAAAGTTAAATCAAACAATAAAATGTATTAATCTAACAGCAAATTGATTTTCATTCTTTTATTATAGTGAGACACTAATGGAAGCAAAAATTCCCCTGTATTATGGAGTCAAATTGACAAGATTTTTTTATATTTTGTTGTGTTCCTAGAATTTAATTTTTTTATGAACTCATGATTTAATCCAAAAATATGGCTTTACTCTCTGATTCAATGCATCTAAGAAGGAAAAGAAGAATTTCAATAATATTTGTATATTAATAAGTCAAAAATCACATTATAATTTAAAAAATAAGGCTTTTCAATATTATCTAGGAAAAGGCATTGACTGTGTTTGATTCCTTTAAAGGTTAATAAAATTTATTTGAGCATTGGCATTCACCAAAAATGTGGGTTGGTGCATAATTCCAAAAATTTATGTGCCCATTCATTAAAAAAAAGGTGGTCTGGCCTACTACCTATTAACATCATTAATATTAGCATGGATATAAAATGAAGGTTAAGAATAGTGAAACATACTTGAATGTGTCTATAGTACATACTAATTTTATTCCTTGTGCATTCTCCAATGAATTGTTATTAACAAAATTTATTACAATTTTGTCAATGTTATGAAATGTAAAAATTAAACTTGTTAATTAGTTTATATGGAAATTGAAGGGTGTTATATCTATTTCACCAATACTAAATAGATCTTTTATAATTTAACTGTGGATTTTTAAGGTAGGAAACCCACATTAAAAAAAGACATGGACACCCTAACAGTAACTATGCTAAACCAAAGGGGTACACATGAACATTATTTTTTAGTTTTTAAAAACATCTAATTTGAAAGTGAACATAAATTAAAGATAATGTATTCCTAATTTATTTACTTAAAAGAGTGATGATTGATATTATTAAAAATAATATTTTTTTTTACAATGGAATATTATTTTAACTTGTATAATGCACACATAGCAATGTGTTTTCTAATTATTAAACTTTTCCTCAAAAGGGCACTCAAAAACATGCAATGAAATGGAGAGGACTTTATCCATGTTCAAGTGTGATTTGTTTTACTAGTTATAGTTGATAAATATATGGATACGAAGAAGGATAATTTGAATTATAATTTAAGATATAGGTCGAGTTGTTTTTATATTAGATGTGATTATAATTGATGCTCACTCTTTATTAATTGGTTTAATGATAGACATTGATTTTTTAGGTTGAATACCTCAAGATTATAGTATTTTTTTTCATAAACTAATATAAGATGCATTACTTAAAAAGGAATAAATGGGATAAAAAATTATAAATAAATACTAAATAAGTATTCACCGAAAGTGGCATTGACTATCTCATAATATTTTGTATGGAAATCAAGATAATTCTAGAGACTTTTACTTTAGGGACAAATAACTATTTTTAAAAAGTCATGTACTAGGCCCAAGAAGGGCACCAAATTTTATGTATTAAATTCATGAAGCAATGAGGGTGTAATGGAGTGAGGGAAAAACATAAAGGATATAAACTACAATCCTTAGTTTACTAAAATAATATCTACTTATATTTTGGTTGATTCCTATTGAAATAATATGTCAATTGAAATTACCAAAATTATGTAGCATTATCATCATTAAAAAGGTTGTGGATAACTCAAACATAAAAATATAATATTATGTATGAAAAAATTCATGTTTTCAATGGCATGATTATATAATATTCAATTAGAATGAAAAGAGGAAAAGAATATAATAATATAGTGATGGTCTAATACCATAAAAAATGTAGTTGACAAAATAAAATAAATGTAATTAAAAATATATAAGGTGATGACAAAGGTTAAAATTTCATAACTAATTCTATGAATATGGAGAGAATATACAAGATATCTAATTAATTTAGTATATTTCCCGACATCCTAATAATAAAAAGAAAAATAGATATTTTATTAGCTAGTATAATCACATAATTATTTTACCTCTTCATAAGTAGGTTTTTTTTTTTGCTTCTAAGAAGATAATAGAAAGAAGATATAAATAATTAAATATTAACTCTAATAATTCTACTCACATCTCAAAAAAATTGTTCCATAATATAAATCCCTTGGAAAACATTCTTGGTCCTAGTGATAGAAGCCACCAAGACCATCTGAAAGGTAGATAACATATCTAAATGGAGTAGAGATAGATGATAAAATTGAAACATATGAAGTGGCATTTAAATATAGGAATTTCTTAATCACCATTACGTTGTGATCCATGCCACATTAGCAATATATTGGCAAACTCCATTGGAAATAATCTAAAGAAAATTATTTTAATGCATAAATATAAATTAATACCTCTAATTTTTTATTTCTCAACAAAAAAATCATGTATTTAGTGTTTAGTGTGAATAAAAAAGGCACATTGACAAAATCATTATATAAATCTTGTTTGTTTCAATTATATATGCATGAGTCATATTCACTATGTATTAGAATAATAAGTGAGGAGAACATTTTTTTAGATATTTTTTGTTATCTAAATATCCTTTGATGGATCTTCTTGACTACTCTTAATTTATTTTATTTTTTTGACTCCCATTGATCTATTTTATAATCTGTAAACATATTTATTTATATTCTTAGTAAAAGTTTAATCAAATCATAATACATTATTTATGGAATGATCAACTCTGATATCTACCTATTTCAGAGTTACTTATCCACACCATTTAAAATTATTGCCTTCACTTGAGTGTTTAAAGGGAAGCTTTTATTTAAAATCCTACATATATTTGGTCTCACTTTACAAAATTAACATACTCTTATAAGAAAGATAGGCCCTACTAATTTCATTAAATTACTTTAACTTGAAGCCAATAAATAGAAAATTTTTAAAAAATAACTAAAACATATTGTTTTCTTTATTCACTTGTAAGAAACATAATCTATTTGGTATTCTCAAACAACTATTCACAATACAAGTTTATTATCTTCAAGTATACCATTAGGGTAGAAATTCAAGCCATTATTTTTCCATAAAAATAAAACTCAGCCATAATTATTACATCATCCAAAATAGGTCATAATATTGATTAGCAATATTTTATACATCAAACATAGGGTCAAGTAATAAATACACTTCAATACAAATCAATTATGGAGTTAATAGTGATAATCACAAAAATTATAGATAAAATTCTTTTTTTTTCCCTAAATTTCACTACTACATAGCCTCATCCATATAATTTTCCCACACATGTTATCACACTCCATATTTATATTTCTAGAGTTCTTTTTTATAAATAACAGGTTTTTAATCATACTTTATATTCAGGACATAATTATTTCTCCCATATGTTCACAAAGATGTTTTATGTATGCATTGGCAACATCCATGGTGACACATTTTTATACAAAATGTAACTTATCACCCTTAAGTGTCATATTTATACAATGTAGCTCTCCTTTCTCCAAATTTAAATTCTTCATGGCCTTATTCTTCTAATCTACTAAACTTTCCAACCTCTCATTAGCCTTCTTTGTGGTTTGAAGAAGGTCAAAAAAATTTATCCCTACATAGAATAGCATTATGTAGTAAGTTTGCTAATAGATTAACACTAATATGATTTATTTTTGATAAATTTACCTCACATATCATCTTGGTAATATTCTCTTCCATGTGGTCCATGTTATAACAAAGTACATCCTCATCTCCATTTTTTTGGAATCTTAGAAAAATGACTACTTAAATTAAGATATTTAATAAAAATTCAAACCACATAATCAAAATACAACATAAAAATATATTTAAAATACAAACTAAATGAATTAGGGTATATAAAATACAACATATATTCTCTAATTAGAGTAGGAAAAAAAAGAACAAGCATATAGGTCATTCACTACAAACAATTTTCCAATCATAGATCTTAATTGTACCAATAATAAAATGGATTCCTTTTAATGTAAAAATAAATATAATTTAGAAATATTCAATAAAATCAGTACAACACATTGTATAAAAATTCATAAGATAACATGGTAGTTGAGATTATTAAATACTATACTTCAAATTTTATCGTCCACCCCTTAGTCAAATATATGTTATTTAATAAATATTTTAATTTGTACACATATGACCAGTAAATAATAAGGACACCTTGAACCTACTGTGTCAGTGTGGTGGTGTGTGATACTCATATTCTAATAATCTAAATGTTTGGGCATAAGTTTTACAACCAAATAAATATATTTTCAAATAAATTTCCACTTATATATCATCAAGGAATAAATTCATCAAGATTTCTTATAGTTAGAGATATAAGTTTTCATATTTATATCAAAGATACGAATCCATTGGTGAAAAAAATAAAATGATCAATGAAGGAGTACACATTGAATAAGGGTTTTAGTTCTTATTTTTTAATCAAATCTAAAAACATTGTCATCACTGGTGAAATAAGATTACATATTTTTATTGTTTACTTAGATATATGAGTTGTCTTCTTACTTATTTTATTTATATATGAGTTGTTTGTTTACATGTTGAAGCATGATATTTAATGGAAAATTCATGAATAAACTGGTAATTGCATGCCTTAGTTTTGTATTTTATATATTAATAAAAACCATCACATAATAAGTAATAAAATAACTTTAACTGACATAAATTAAAATAAAAATAAACCCTTATAAATGTATATTATTATCCAGCCATAGAGAATCCTATATTTTCATACAAGCTAACTAAATATGGTCTAATATTATATTTTTTGAAAAAAAAATTAAGTGCATGTCTCTTTAAATATATTTTATTCAAAGTGCATATGTTAGGTACATAAATAAATTGTTAAATTGATATTTTCATCTAATATTCATTAGTCCTAGATAGAGAAAATATGATAAAACCCATTAGGTATTGGTAGACACCATGAATCACCAAGGATGGAAAATTCATTATATGATTTGTTTATCTTTCATGTTTTCCTTAGAAAAGGAATACAACCATATAAGAATCAATCACAAAATATAAATAAATCATATCTAATAAATTTTAGGTTAAGTGTAATAATATAGGCCTGCCTTAGGTCAAAAGTCAATGAAGCATAGTGCATGGAATGTGTAACAAGATAAATAAACCTTTGAATCTCAAATCCCTAAATATGATGAAGGAACATCTTTCCTCAACTACCCACATCGACCATTGGTGTTAATTTTTTTACACTTCAAAAAATCAATTTAACCTTGAAAAACATAAATTAAATTGCTTGAAGGAAATTTATGCTCGCATATCATAATAACAATTCCACTTTAACTATCTCAGTGCAATCTATCACCAAAATAACATAAATTATCTAGATGTGAACACAGAATAATGTGACACCTCAAGGAATTTCCTCCTTGGATATTATTAATAAGGGGTCACTTACTACCACTGAGTCTAGTATAAGGTTAAGGTAATAAATGAATATTTATGTCTATATAAAGATATTCCATTTATAACAATGAAATGTGTTTACTCTACCTACAATGGAAGATCAATTTTAGGCATGCAAATGGCATGAAAACTAAATTGAGATATGTCCAAACATTAAGTTAGAATCTAATTATGATAGAATAATGAAATAACTTACACCTTTTCTTGTTTGTTACAAGATGTATCTTTATCAAAACAAGAGAATATTTAAATAAAACTATAAAACACCACAAAAACTCTTAGCCATCATATAAATTATATTAGAGTTTGTGCTATTATATAAAAATATATGCTCACATGTAGTATAAAATATTTTTTATCATAGATTTCAAAAGCCTTGGCCATTCCCGTTTAGATTTCAAATCTATTCTCAAATATGTTTGATCATGGCTTTCACTAGTCTCAAATATTTTTGGTCATGGGTATTATAAGCCTCTTGTTGGTTTTAATTAGTCAAAATATTAATAAAAAATAATAGAACATAAAATAATATGGTTTAAAGTTAAGTTCATAATGTTTAAATAAGAGAGAAGATAAAGAATAAGTGTATCTTAAGAAGTTATTAATGCTTAACTAAAAATGAAAGAAAGTGAATCAAGGCATGATTCATAAATAGTAGGGTATAAAATCTCAAGTTGTATAGATTAAAAACTATTAAAATGGTATAAAATTACTATAGGTTAACCCTAAAATAATTAACACAAAACCCATGAATCCATATATTTAGCAAGATCCATTCGATTCATTAAAGTCTTGAATTCCTAAACCTCCTTATTCATATTCCTATAAGTAGGCTTCATAGACATTGTTGAAGTGTTCAAGTGTTGTGTGACTTTCCTTAATAAATAATTAAATTAATTGAGATGAGGGAAAGGAAAATAAAATAGTCAAATGATGCATCATTCCCCACAATCATGCAAAATATCCTATGGAACACTTCCTCCCACCATGATTAGTTTTGACATTTATTATGACATGTGAATATGTGCACATGATTATTGTCATTTTTAATATTATATAAATAATAATGTAAATATGTAAACACCATTTACTACACATGATCATAATTACATCTGAACATCATTACATATGGTACATATAAAAATGTTTGCTTACATACATGTGAGCATCATTTCATCATTTAAGAATGATAAGTATTGAAATATGTCATTGATGACAATGTTGACCACCACATCATTACATACAATGTACATAAATGAAACATTTCATTATTAGGAGAATACATAAATAAAACACTTATATTAAAACATCATGTCCAAATAATATGTATCCTTTTATATTATAGATATCATGTCAAAGAATATTTAAATAAATCATGTTCAAGATAATATTTGCATAGTAATATCCATGTTCATGGAATGAACATGAAACCCTTTCTTAGTTAGAAGGAAGTGGAAGGGTATGACTAAAAAATTAAATTATTTGTCGACCTTTTGTAAAGACACATGTAGATGAAATTTTAAAGGTTATAAAGGTTGAAAAAAAAAGAATAAGACACCTACATCAAGAAAACACATGTTAGTTTGTTAAATAATAATAAATTTAATTATTGAATAAAATGCTTAATATTTAAAATGAAAATAAGTCATGTTAATCCAAATTATATGTATTAATTGAAAATCTAGAGTGATACCCAACATGACACCTTTGGTTAAGGAAGATCTAGGAAAATACATTGTTAAAGGAGTAATTGCATCAGAAAAATGAATTTATTATTTCTCAAGTCCAGGGCTAAAATATGACTAATTATATCAATAAAAAATATGGAATGAGTTGTCTTCTCATATGGCATAATGAATAGATTACCCAAAAATAAAAAAATAGATCATAACTATTTCAAAGATGTAACTTCTTCTTCATCTAAATACTAAAGGAAATTACAAGATATAGAAAAATAAAAACAAAATATAGAAGGGTTTAATGAAAAAATGGGAATTATAAATGACTTCCATCATGAAAAACTTTATTGATTTTTGTACATTGCTAGTGGATTTATCAATTCTTATATCACAAAGAGGCAAAATTAGATTCCACTAGACAATTTTATTAGTGTGTCTTCCTCAGTGTTACTGAAAAGTTATGAATATAAATCATCATACATAGCCCTTGAAATGGTTAAAATGCATCATTATTTTAGTGTCTTCACAACATGGAAAGCTTTTCCCCACTCAATAGATAATATGGTACCTTTTGCATCCATATAACCTTTAGCATATAACCACACATTTTCACCATGGTGTAAAAAAAATTCTATAGATAAAAAATTATAATCTATGCCAGGGGAATCAATGGTCATATCCTCCTCATCATGTTTAGCTACATCACTTAAGACTGTAAAAGACTCAAGTTATTGCACTTCCTCTATGGAATTCTTCTAAAAGACCAATAACGAATGTGATAAAAAACATGTGTTAAAAATATATATAATATCAATATGTTTAAAGATATTTATTGATATTACTTACCCAAAGCATCTCATCATCACCATTTTTTTTCCACCTCATAAACTATTTTCCCTTTCTGTAAAAGGTGTTCCCTCAAGTTAATGTCAATGTGTTTGATATAATCACCCTAAGTGTCCTCTTTGTAAATTTTTGATGATAAAAGTTGAAGAAATTTAAAAATGATTGTTTATAAAAATAACATTACATTAAATTTTCATGCATGTGAACTATTCAACATGTTACATCTCACCTAATGTTTGCAATTACCTACCTATGCCCTTATTTCACCCTTTTTATTTCTTACTCCATTTGTCAAAAATAATTTCTCAACATTATTTCCACATACCTCCTAGATTATACATTTTAAATTCAGT
Source organism: Torreya grandis (assembly GCA_037957365.1). Classification (NCBI taxonomy): domain Eukaryota; kingdom Viridiplantae; phylum Streptophyta; class Pinopsida; order Cupressales; family Taxaceae; genus Torreya; species Torreya grandis. The sequence goes on along the minus strand of JARHVA010006758.1, from coordinate 740,925 downwards.
CAAATGCACTCATGTACTCATTGATATCCTTAAAGTCTACCTCATTGAGATTACATACCTAGAATATACTCTCTCCATCCCTCTATGATATTTATAGCCTATCCTTCTTGCTAAGAATAATATTGTATCAAATGGTTTATGGAATTACATTATGTTTGACTTAGAGTGCATACCCTTCCCCTTAGTGTCCCTTATCCACTATTGGCATCACTAGGAGTCATCCTTGAAATAGGTTTCCAAACATAAGTCTTATATCGATGAGTTATCAGTCTGTTAACTGACCAAAATGAATGGCCACCCTCATATAAATATGTGTTGCATGAGTGTAGCAATCAATAATTATAATCCCACTTCATAATACCCATGTAAACAATCTTTTATTCACTGAGAAAAATATCATTCAATAAAAAATTATGAGGTTATAAGCCTTAGAAAAATTATTAAATCAACAAAAATAAGAAGTCATCTTAAAGAATGAGAAAATGGTCTTACATGATTTATTTCTTCCTCACTATCATATTACAAGGTGTGTATAAGCTATTCACTATAAAAGTAATCATACACATCCTCGTAAACATCATCCCACTCCAACTCCTCCTTTCATAATGGTCAATAAATAAATGTCAATAAAAAATATACAAAATGAATGTTGTATGTGAGCATGATGAAAAAACAAAAAATAATTATAACCAATGCTTACATTTTTATAGATAAACTCATCATAGTGGTCATTATCACTATCATCACCTTAGTTCCAATCCACCTCCTACCAATAAAATATAAATAAAGCAACACAAAAAACCACAAGTTGGATGTGAAATGGTTTCATATGAATTATTACATAAAATAAAAGAGAATATTAAGTTTAATGTGTCTAATAGATGAAACTAATATTGAGGTAATTTATTCATAAATGTTCATATATAAGTAATATTTTATTACTTATAGTTTCTTGTAGTTATTAATTAGTGAATATCTACTCACCATAGATATGTAGTTAAATTATTTTAAGAGATGAATCTAATTATCTTTTAATCTGAGCATGTTATTTGACCTAGATGATTGTTTAGGAGTTAGGTTATTTAATATTATAATTCTCTCCTAGATTTGCTACGACTATTAAGATCATATGTTCTTGTATAAAAAAAATATCTAAATCATATTTTATTTGAATGGAATGAATACAAAATTATTCTTCCTCCATATCTGGTATCAAAGCTCTGTTGACAACTCTAAAACTATGAAGAAATGAGAAGCTCGTTCTCTCATTGTAATTTTTTAGAGAATAAAATTTAGAGGTGGAGTTCCATGACACCCTCTATCATCATTGATTTATTCTTATACTCCAAATCAGATCATTCTAATATCTATATTTGGGAAGACATAATGAGAAGCATATACTCTCATTTTTTTGTACATTAAATCAGTCTATGCTTTTACTCATTCAATGATCTTACATAGCATATTATAGTGGAAGGACCAGTCTACCATTAGAGAAGAAAACAAGGAAATAATTTATTAAATATATGATGTTATTGATAATAAAGTGTCCACTTTTGAATTTTTTGGGAGGGTGTCAAACATATAATTATCAGCACTCAGAACTTTGATGAAGGTGCCCCACATCCACTTTGCTCTCCTCCTTACGATAATAAGATAAGTGACATCTCCTTGAGTAGTAGTTGTCAATTTGGATGTCTTAAAGATATTTTACAATAAATATTACACAACATGATTAGCATTGACACACTATAGGTGAGTGGTGACCTATATTTGATGACCTACAACTGGCAAGAGTATCTTTGATATAGGAAACATGTAAATGGAAAGAAAGATCTTTGATAGAGATGACATATAGTTGGCAGTGTTTAACTCCCAGCATAGTAGATAAATAAATAAATGGTGTAGTAAATAAGGTAACAATATATTAAATAGGTATTTCTATTTTAATTTTTATTTATCTTTGATTACATGTCAAAAGTAACATTGTTCAAATATATATTCAAAGGAGTATAGCACCCAAGTAGCTAGGTAGGAAAGTTAAAGATTTAAAAAAAAGAGGTCATAAGGTAAATCCCTTTCCTCATCTATTTTTTTAGTCTTAAAAAGGACCATAAATTGAAAATAAATAAAAATTTTTGACCTTTCATTCATTACAAAGCATATAACGTGCTTGGTAAGAGGGTAATTTAGAAAAGGATAGGTCTCGAGTTCAAAATTCATCTAGAAATGTTTTTAGTATAACCTCCAAATTTGGCCAAATAGATAACTTAGTTATAGATAAATAGTTTAATAAGAAAACTCATATTTAAAAAATATATTTTTATTAAAAAGGGGAAAAGGCAAATTTTTTTAAAAAAATGTTGAAACAGGCTAAAAGGCTCAAACTCAAATTTTCATTTTTTGTGGAAAAAGGAGTGAAAAATCATTTATGCACATATTGTAAATTTGATTTTCATATTATCTTGTAAAATAATTGTAATTTTTATTGTATTTCAAATATCATGAATTTTTAAACTTTATTGCAGTGTTCGATCATAGTTATGCCTCTAATTCACATTTACAAGTGAAGTTATTATACCTAAGTTACTACATACAATACCTAACATAGATAGAATAATGATATCTATGAATCAACCATTTAAATCATTAGGGATAAATAAGTCATATACACTCATATCCTTCCCTTTGTTTACATGTTCATTACAATCGAAAGGCATAAATCCTAATAGGTGGAATTTACAAGTATATAGCAAAATTATGTGTACGTATGCAAAAATCAATCTAGGCAAGTGTTAATGATTGGATGAAACCTTTTTAGTATTATCTAGGTACCAAGTATGATAATATTTTCCATACATTTATGCCTCCTTCCTGTACCATCTGGTATATAGAAAGAGTGGGGTTATTCTCTATATCGATGATTATAATGGAAGGGTACATATAAAGAAAGGTTTAGTATATTAGTCTGACAATATATCTAATATGAGACCTTTATACTTGGAGTGATAAGAAAATAATCCATGCCCCAAAGTCTTTATAATCATTACATAGGCTCCAAAATTATTTCTACTAGATTCACATCTCCTCAAAGGTGACAACTATTCTACTTAAAAGACGAAGCTCAGAACTCAACTAGAGTTTTAATAAATTTACCCTATAGTCAAGGCCTCATATACCCAACTTATAATAGATGTTGATTAGTAACATAAGTTTAACAAATCCAACTACAAGTCTAAGTTTATAAAGATGTTTATATTATTAGATGACATCTAACCATACATCTATGAAGCCAAAATAATTAAAGAAGATTGAGACAAACTCCAAACTATATATAAGGTGAAAAATGGACTTATTATTTGGCATATGTAAAGTCAACTCTATATACACATAATATTTTATATAATTTATTAATTACTAAAACTTTGTATCTTGTAAGAACCCATCAAGTCTTAATCTCTTTGAGTACATGCCTTAAGGAGTGCACTAGGAAAGGGGTGGGCAGACCATTAGTGCTTCATAGGATTTTTGTCCCTTTCACCACCTATTATCTACACACTTATGTCCTAGAAATCTAATCCTTATGCTTGTTATTATCTACTTCAAACTCTTCAATAATATTATACCTTTTACCCCCTTTTCCTATCCTAAGCCCCTTTTTGATATTTTTGGGTGAAATTTACCTAGGGTTTAGTTCAGCGCTTGGCCAACCTAGCTCATGACCTAGTGAATTCTTCTCCAAAACTATAATAAGTTGACTGGGTTGAAATTGTAGATGTTTGGGTGAAAGTCACTTAGGGTCTAGGTTGGATCTTGGTGGACCTAGCCTGTGACCTAGTGAATTCTTGTCCAAAATTATGCTAGGTTGACTAGGTCAGCCCCATTGGTAGAAAGTTTCAAAAGGGATTAGGGTTAAATCCACCTATATATACAAGTTAATTTTGCCATTATTTAGAGAAGAGAAAAATAATTAAGATCTATTGTGTATTTTATTATCCACTATTCTACTTGAAGAGCAAGCTTAGGGTCTCATACTTTTTTAGAGATACAAATCTTGTCTTATAGAGAAGTCTTTTAGATGCATTGATAGACTCTATACTCTAGAGCTGATTTACCCTTGTCATCCTTACATAAAACAAAAACCTTTTGTAATCACCTTAGTCAATGGAAATATTGATGCTCTATGGATTAATCTACAAAGGTAAGTATTCCTAATTTTATTCTTCCTTTATAAGATTAGATAAATATAGACATTTGTACTTCTCTTCCATGCATTAGGATTTTATATATATATTGATGTGAGTATATGTCTTTTGTGCAAGTTTACTTTTATTGTTCCTAACCCCCACTTTGTGCCACAATATTTGGTGAGAACTATATTAGATTATATTTTACTTTTTATTAGTTTAGTGAGAGATATCAAAACATATAAATCCCTTAGGGTTATTTCATGAGTGTGCTTGACTAGAGGCTTTAGAACCCTCTCTATCATTATGTATTGTAATAAGATATCCCCTAATCATGTATAACATATACCTATATTAGTCATGTTCTCAATTATCTAATGTGTCCCTAATCAAAAGTGTATGGTATGATCTATCTTATTCATGTTAGGATTGATTTATAGACATGATGCATTTTTGATTGCATAAATTTTGGTGAACTTGACATGAATCTAACCCTTTCTAGTTTTATCTCATGCTTCTAATTATTTTATCATTTTATTTTTCTATATTTGTGATACTAGATCAACAGTGTTGGTATAGCTCTAACTTATATGCATAGGTTTAACACATAGTGACATCAATATGACTCTTATATTTGTGTAGTTTTTTCATCACTTACAAGCTACTAGGTTGACCATATCATCACAATATACTTTTAGATTTCCATATCAGGATACTAGGTCAACTTTGTCAACATAGTACACTTTCAAACTTCCAAATTATGCTACTAGGTTGACCCTATCAACTCTATACATTTACAAACTTTCAAAAAACATAATAGGTTGACCCTATTAGCATATTACATTTTATAGGATTTTAGCAAACAAGAATTAGGACGACCCAATTGACATAATTATAAAAATTTACAAGTATAAATTAGGGTGCTTCAACAACAATCTCATTTGCCTTGGTATCCTCAAACTCACCAAGGTACCTTTATATCCTTATCTATCATTTATATTATTCATTATAGTTATAGTTTTTTACAATTTGTTATCTTTAAAACCTCCCTTGAATAGTTTACAAGATTAACCCTATAGACATTATTCTATATTCTATATTATATATAGAAAACTAGGTCGACGCTATCGATGTGGTTATCTTTTAAACCCTTACTTTTTTAGTACAGTAGTGAAATTTTCTATTATTTATTATAATCTGTACATATACTATCATCTAAATTGACATTGTATTTTGTTTTAAATTTATAATTACCACTTATATGCTAGTAATTAGCTCACACATTCATTTTTTGTTGTTTACATTCTTAGAATAGACCACATAGTCTAATTATGTGTATTTTCAATAAACTATTTAGTTAAGTTATTTTCTCTTTTATGCACACATTAACAAATCACAAAATATTAAAATGCATTTAAACAATTGTTTACCCAAGGCCTATCTACTTGGATTTCATCACCAAGGAGGAAGCTAACCTTGTTTTTTAGCCATGTATAAACACATGGTTAATGGTATATATGGTATATATTGTCAAAGCACTTGACACCCTTATCATTTTGGTGTGTGAAATGAGTGGGTAGGACATAATACCATGCTAGTACCATTACCAATATAGCTACCCTCTAGCCTAAACATTCTAAAACCATCAGTAGATTACTTTTTATTTATTTGATTATAAACAATTTCCTATGACATCTAGAATCATAATATAATAACACAACAATGTTTAAGATGACCACTTAGTTAGCATTTACTTTCCAAGTTGACCACTTACTCTTTCCTCAATTCAATGTTGTATTACAAAAACATACATTGGCTAGTGTTGGTGTAAGGTTTTATGTTATCTACCTTAATTGGATCATCCTCATTGATCTAATCGATTTTGTGTTTACTTTAATTTCTTGATTTTAAAATTACTTCAATTTTTTTCCTATTTTAGTACATAGTCATTCTACTCAACATAGTCTCTTATAGACTATATTTTTTCCCCTGCCTATAGTACTAGGTTGACCCTAATAACTTTGTATAGTTTTTCAGTCTCTGTTCCCCACACTATGTTTACCCTCCCGACTCTATACACTTTTTCAACTCATATTTAAAATATTAGGTCAACCCTATCAACTATGTATAGTTTTCAAACTCTATTTTTCTATACTAGGTCAACTAGGTTGACTCTACAAAGTTTTCTACCACTTCCTTTTTCATCACTTTTACCTTATTTAATCCTTCTCCTTCATCATGAAATTATTATTTAAAGAAAAAATTGAGTTAAATCTAATGGATATGATGAGTCTTAACAACCCTCATAGGGTCTCCCATAGGCAATTTAGGGCTCCTCTCCTAGATGAGAGTAATTTTCATAACCACTTGCACAATGAACTCTAGGACCCCTCCACGTTCCTCTTCACTATGTAATCCTCTCTTCTCCCTTAATGATCAACCCAAATTAGAGTATACACCTAAAATATTTTTATTTGTCTTCAAGTTTACTTAACATCAAGGAAAGGATCCTTCTACCATTTACCATCTCATGATTAGTGTTCAAGCTGAAGAGACTCATTTTCCTTCTCCCACATTTTCACATGGCTTTAGGGATACTATTTTATTTCATTCTTAGCCTCTTTCCTCTATTTTAACCCCTTCCAAATTTCATTGGATGATTTTTCTAAATCCACATGATGTAACTCAAAATTTGAAAGTGTAAGGCCAATAATAGCTTTTGCTTTATCATCTCTTATTTTCCACTCCAATAATTTACTTTAATCAGTCGATTATTTCTCATCCCATTTTATAATACCCCACATTTTAATGCATCAATTGCATTTGTATTTTAACCATCTATGTATGAAAGTTTAAAAGAGAAAATTTATCCATAGGAATTTCCATTTTGAAATAAAGAGATGTAAATAAATCTAATAAAAGGAATAAAATGATGAAAATATCAGGATTGAAACATTATGGAATGATATAGTCTCCAATTATGCATTAACTAATAGAATCAACAAAAGCAAAAATGGTCTTCAAAATCTCCTTACTATGTTATTGGTCTTCATGATGGTAGAGATCTTCAAGAAATTCCACCTTAGCTATAGACTACTACATGATGCTCTCAAACTCTCATTGTAACTCTAATCCCACATGGACCTATTGTCATTAATTTTGTATGTTTTGTTCTTTCAACACACTAAGCTTCAATGCCATGAATTGTGTTTAGTTTGGGAGTTACAGACTACATAGCTTTCCCTAGACTATGTGCTTCATCTACACTAGTCTCAGATGCTTCACTCACTTTTATGCACCTTATAGATTTTGTGCCACTCTCCAACATCTTACTCTATGGATCATCCAGCCTACAAGCCCTTCAACGTAGGCATGAAATCATTCCTTCGATATTGGAATCTATAATACTAATTATTACATGGAATGCTAATACAGTTTATAATTATTCATTATCAATATATATATATATAGACACAAACACAAACACACACGCTCTCTCACACACACACACACACACACACACACACACACACACACACACACACACACACACACACACACACACACACACACACACACACACACACACACACACACACACACACACACACACACACACACACACACACAAATCTATTTACTAGAATATGGTAACTAACCTACCACTAATGGTGGTAATCAAAAGACAAAATTTATAAAACTATGATACTAGTGCAATAAAAAAGGTTACACCAAATAGTCTAAGAAAATAATGTAAAATAACCTATTTGTTACATCTATTAACACTATCAACACCAATGGTGGTACCCAAGCCACTACTTCCAATTCTAATGCTTCAAATAATGCTAACAATGCAACTTGAACACATCAACTCTTATTAAAAATTCTTAATCAAATGAATAATTTTTTATCTTATAATATAAATCAAATGTTACAAATTCGAAACCACCTTATCCATCTTCAAACCCACCCTCAATAGATGCCATGGGGCATGCATAATCAAAACATCCTCCCACCTCCTCTTTCAGATTCCCATGATAATCTTATCTATCAACCTCCTCTTGTAAACAAGATAAGTAAGCATCTTCAAACTGAACCTATTACATCTCAAATTGCTAATATCAATATAGGAGGTATAACCCCTACCATTTCCTATAATGGTTTAACTGATCCTACTCTTCATCTAAAAGCATATGTAAATCTATATAAAGACTAGGCCAAATTAAGTATCATTGTCACTACCAATCTATTAGCCAAAACTCTCACAGGTGATGCTTTATATTGATGCAACCAACTTAAAATTAATTCTATTACTATTTTGGAAGATTTAGTAAATGATATAGTCCAAGAGTTATAAACTAATGATCTTCTTGAGAATACCTTGCCCCATTTTATCAATTATATTTAGCTTGAAAATGAAACTAACCAAGATTTTGTTAAAAGGTAAAAAACATTTTCCAATAAATGTGATCATAACATGGCTGATGATAACCTTTTCCATCTCTTTACCAATGTTCTTTTTCCAAATTTTTAATATCAGTTTCACACTCTCTTTCCATGTACCTTGGAAGAGGTTATTGATCGAGCAAAACATCAATATTTCCTTATGCATCAATTCAATCAACCCCAACCTTCTATGAGTAATCATATCTTACATAATACAAATAATTTTCATGCTACCAATGATGGTGTCATGGACTCTTATGACATGATTCACACTATTCAAGTTGTTGTTCCTAACCAATCCTCAGAACCATCTCCCTCTTCTCAATAATTCACCAATCCTTATTTATTTTCACTAAATAAAATCAATGTTATCAAACCCTTATCCTCATCTAAATTAATAAAACATCTACCAAGGCCTCTACCATGACAACTTGATCCCAATCATCTTATAAAATCTTGGTATGATCTTAACAAGTTTTATTGGTTTCTAAGGAAACCAAAAATTATCAAAATAATAAATTATCAATACGCAAACATTATTAAAACAATAAAATGTATTGATTCTTATTTTATCACTTAAAATAATTAAAAACCAAAACCATGCTTAAATAATCCTCAACATATAATTTAGATTTGACATACAAATATTTGAAAAAACTAAAATATAAAAAAAATGTCTATTTTTAGTAGTTTTTATTTATAGTAAGTTTCACATGCAAACATAAATAGGTATAAAAATATCTTAAAATATCATAAATTATAAAATTATCCTATCAAAATAAATTCAACTAAATTTGACATCCGGTCCTAGAAATATACATTTTCAAAAAATAGAATTTTTTTGAAAAAAACCATTAAATGGTAATTTTAGACCATTAAATGATAATATATGGCATCTAAAAATATCTAAATCAACTTTAAGAGAATAGGGTATCTTATAAAATCGTATAAATTTTTGATATGGTCTTTTTAGTATGTGGAAGAGCTCAAATAGAGCTATGGGTTAAAAGTTATAGCCTTTGGAAGATTGGCCTATTTTTTCTACATCATTCACCTATTTTTGAAAACAACTTAGCTCGTACAAGTTGGCTTGATTATACTAATACCATGTTTATTTATCAATCTTCTTCAACTCCAATTCTATAATCCAAGTTTTGTATTCTTGCTTCAATCCTTCGCACTATACCAAATACATGTTATAATTCCCTTGCCTTGTGCTTACTATCTTCATATCTAAAACCTACATTATCTTTTCCTTCTTCTTTGGAATATGTTTCTCCCAATTTAATTCTTCATATTCTTCACCTTTAACACCTTCTCCATATAATTCATATAAATATGAAACACTAAATACTAGAGAGATATTAAAATTTTGTAGTAAACTCACCTTGTAATCATTATCATTAATTTTCTTTGCAATTTTATGTGGCCCAATTTTATTGTACTTCAACTTATTGTACGTAACTTTTGAAAAACAAATTTCCTCAAGTAAACCATTACCAACTCTTCTTATTCAAATAACTTGGATCTTCTTCTAACATCTATTGATGATTTATATTTATCATTTCTTCCTGCAACACTCTTCTTAGTCCTTGCAACTACTGCATATGCTCTACAAACAACTCTTCATCATCATTAATTTGATCTACTATTGGTAATTGTACCAAATATAAAATACACATATTATTTCTCTCATAAAAAATTTGAAATAGTGATTTTCTTGTTGATCTATTCATTAAACTATTATATACAAACTCATCTTGTGATAAATTCAAGTTTCAATGCTTAGGCTTTTCTCCCACTATGCATCTCAACAAATTTCCCAACCTCCTATTCATAACTTATGTTTGTCCATCTATTTATGGGTGACATGCACTACTAAATTATAGCTTATTACTCATATTCTTCCACAAAATCCTCTAAAAATGACTTAGAAATTCTGTGTCACTATCTAAAGTAATTGTTTTTGGAACACCGTGACCTGATAATATCCCTATAAAATAATTTTATAACTCTAGTGACATCATTGGTTTTATTAAATGTAATGAAATAAAACATTGTATAAAATTTGTCTACAATAAAAAAATTGAATCATTATCTCTTTATGTGTTTGTAACCCCAACACAAAATCCATACTCAAATCTATTTATGGTCCTTTTAGAACTGATAATGGTATGTATAATCTAATAGTTTGTGCATGTCTTTCATCCACCTAACATATTATACAACTTGAAACATACCTTGTTAAGTATCTCTTTATCTTTGTCCAAAAATACTTTTCCTTCACCAAAGCTTTTATTTTCACCTTACCAAAATGTTTGGCCAAACCACCATTATGTAATTATATTATTGTATTGTCTTGCAGAGACCCGAATGGAACACATAATTATTTCCCTTTGAAGAGATAACCTTATTTTATAATATACTCATAATTAATATATACATCCCATCTACTAATGGATTCATTACTACTGAACTACCTTACCAAAATATGCATCAGTATCATATAATTCTTTCATAGCTTCGAATCTAACTAATTCACTCACCATAGTAGTTAATAATGCTACCCTTCTAGTCAATGCATTAGCTACTTGATTCTATTTTCTTGATTTATATTTCAACATAAAAGTATACTCTTTCTAGAAAGAAACCCATTTTGCATGCCTAATATTCAACTTCTTTTATGTATTTACATACTTCAAAGTCTCATGATCTATAAATAGTATAAACTCGTTAGGCACTAGATAATGCCTCCAATGTCTTAATGCTTCTATAATTGCATAAAGTTCAACATCATAAGAAGAATGATTCTTTATTACCTCATTCAATTTCTCACTAAACTATAATATTGGCTTTTCTTCTTGACTCAGCATAGTACCAATTCCCATAAATAAAGCATCACATTCAATCTTAAATACTTTGTTAAAATATGGTAATACTAAAATTGTTCTTTCTATAATCTTCTTGTTCAGAAGTTCAAAGCTTTCTATGGCTGCTCTATTCCATGCAAATTTCATCCCTCTAAAGCAATCTATTATTGGTGCCATAATTTTACTAAATTTTTTAATAAATTTTCTATAAAAAGTTTCTAAACCATGGAAACTTCTTACCTCTATAGTGCTTTCTGGAATAGGCCACTCAACAATTTCCTTTATCTTTTCTTAATCCATTCTCACATCATTTTCTAAGACTACAAATCCAAAAAATGCCAAATTATTATGCATAAACCTATACTTCTTCAAATTTTCAAACAACGTTTCCTTTCTTAACAAGTCCAATTTCATTCTTAAATGTTGTAAGTGTTCTTATTTAATCTTACTAAATATAAAAATATCATCAAAATAAATAACCACAAACTCAATAATATATTCTCATAGCACTATATCCATCACCCTCATGAATGTGCTAGGTGTATTAGATAATCTAAATGACATTACCATCCACTCATATAATCCATCCCTAGTCTTGAATGTAGTTTTACACTCATCTCCTTCATGAATTCAAATCTGATAATAACCACTCCTTAGATCAATCTTGGTAAAATATTTTGCTTCTACAAGCACATCCATAATATCATCTAAATGAGGTATAGGAAACCTATACTTGATTATAATTTTATTAATTGCTCCACTATACACACACATTCTCCATCCTCCATCTTTCTTTGGAGTTAGAAAATCTAGTTTTGGACATGGACTCATACTCTCCCTTATCACTTTATTTTTTAGTAATTCAATATCTTGTTTATCTAATTTTATGTGTTATGTTGGACACATCCTATAAGCTTCTTGATTGGCTAGAATTGAACCTAGAATAAAATCAATGTGATTCTAATAGCTCTCTTCGATGGTAAGCCATTTGGTAACTCATTAGGAATAACTACATATCATTTCAACACTTTTGATTCTTTTGTTGGTATTTACACCATTTCTATGTCTTCATTCTTTGCTACTAATAGATAAAAACAACCTACTACCTTCAGATCTTGGATAAATTCTTTCGTAAAGAGCATGATTTTTATCTTCACTTCCTATTTAAGAGGTAAAAAACTACCTTTGTACCACCTTTCCATAAAGTGTATGTGTTCTTTACTCCATCATGAATTACTTTCCATTCAAATTACCATGGTCTTCCCAATAACATATGGCATGCATCCATCATAATAACATCACACCATATTTCATCATTATAACTTTTTCCTATAGAAAACTTGATTTTACAACATTTATCTACTGTAACTTCATTCCATTTATTAAACCATGATATCCAGTAAGGATTAGGATGTTTTTGACATTTCAAATTTAGTTTCTCTATCATTTCTTTATAAACCATATTTTCACAACTACCACCATCTATAATTACTTTGTATACGTTTCCACCCAAAGTACATCTTGTCCTAAAAATATTTGATTGCAGCCATGAATCACCACCTTATTTAGTCTAAACTTGTTCCTTCCTTGGAGCAATCATGGTTCTTATAATCATGAGATTCTCTTCGACATCTGCAGGGGCAACTTCAATATTTTGCTCCTATATCTTGCCTCAATTAGAATCACTTTTGGGTGATCTTCTTACCTCCTTTTTTGATCTTGATAGTGTGGATACACAAATTCTCTGTGTCCTTCTCCACATCTATAATAGACATAAGATCTAATTTTATTTATAAACCATCCTCTAACACCATCATAACCTCATCCTCTCTAAAACTCTATTCCTCTTTCTTGGTATTGAAACCCTTACCTATTATCATCTTACTTTTTTGTACCATGTGATGATTCACTTCTATTGGTATTAAACCCACATATGATGTTATCAAAACCACCTCATCCCCTATTTAGAGGGTATCTACCTCTTCCCAAACTAAAAAATGTTCTTCTCAAATTATATCTATTTTGTTTCTTTTTTGCCTTCAAAGCTAATTGATAAGACTCCTACATGCAAAGTATTATATGCATGCTTAATTCATATTGATTAGAAAATTTTAAACCATTTGCATACCTTGAATCCATCCTCTCTTCTCTTGAATCATGCTTCAATCATATGAAAAGCTTATAAAATTCATATGTATACTCTTGTATATTGTGATTTTTTTGACTCAAATTCTAAAATATTATGTATAGGGTTTGTGCATAATCTAGAGGAAGAAATTTATCCCTAAGATTCTTATCCATGTTTTTATATTAATTAATATTCTCTTTACCTCTTATCTATCTCTCTTTCTATAGGTGATCCCACTAAATCCTTGTATGACCTTTTAATTTTGTCCATGCAATCTTTACCTTCTTGTCTTCTCTCATAGTCTTTCACCTAAAGAATATTTCCATGATATTCATCCTATCTATCAACTCTTCTAGTTTGAAACTACCTTCATAATCTAGAACATCAACCTTGATTCCTTCATTTATTCCTTCTAAATCCTAAACCATCCTCTCTTCCATTGATGGTAGCTTTTCTTGTTTTTCTTCTTCTTGAACTATTTCATCATGTTTTGTGTCCTCCTCATCACCACCTCATCTTCTTCTCTAATTGCTGATAACCTTAGTTAATTGTTCAAATTGCCTCTATAGATCTTATATAGTTTAGTTCATGTGGGAAATACCTCCTCATCATCTTACCATGTCTTACTCATCCAATATTAAAACTTGCTCTAATATGAAATAATGAAACTAAAAACTATCAAGATAATAAATTATCAATCGACAAAGATTCTCAAGACAATAACTTGTATTTATTCATATTGAATGAATTGAAATAATTATAAACCCAAACCATGATTGAATAAGCCTCAACTCATAGTTTAGAGTTGACATACAAAAATTCAAAAAAAATAAAATCTAAAAAAATGTCCATTTTTAGAAGCTACTATCTATAGTAAGTTTTGCATACAAGTGTGCATCTCTAAAAAATTGTCAAAATATGTTAAATGTTAAATTTATCCTATAAAATGAAATTTGACTGAAGTTGATATCTAGTCCTAAAAATATACAATTTATAAAAATAGATATTTTTTAAAAAAATTACTAAATGATAATTTTGAACCCTTAGATAATCACATATGGCCTCCAAAAAATATCAAAATCAACTCTAAGAGAATAGGGAATATTAGTAAAACATCAATATTTTTGGAAAATCATTTTGGCATGTGGAAGAGATAAAATAGATCTATAGGTCCAAATTATGGCCTCCAAGAGATTGGCCTATTTTTTCTATGTCAGTTTCACACTAGTTGGGGTCATTCTCATGACACATATAGGTAGATTTGTAATTTGTCTATGGATTTTCTTCTTGGTCCTATTTTTATCATTATTCCATAATTTGAAAATGCCAAAAATCCTATGACTTACTTTAAAAACCCATGAAACTAATAATAAATCTCAAGCTTTGAATCAAGCTAATTCTCATTTGACCATCTTTCAAACCACTAATATAATCAAGACAATCCCATCCCTTTCACCCATAATTCATAATGTCTTATTGACCTAACTCCTAAAGAGAATGTGGTTTATATTACTAATATGTGAAGGGTGGTTGCTTTTATTGATCTTCAACCCATCTACACCCTTCCATTCTCTCACATATTTTGTTTTATCCAAGATTCTTCTTCAACTCATTTAAATGACATGGGGTAAGATGACCTTATAAATTTTAATTAACCAATTCCAACTCCTCCCTTCGATCACACTTCCCATTCTATTTTTGTTTTTTGTAAATCTTCTTTACCTGACACAAATAATATTCAAGCTACTATTAACATTTCTTCTAATGATTCTCAACCCACACCTACACCAACTGCTTTAGTGTTTCAACATAATTTAAAACATAGTTCTAAACCTTCTCCCTATTATCAACATAAATTCTATTATAATTCAACTCCTCCTTCTGAGGACTTCTTTCAGGACTATGCACCTATTTATAACAATCTTCTTATGGGTTATAATAAGTGGGATTCTATTATGTAAATCACTAATCTTCTATCATAAATTCCATTCCCTATTCTTATCAGGACCTCTCTTCACCATGGAAACTATCTTATGCAATTTTTGTTTGAAATGAACATACCTCATCCTCCCCTAGCAAGATGTGAAGCACCCATATTTAGATATGAAGATAATATATTAAAACAATGTGAAGAGATATCCACCCATGTTGATGAAATAATTGACACATCTCTTTCCCCCAAGTTTCCCATGACTTATATGATTTTTGATGAGATAATACTTCATGCGAGTGTTCCTCTTCTATTCATTAGTGTTTGAATTGGTTATATCCAAGTCAAGCATCCCTTGATTGATGAGTCTTCTGACACTTATGTTTCCTCTCTTTATTTTGTCAAAACCCTTAGATATTCTAAATGTAATCTAAATTCCACATGAAACACATGTCAAGGATATGATCGAAGGCAAATGCCTCCATTATATTATGTGAGGATTCCCATTACCACACCACCTATCACCATTCATGTGAAGGTGATGATATTTAATATTCCTCTACCTTACAACATCTTTCTTGGTAGGACATGGACTCACCATATGAAAAAAGTTACTTCTTACACTTGTCAATGTATTAAATTCCCTCATAATGGATCAACCTATAGGATTTAGGGTGACACTAACCATTGAAATTTCAAACAATTATAAGATTGTGGTGTCTTTAATATTCCTACTCTTGAACCTTTGCCTAATGTTTCATTTCATAAGTCTAAACCATTCAAATTACCCATGAATTCCACTTGAGGTTACAATGGTCATCCTAAATTCTTTGGGAATATTCTTCCTAACCTATTAGATTCTAATGATGATGAGCTTGATGAGTTCAATATTAGGATTAAAAATTTTGATCTCTCACCTCATCTCATCTCTCAGCTTCCTAGTTTTTTTCAATGTCATTCTTGTAAACCACCTTGTGATGATATCCACACTATCTTGACTAAGACTTGACATTCCATTCATCTCACCTCATCAGATGATATTGTCATCCCTATCTACATCACTAATATTTATACACTTGATTATGATAGTTATAACTTAGACAAACCATTCTTAGGCATTCTTATTCAATCCCATGATGTTAATATTATTAATTATTGTTCCTCTTTGTTTCATTTTTTAATGTTTCTTCCCATATTCTATCATATATAGTTCCTAATTTTAGATTTTTTACTCTTTATTGTATGATAGATATGGTGTGTACACCTCCAATTTTTAAAGAACCACATAGTATTATGCTTATGGATCATGTTATGACTGGGCCATATCACTTTGTTACATATTAAGACCCTTATAGCCTAATTATCCCCAAGATGTGTGTAAATGTCCTTTGACCTTCTATAAGACCCATGACCCCCTTAGTAGAACCCACTCTAGAACATAGTCCTCCTTCTTTAGCTAATTCTATCATTTCTTCTAATCCCATCACTCCTTCTATTGAGCCTAGTCCAATACCCTCCCCAACACCACCTTCTTTGGGTGATGGTCTGCTTCCTTTATCATATATGGATGTATTTCCTACCAAATCAGTCAATGATTGCTCATAATATCGATTCACTTTTGTTACACTTTTTCTTATGAGTACTTATACTAAGCCTACTCTTATATTTATCTATTACTTTCATGACATAGACAACCATTAATCCACACATTGTCGCAACATATGATAATATATTGATACTTTGTGACCTTTTCCCCTCAGTCCTTAGAAAATTCCATACCTCCCCAAAGGTACTATATTAGTATATTCATAAGTATGTCAAGGTGTATTTTATTTTTCACCAATGTGGCTCCCATCACATCCATCAATATCTCATCCTTTAGTGGTATCTTAAAGATCATATCTTAACTATTCTTGTACCTTCTACTATTCCTCCCATAAGTCATTCTTATAATAAGGTTCCTCTTTCTTCCCCCATGGTTCCACTATATGTGCTTCCATCCTATCCTGTGGTCCCTTCTTCACATCCTATTACTCCACCCATGAATCCTTCATCCATGGACATTCAATCACCTATAGATCCTTTTCCACCTATGAGTCCCTCATTTTTGAATCCCTCCCCACCGATGATTCATTCATCTATTTTAGAGTCCAATCCCAAGCATTATTTTAAGAACCTGTTGCCTTATATACCTCTTCAACATGATCCATCAAGCATTCCTACCTTTTATATTGAAGAGATTAGACGTGAAGTATTTTCCATGTTTTTTCTAAATATAGAAGATACATTTGTTGTAGTTTGCATCCAACTTCATATAGATTTATTAGATGTTCTAGATAATGTGTGTTGGAAAATCTATTAGTGATTGTGAGCACATGCATGGTGTTCTTACATTTTAATTTTGGATTGGACGTGTTCTCTAATCTTATCTTTATCTATTTTTTTATATCATTTGGCATTTTATCAAATTCTTATTTATCTTACAAGAAGACTTTTGTTTCACACTTTATATTGCTTATAATGTCATTTATGTTTGCCTATATATGACTTCTTTATCATTCCTTTCTTTTTCTTCTTGATTATATTTCTTAAAAACTCCCTTATTTTCTTTTCATGATTATTTGCTTTGTTATCTCTATATATGTAGATAATTATTGTTGTAACTTTATTATACAAACCTTTTTCCTTTTAGTCATTCTTTATTTACCATGTGATCGGTTAGCAAATAATTAAATCTCATTATAATCTCCTTTTACCGATCCAATTTGAATATCTTTTCTTCTCTTTTTATAAACTATGCATATATATGGTTGAGCCATGAGATAACATTCTAGTTCATTATTTAGCCTAAGTGTTCTAGTCAGTATTCTCTTTGGTCACTTAGCTTACGTTAGCCTAAGCCTACAAATCATTCATGTGTATCATTCTATCTCTCATTATTTGTTATTCCAATTTTGTATGGAGGAGGAATCTAAAAAAAATACTTGAAAACATTCAAAATATTCAAAATCCAAATCATTTAAAAAAAGGTAATGATACAAAAGGCAAAAAAATTCAAAATTTTTTAAAATTCAAATAACACTAAAAGACATGATTTAATGCACATCGCCTTCTTCTAGTCAAATCTCAAACTCCAGAATTGGTCTACCAATAGATCAAAGGTCCATTTGGGTATGCTAGGCAATTAGATTATAAAAAGAGAATCAAAAAATTCTTTTAGTGGTACCTACTTTCTCACACAAGGACCCAATATTTGTTGTAAATTCACTTCGCAATGAGGGGTCATGAAGAATGGGAAACACATCATGGGAAGGTAGGTCTATTTTATTTTTCTTATACCAATCTACCTTCATGAGTTGATCTTAGTTGCATGATTATTTTCTTATAGAGATTTATGTCTATAGTGAACAAGTTTCCTTTGTACATTGATGGTCACTAGTCACTTAGTGTCTTCTGATGTCTTGAATATGCCTCTTGTATCCTAAGGTTTTATCATAAAATTATCAAGTTATGACTTTTACATTCCTTCTTTCATGCATTACATTCCTCATATTTCCTCTTGAGATTTTTTTTTCCACTCATCACTCCCCTAGGGATTGCATTTGTGAGTTGCATTGTAAGACCATAGATAGGACGTGACCTTCCTCATAAATTACCAAAATTTCACATTTATATTACCAACATACCTTGTTTATATATTTTTTCATTATTTTACCTCATTGGTTTTTCCTTCTTGAGTTGTAGTGTAAAACCATGGATAGGGCCTTGCCTTCCTCATAAAAGTTTCCAATAATCAAAATCACAATCTAAAATTACATGTGTCAAATATGAGATAAGATGAGATTTATCATGAAGTTACATGTCATTTACATGCTTCCCATCTTGATTTAGTATGTTTAATGCTTACTTCATTATTCTTTGACTCTCATCCTATTATTTTCAAATTTCCTATAAGAATCCAACCATTTCTTGAATTTTTCATACTTCCCAGCTTGAATTAATGTGATAAATTTAAGACCACTTTTTCCAAATATTATTTTTATTTTATACTTATCAATGTGGTTTATTATTATTTATTGACTTAATTAATTTATTTTTTTACCATTTGTTCTTTTTGCATTCTTTCCATTTTATTAAATTATTTTCAAACCTCCCAATGTGATTTAGTGTGATCTTACATGCTATAATTTGGTGTTCATTTTACTCTTGGTTTGAAAACAAAATTTCTAGCATATTGTTTACCACCCTTTTGTTCATTATACTTAGTCATTTTATTTTTATTAGACATTTCCCAACATGAAATAGAGTTTGTAATACATTTTTGATTGATTATTATTTTACCAGGACTATTTTTTCTATTCCTTTTTAACCATACATGTGCCCTACATTATGCTAGAAAAGAAACCACAACCCATATATTTCATATAACATATCCAACAAAAGGTAAATACATGTGCTATAAATAAAAATATCCAATCATCCACAACCACAACCATAATATAAACATATAAGATATGCATCTAATTACCAATACATCATCTTAGCTATAAGGTTAGGGTCTATCTTGTCTATCTCATGGCTTAGCCATATTTCCTATAGATGCCTTGGACTATCCCCTCTAAATGGTATTTTATAAAGATTTTTTTTAATATCTCAATCCTGTCACCTATCCCTGTATGTTGGCCACTTGGGCTTGTACCTACACTAGCTGGGCATGTACTTAAGCTAGCTGGGACATGGTATCCATATGTGTGGTTCTCACCTAAGCCAAGGCCTATCATGCCTATTCTACTCTCAGTCCCATGCCTACTTGTGGATATGGATCTTCCCTATGCACTTTTACTCACCTCACTACCTCTCTTGCCAGTCTAAATTAGCTCCCTAAGGTAGAGTCTATCTTAAGATACTCCAGTGTTATCAAGTTATAGGGCACCAACACCTCATCAATGATCTCATGTAGTGCTCCCATCACTTGAGATCCCCATCTGGTCTCCTCCTCTTCAATATCTAAAAAAATGAAACCAAATATATATTATATCAATGATATATCTCAATATCTATCTATATCAAATAATTTAAGAAAATTTCAAAACCAGCTATTATTATATATCTATATATCACATACCACCAACTCATCATCTACAAAACCACTAAGCACAGTCTCCCAATCAACACATCCTTAAATAACCTCATCTTTAGGTCAACACCCAAATGTAAATCCCAAATTTTCTACTCATGCCTATTTCAGGCTATGCCTAAGTGGTCTCTCTATTGCCCAATTCTATCCTATCCCACCTAATGGGTCATTTGGGATGACCATTATCTCTACTCTCTCCTACTGTTGATGCCTCCATCATCAATGTGATTGAGGTGGTTGTTGCTCCTCTTATTATAGTTCTAGTTGTTTCACCTCTATCACCCTTATGCCTACATCAATCTCCTCTTTGTCTACTACCTATAATGCTCGACTAGTCCACTATCTCTTATGATGTGGTCTGATCATTGGCCTAATAACTAGTTTCCCTAATCTATCTCTTCCCTTCATATCTATCAAATGTATATCAAAAAGTGTGCATACCACTATCTAAATTATTGGGTGAGGGATTCCTATATATCCTAGTACATGTGCCAATAGATTTAGCTCTATTCACCAAGTATAGTAGCCCATAATCTGTGTCTATGCAAATATTGGTGCTACTATCTCCCAACTCAGCCATATCATAATATTGTGCCCATAATGCTTCCACATAATGTCTACTTTTTTAAATATCTATAACATTGGCATATGGGGCATGAACCACTCTACTTTATCCTTTCACCACCTTTGTACCGAAGGCAACCAATCATCAACCAAATGGGGCAAGCCAGTTAGCCTATACATAGGGGACCTCTCATATATCCATAAAATTAGTAATATAATAGGGCCTATAGACTTATTCCCTCTAGAAAACATCCCATACATTTTATGCATAATTTGTACCCATATGATAATGCCTAAATCACACAAAACACCATGATTTAATATAATCTTACATAAGGCTATCACATATAGTGGTACCTTGCCATCTGACTTATGACATAACATTTATGCTATCACAAGTCATATAAATTCATTCTATATATCTATAATATAAAAGGTAAAAACATCAAACAATCTAGCTCTTAATCTGAGATATATCTTCTCTAAGCATGTCACCTATATGGCTAAAGCTCTCCTCTCCTCTTGTTTATATGTGACTCCCATGATAATGGACATACTCTTATAGGTAGTCCTTAGATCACATGGACATCCTCTAGGGTGATACCCACCAAAATGATATCCCAATCAAACTCCCAAATAAATATATTAGTAAACCATTCCTAGGTTCCCAAGAACATAACTATCAAATCTAGACTCAATGGGATCCTAAACATATATATAATCCCTCCTAGACCTAATCTATTTAATCTCACTCGATCCTCAACTGAAAATCATTCCAAAAGGTTTGGGATCCATGTCGCATGCACCAAGCACCAAAATATTGGATGCCTCTACAACCATAAAATAGAAAAAGATGTATTAGATCCTCCACGTCATTTATCATCATTTTTTTTTTAATTTTAACAAAAAATAGTCTAATTTATTATAATTTATTCATTTTTAATATATTCAACCCATTTGTAGACTAATCATCCATTTTATCCCTCATTCAGCCATTCTAAGCCTTTCTAGCAGTTTTTAGCCTATTTCATGTATTTTCCTACCATTTTGTTCACTTAGTCAAATACTAGGTTGAGAAAAAAAATCATTATTTTGACCAGGTTGACATTACAAATTATGTCGACCCTTTAATTTACCCCCTTTAGTACTAAGTCATCATAGTGAATTTTTCTACTAGGTTGATAGTCACGTACTAAATAAATAGTCTAGTAAACAAACTATTTTGGTACATCCTTATTTATCAAAATTTCACCCTACTAGGTTGACTGGGTCAACCTAGGTATTTCTATCATTTGACCCCTTCCATTTTTAGTATTAAATCCTTCTCTTAGTTATTAATCTGATCCCTTCAAAACCATTTACCTATTTAGATTTTACAACCCCTAGTGACTTTTTTGGGTTCATTTTAGTTCCTAAAATTTCTCTAAATTACAAATTTATAAAAAGCACTTAATTCCAATAAAATATTCAAAAACAAGTTTGAGATTTTTAGTTGCCTACCTATGTTTCACCCACTAGGAGACCCTCTCATATCGACTATCGTCTCCTCACCATCCTATCTCATTCAGTCTCTAAGATCTCCTTTTCTCTCACTCACATGTCAAAAATAACTAAGGACTTCCCTTTCATCCTCTTTTAAGTTACTTTTCACAATTCATTACCTCTAAAATATTTTTTGTTTGATTCCTTATTTTGCCTATATCTTTATTTTTACTCATCCATTTTTCAAACCATAAAATTTTATAAAATCATGATGAGATAGAGAATATTTTCCATTACTACATGCTTGTCTTCCAATTGTTTTGATTTTTGGTTATCTTTTCCACTAATCTCTGTAGGTTCACCAAATATTCATCACATTAAATTCCTTAACTTCTCTTGTAGTCTAATTATTTATCTATATAAATAAGGTAAGTAAAGGTATGTGTTTTTTAGTTATTTCCTTTCATTTATCTTATTTGATCCTTGCTACATTTTCCTTATCACTAGTGTTATGTGTTATCATGTTATATTCCTGAAGCACCATCCCCTATTGCACTCACATGACACATGATGAGGTTTGAGGGGCTCATATATATACACATATTATTTTTAAACTTTTATAAATTATTGGCACTTTCTATATTTCAAGAACCTATCAAGTCTCAATATCTTTGAGTTCATGTCTTAAGCGTGGATCGAGAAAGGGGGAAGACCATTGCTACTTTACAAGATTATTTTCACCTTTACCACTTGTTATCTAGATACTTTTCTCTTAAAAAAATTATCCTTAAGCTTATTATTATCTATTTCACAATATCTATATATTTTATACCTTTTATCCCCTTTTACCTAGCCTTCACCTCTTTTTGATAGTTTTGGGTGAAATTCACTTAGGGTCTAGGTCAGAGCTTGGCTGACCTATCCCATGACCTAGTGAATTCTTATCCAAAACTATACTAGGTTGACTAGGTCAACCTTGTATAATTTTGGGTGAACTTCACTTAGGCTCTAAGTTCACTCTTCATTTACCTAGCCCATGACCTAGTGAATTCTTGTCCAAAATTATGTCATGTTGACTGGTTCGATGATATCAACTAAAACTTTTAGAAGGGATTATGTTTAAATCCACCTATATATAAGTTCATTTCATTATTATTTAGAGAAGAGAAGAAGATGGAGTATTTTACATTTTCTTATCCACCATTCTAGTTGAGGATCAAGCTTAGGGTTTCATACTTTATTTATAGATATGGATATTATCTTATAGATAATTATTTTATATGCATTGATATGTAGTGTATCCTAGAGCTGATTTATTATTTTCATCCTTACATACCATAATAAACTATTATGAGGCACCTTGGCCAAGGGATAAATTGAGACTCAACAAGTCCATCTTCAAAGGTATCTATTCCAAAATTTGTTCATCCTTTAAAAGAGTAGATAGATATTTATTTGTATTTCTCTTCCATGTATTAGGATTATATATACATTGATTTGAGTATACGTCTTCTATGCATGTTTATTTTTATTATTTCTATCCCCCACTTTGTACCATAAGCTTTAGTGAGAACTAGATTTGAATGTAAATTAATTTTTATTAGTTTAGTGATAGATATCAAAACATAGGACTTCCTTAAGGTTATTGCATTATTTTGCTTGATTAGAGGCTTTGAGACCCTCCCTAGCATTGTCTTTTGTGATAATATATCTACTAATCAGGTCCAGTGGATCCCCATATTGGTCACATTCCTAATTATGTGTCCCCAATATGAAGTGTATGGTATGATATATCTTATTTGAGACAAGATTGATTTATATACATGATGCAGTTCTAAATTCATATAAACTCCACTCTCAAATTGAGATCAGATGAAATAGTGGAGGCTTTTTTAAGACATGCTACAATACCAAGGGAATCACTTCATTCCTTCAGTGAGATAGTTTTAGATGACTCTCTTGTACCTATTATCTTGAGATCACTACCACCTACATATAGGAAATTTTTTACCACCTTGACTATCATAGAACAAAAACCAAGTTTTAAAAAACTGGTAAATATGGTATAACAGGAAGAGTCTTTCAATAGTCACAACAACCAAGAAGAACATGTGCTAGATTCTCATAACCATAAAGGCAAGAAACCATTAAAATATTCATCAAAACATAATCCATGGCATAATTCACAAGGAATAAAATCATATAAATAATGTCTCATTTTTGGTCATCAGGGACATGAACTAAAATATTATTAGTATAATACATTCAAGAAAGTATTTTCTAGTGGTTAGAAGTCCACTAACCAAAAATTATCCCCAAAGACATTCAATAAACCACAACGATATAGAAAGTGGACTTGGTAGAAAAATCAAACAATAAGGCAATATTGAAGAACATGATGATGAAGATGACTTCCTATACTTGACATATCTTCATGATGAATCCACATCATAAAATGAAATATGGTATGTTGACTCAGGTGCAACCTGATAGATGATAAGTAGAAAATATTTTTTTTCACTTTGAAGTACACACCTAACAAAAATCATGTTTCTTTGGGTGATGATACCTCATATAGTGTATAAGGAATTGGGAACATTGCCTTACACTTAAGATTACAAACATGTAATATCATTGATTTTATTTATATACCTGGTCTAACCAAAAATAATTAGTTATCAATCAAATCTTAGTCCACAATTTTAAGATTAAATTTGAGTATAAAGGTGAAACTAAATTATATTTGATCAGAGTAAAATCTAGAAACTTCAAATTTGTTGCATGAGCATCTAATGTGAACTATATGTTTCATCTTGATTTCATTCAAAAAAATAATCAAGTACTCATAGCAAAGAACATAGACTCAACATAATTATGGCACATAAGATTTATCCACATGATTTTTTTATATCTCAACACAATCCACCACTACAACATGGTAAGAGGACTACCAACTCTTAAAGAGGGTACAAACAAATGTCATGATTGCTTAATAGGTAATCAACATAGAGTTCCATTTTAGAAAAATACCTATAAACCTAATGGTAAATGTTGACTAATTTGACTAAAAGTCAAATTGGCTAAACCCCTTATATATTCAAACTTGATATAGGGTTTATTAAGGGTGAGAATTATGTACCATGTTTTTAGTGAGGTCAAATAATATGTCTTAACATTAATCATATTTGTATAGTTCACCTCATCCCACATTTTATCACCTTTGGGTCACCTATATGAGTTATACAATTTTATTCCTAAGACAAGTGTTTTAAATTTTTTTTAAACATACAATCTATCATATGAGATTCATAATACTATTTTATAATTGACTATTGCAGGTTCCACATTGAAAACAAGTAGATATCTCCATAAAGATGTTTTGATCTTATATACACTATACAATATCTCTATCATGTGTGATAGATCCCAAAGTGAAATTTTAGCTCCCAAAAACTCACTTAATTTTTAATTTTTCCTTTAAAACTCCAAAAATAGATAAAACTAGTTCATGTTCTCTATCACTCTCTCATTCAAGGTCAAACTAGTCCATCAATTTTCCTTCTATATGGACTGGAGAGGTAGACTTAGACAAAATGAACTTGAGGGATTGAATTATTATATATGATATATAATTTCATGTAATTATTTCTAAATTTTTTGAATTTTACTCAATGAAAAAACTCTAAAAAGTACAGTGACTCCTAGTTGACTGTGTATTCCTACCACCTGCAAGTTTTCTCTTTTACTTGTATAATATGATGATTTCAAGTGTTAAAATAAATATTTTAGGGAATATTATCCATTATAATATGGTTTAAAAGAGTGTTTTTTGAAATTTAATATGGATATGTAAGTATATCGTCCTACTTTTGTTGAAAGTGCTAAAATTTATTAGTTGGTTGAATATGTTTCCAAGTTACAAGGTTTATTATTTTTTCCATGGTCTCTAGGAAGATTACAAACATGTGTTTAACATTGAAATAACATGGAAATTAAATTTATTCATTTTATCTTATTATTATATAACCTTAGAGTTGTTTGTAAATGAGTCTCAAGATAATGAACATGAAACTAATCAAAGTTTGAACTTATATAATCATTGTTGAGTATGTATGGACTATGGAGGAATCATCTAAAATCCCAAGATACTGGTTATATTCATTCCATAAATTTAATGATTTTTTTAAATTCATATAGAGTCATAATACTAATCCTAGACTAGTATAAGTAATGTCTATAGGTGTAAGATTGAAAAAGTTGCTTAAGGGAACATTTACCTCAATGCCTCCAAGGGATCCTACATCAGATTTTAGGTCTTGCTGGTGAGGTTTCTTGAAGTTGGAATAAGTATAACTAGTTCATTCTAGTAACCTAAGCCTATAAGTCACTTATTTTCATGAAGATAAGTGGTTATATCAAGAATAAAGAAAGGCTGAGTAGCTTTTAACTCATACTGATTTCTACTAAATATGTTATGTGTAAACACAATGTTTTCAACCAAACTTGAACCTAAAATTGCAAATTTATAATGCATTGATAGATAGAGACAAGAGTATAATATTTAGACATTAATGAGTGATTTCAAGTATGGAATGGTATTAATGACTTTAGATTAAGTTAGAGTGATAAAACATAGTGATTCCACACTAATGAGTACCTACATGAGTTTGACCACTTTTTCCCTAGCAACATCTATAGGTTGACACAATCATGTACTAGTTCAAGCTCGTAATAGTAGGTAAACATGGATATTAATAAAAATCATGAAGTTCATATGCATTAACCACTTACATAATTATTAAGGTACTTTATTGAATCTCTCAAACAAATATATATATATATATATATATATATATATATATATATATATATATATATATATATATATATATATATATATATATATATATATAGGAGCTTTAAGATTTCAAAGTGGCTACCTGCAGTTAACATATTCCATAAACTTGTCTTGGATAGTGGGATATTATAAGATGGTTAGCATACAAGGGTGTAATGTGTATAAATTTATATGAAACATTTTTATAATTATGGAATCACACTTTAATTTTATCATAATATGGTAGGAATCATAACATAGATGACCATAAAGGTTTCCAACCTCTACACACAATCAACTAAATCCTGCACAGTCAAACCTAATAGCTAGTCTCTAGGAGTTTGAGGTGTATAATGATAAATTGAAACAAAGGAGATATATTATTTTATTAATATGGTAAACATGACTTAAAATAAACCCTAATAGGTATATTTTATTTATATAAACAAGGGATATTCTCTTTATTCCATCTTAGACAGAGGGCACTTCATGAATAGCATAATTTTCATAAGTGACAAAAGAATGTTGAGATGATGAAGGAGAAAACTTTAACTAAGATTTATATGATATATATAGTTTAATAATAGGTATAAAGAGGTAAAATATACCCTCAAACCATTGTATTACATAAAAATGGTCAAAACATACAATCATACTGAGTTTAAGTGTTTAGGCCTAGATTAGACCTAATACTCTCATGGCCTCAAGATTGATCCAAATGATTTATTTAAATTTAAAAATAATTGGTTGAACTATATGAGAGAATAAAATGCTATTAATATCCATTAGTTTTTAGAGAACAAGATAAATTTGATCATTTAGGCCTAATTCCTTCACAAACCTACTCAGAATACACTGCAAAAACTTGAGGGCAAATTTCCTTCACTCACACAAGTACAGACACTATGTATGATACTCCAAAGAGTTAGTATTTGTTGAAGAGAGTACCTATCAGGATTTTAGTGTAATTTTATGAGGTTTCAACATAAATATTTCATGAACAATCCTTAATAGTCCAAGTGATTAAAAACATTCTTAAAACCCTCATTTTGACCTGATGGTAAGCACATGAGGAATTTTGTATCCAAATGTGGTAGAATTATTAGAGAATTTATACAAACATGGTTATGAATTCTCATAGGCTCCTTGATTTTCATTGTATCCATGTTGTGTTCTGTATGAATGAACCTAGTATGAGTTTTTTGCATGCTTTAATGTTTTCTATAGGTGTAAAGGAGAATTATTAGATGAAAATAATTGTAATAGGTCCTTAGAAAATTCTATTAATCCATAATATCCATTTATAACTCTATTAAATAAATAAAATATTTCTTCTAGACTTATCACTCTAGGCAGTCTAAGCTAACATAGTGAGAATGGACATGACTGCCTACTATGGAAAGTGAGAAGGGTGAAAATGAAGTTGTGAAGGTTTATTTGATAGACTAGAGGACACATATTTATCCAAAAAATTTCCTAACATATTTTTAGGTAATTTCCATGAAAAACTAAAATCCATCTAGTTGACAAGTGTGAAAACAAACTAAAGAAGCCTAATGAATGACTACTAGTGAGTGACCATAAGTCTTAAGAAAGAGACCATGAGGTATATGAGGACTGTTACCATCAGGATTCCACCTTTTCATGATAGTTTTAATGTGTCTAATAATCCCATGATAGTTTCAAGTAATTAGTGGAAGTCTTCATCATCATGGTAGTTTTGAAGAGCAAGGTGACAAATGTTTATGCCACATTAAGGGAGAATTACATGTTTATCTAAGAGGACTTCCTACCCTCTTTTCCACCTCATTCACTTGTTTTCTAACTATTTTATATAGTTGTACATGTGGATTTTTTACCGTTACACTTATCTTCTTCTCTCTCCTTTTCAATTCTCTATAAATACATGCCTTTTTAGTAATTGTAAGTAGTACATAGCTAATATGGTGAATCCCTATTGGTTTAGCACCTTGTTTTGTCCTTTGAATAATACAGCTAATTTTAATTTGAGATATATCATATCTAGCCTAAGTGTGTTAAGTGGTGTGTGTACTTGTCAAGTGATGAGCATACTCTCCTTATTTCTATACTTCCATTCCCATGTTTTGTGTGAGGATATCACTTCTAGTAGGTCTTATAAAGTGTATATGTTTCTTGAGTGTATCTTGAAGTGTGAGATAGACTAGTAGAGTCTATTGTCTGACCTTATTTTCACACACATCTAGATGTGCATAAAAATATACATCTATAATAAATAGTAATGATATAATTCCATAGAGTTGAGGTTAGTTTAAATAGTTTTCATTCTTAGTGTATATGTAAGTGTGCTCATGGATTGATATTTTGGTCTGTCACCTCACTAGTATAGGTTTAATTTATTTTACCTTATTCTATTTATAACATAAGTAATTGGTTTAGTGTAGTTTATGATCTCAAGATACAAATATAGGGAGTTAATCCTTTAACCTAGAGGTCTACCTCTCCCATAGTAAAATCATAGACCTAGCGGTATTCCAATGTTGCCAAAATCTTAGAGTAGGATTCAATAACCTCCTCTGGGGTGAAATATTTGGTGACAATAGTTTTAGCATGTCCATTGGGACCAGGTCCAAAGAGTGGGAAATTGTTTTTTGTTTCTTTCCTTGTATCAGCTTTAGGAAGCATGCAAGATAACACCAATGATGACTCCAAATTAAATCATCTAGTTGTAATCAGCCCATTTATCTATTGTTGAAAGTTTTGATCAATTCTTGTATTTCATTTAATTCATGAGTTTGATATGCATGGATATGATGATAATCCCTACTATGTACCTCCTTTTCAACCTTACTGACCCATGTTATACCCCTCAACATCCCTATCAAAAAATTTATCAATTTTATGAGCCATGGTATTCTTGTAACCATAATATTATTTCCCTAGAAGGACATCATGTTATTTAACAACCCTGTAAAGAAACCTATGAGGAAGGCTACCAAGAATATTATCAGGAAGTACCTTCATACTAACCAAAATATGATTCCTATCAGCCTTGTTAAGAAGTGTCTTTCTATCCATCTCAACTTGATTCTTATCAGTCTAGTCATGAGGAATCAGATAAGTGTATTGATTGGATATCAAGATAGTTTAAAGAAAAATATGAACTTTTAATTCAACAAATTGAATATCATCACAATACCCCCCATTACACTCCTTTTTAACCCCATTTCATACCAAATCCTTGTTGACACTCATGTGAAACTTTCTCAATGGTGAAGAAAAGGTGAGAACATTGGATGAAGAGTTTTATGTGCTCCCTAACCATCTCATTGAATGGTTGAGAGGCGTTGTTAAAAAGTTGATGGATGCGTGGAGTGAATTTGAAAAGGAAAATCAATATAATATCAATGAATAGATGTACTTGAAAAAATGTTGTATCCAATGATCAATAGATATAATAAGAGTGTGGGAAAACAAAGAGTGAAAATAAGCCTATAGTTATTGAAGAACCTGAAGAAGGCTATGAGAAAAGTGGAACTCTTATTGAATAAGGTGTCTTTCCCATTAACCAACCAAAATTTTCACTCCCCCATGAGTCTATTCATGAATTTTCCATTCCCAAGCCCATTTATAACCCTCCATCACACTTAAGAATTCATATCCAAATTATAATCCTATCCATAAACCTCCCACCTCATAACTTCTTGAATGAGAACCCATCTTATGGGAAGCAAGTGAAGAGGAGAAAGCTCAAACAATAACTAATCAAGAGGATGCTTCAAGTAACTATGAAGAAGAAATCACCATATGGACCCATTGGTGAAATTAAGTGAAATTCAATCTTCTTGAGTGAAAGAGAATATGTTAAAGGTAATGTTACAGTTATGTATAAAGAGTGTAGTTAAAGTATGAAAATAGAATTTCTTAAGGACTCTATATCTACTCAATTAGTTGATTTTCATGAACATGATGAAGAGTTTGAACCTAAAAATACAATTGAAGAATAAATTTCCTTACCTCTTGATGGTGTGATCTCAAAATATGATCTTATGCCATCCTAACCTATTTAAATTATAGTCAATTTTTAAGTTGATCAAGTGCTCAAGGACTAATAAAATGAATTTGAAGAGGTAGTGGTTCTTAAGGAGAAGGAGAGAAAGGGTGATTGGTAGTAATAAATTAGGCTTTTCCAAGAGATTGAATAACTTTTCTAAGTAAAAGGTCAAATGCATAAGAAGATAGAGCAAGAAGTTTCCATGGAGGATAATAAACAAGATTGGGTGGAATATATAAATTTCTTTGATGAGATAGAGGAACTTGTATCTATTGATCAATCTGACCTCTCTCAAAGTACCATGGAAGTCAAGGTGGTATGTTTTGTTGAAGCACTATTGGAGGTTACAGCTAAGGATTCTCATGAAGAGGGTGAATTTTTTGAAGTGCTAGAGGAATTCACATTCATAGTTGATTTATTTGAATCTATATTGACTGTATCAAGGATCATGCCAAGGGGATTGGTAAATATCATGAAGGAGATAGAGGTATCACTGCCAAGGTTTAGATTATAACATACTTCATGTATTATTTCAATTTAAGGAACAATAAATGTTTCATGATTCCCCTTTGATACAAGAGGAAGAGACTCATTTAGGTTAGTTTGTGTTTGAGTTAGATTGTTTGGTTTTGTTGTGCATCTTCCATAAGTGTTCTTGAGAACACAAGTGTGTGTTCCTTTGTCTTTCTTTAAGTGTTTATTACCTTTGTTGTTTGGTTTTTATTTGGTGCTATTTTAGAGGAAATTCAATGTCTAATAAATTGAAAGGTGATTCTATATCCCAATGAATAGGATAATTCTAGTTATATCTGACATAGCTAGCTTACCACCCTTAGGAAAACTTTAAAAATGTTGACTAATTTGACCACAAGTGAAATTAGGTCAATATCATATATAGTCAAACTTGATATAGGGGTCTCCTAGGGTGAAAATTATGTACCGTGGTCATAGTGAGGTCAAATAATATGTCTTAACATTAGTCATGTTTGTATAGTTCACCTCATGCCATATTTTGTCACCTTTTGGTCACTTGGATGAGTTTTATAGTTTCCTTCCTAAGAAAAGTTTTTCAAAGTGTTTTCAATGTCCCATGTGTCATGAGATTCTGATTACCATTTTATAACTGAAAATGGTAGGTTATGCATTGAAAATAAGTAGATAACTATAAATAAAAGGAGTTTCTAATCTTGTATAGATTTTATAAAATATCTATCATGTGTGATAGCTCTAGGAATGACCTTTAAACTCCCCAAAACTCACTTCATTATAAATTTTTTTTGAAAAATATAGAAATAGAGAAAACTAGTTCATGTTTTCCATCACTCTCTCATGCAAGGTTAAACTAGTTCATCATTTTTCCTTCTATACGATTGAAGAGGTAGACTCAAGAAAAATGTATTTGAAGGATTAAAGTAATTTGTATGAGATCTCATTCCATGGAATTATTTGTTAGGTTGATGCATTATAACTCATGAAAAAACTATAAGAAGTATAGTGACTCATAGTCGACTATACATTCCTATCACCTGTAGGTTTTTTCTTTTTCTTATATAATTTGATGCTTCCAACTATTGAAATCATTCTCACAGGGTATATTCTCAATTCTCATATGGTTTTCAAGGTTATTTTACATGTATGGATATGGATATTTGAGTAGATCATCCTCCTTATGTTGAAAGTGCAAAAACATGTTAGTTTATAGAATATGTTTCTAAGTTGTAGGGTTTGCTCTTTTGTCTATGGTATCAAGGTAGATTATACATCTATGTTCAGCATCCCAACAACATGAAAAGTTAATTTATCCAAGGTAGATTGGTATTATATAAATTTAGAGTTGTTTGGAGATGAATCTCAAGTCAATGAGCAAGTAACTAATCAAATTTTCAACATATACAGTTAGATACAATCATCTCTAAGTATGTAAAAATTATGGAGGAATAATCTAAAACCCTGAGAGACTAGTTACATTAATTCCATGAATTTAATATTCTTTTTAAAGTCATATAGAGTCATATTACTAATCCTAGACCATTCCAAGTAATGTCTACATGTGTAAGTTGGAAAAAGTTTCTTAAGGGAACATTTACCTTAATATCTCTAAGTAAGGGATCCTCCATCATATTTTAAGTCATGTTAGTGAGGTTTCTTGAGGTTGGAATAAGTCTAAATAATTCATTCTAGTAACCTGATCCTAGAAGTCAATTTTTACCATGAAGAGAAGTGGTTATATCAATAGGAAAGAAAGATTAAGTAGCTTGTAACTCATACCAATTTTTATTAAGTGTAAACATAGTACTTTCAACCAAAATTGAACTTACAACTAAAAATTTATATTGAATTGATAGATAGAGATAAGAGTGTGATCTACAAGCATAGGTGAGTCATATCAAGTATGAATTGGTCTTAATGACCTTAGAGTAAGTTAGAGGGATAAAACACAATGCTTCCACACTAGTAATTACCTACATGAGTTTCCCCAAATCTTCCATAATATAACCCACAAGTCAAATAGAGTCATTTAATAGTTCAAGCTAGTAAGAGGAGACAAACATGGCTAGTAATCAAAATCATGAAGTGGATATGCATTAGCCATATACATAATTATGAAGGCACTTTCATATATTTCTCAAACAAATATCAATATCTACAAGATATTTTTGATGTATGACTAGATACTTACAATCAAAATAGTTTTTAGAATAATCTAGGATAGTTGTATATTACAAGGTGGTTAGCATACAAGGGTTCTAACCTCTATAAACAATGACATTCATGAAGTGCCCTTTATCTAAGACAAAAGAAAGGGCATCTACCCTATTCCTATAAATAAAAATAAAATTTTATGGGTTTTCTTAGGTCATATTGAACATCTATGAAAAAATCCCATATCTCCTTCATTTTCCTTTAGCATTCTACACCTAACATTCATAAAGACTAACTATTTGGACTAATTGTGAAGCATTTATTTGACTATGTGTAGAGGTTAGAACCCTTGTATGACTAGATACTTACAATCAAAATAGTTTTTAGAATAATCTAGGATAGTCATATACAACCTTGTAATATACAACTATCCTAGATTATTCTAAAAACTATTTTGATTGTAAGTATCTAGTCATACAAGGGTTCTAACCTCTACACATAGTCAAATAAATGCTTCACAATTAGTCCAAATAGTTAGTCTTTATGAATGTTAGGTGTAGAATGCTAAAGGAAAATGAAGGAGATATGGGATTTTTTCATAGATGTTTAATATGACCTAAGAAAACCCATAAAATTTTATTTTTATTTATAGGAATAGGGTAGATGCCCTTTCTTTTGTCTTAGATAAAGGGCACTTCATGAATGTCATTGTTTATAGAATTGACATAATAATGTTGAGATGATGATGGATAATCCTTGAACTAAGATTTATATGATATATATAGTTGTATTGGATGTGAAAAGATTTAAATGAGACCCTACAATCATTAGAATACTTACATATGGTCAAAACATATAGTCATATTTAGTCTAGGTATTTAGGCCTAGACTAGGCCTAATACCCTCATAGCCTCAAGAATGATCCAAATGACTTTCTTAATTTTAAAATTAATTTGAGGACATTGATGATAGGATACATGAATGGTAATATCCATTGGTTTATAGATAAGAAGAAAATTTTGATCATTCAAGCCTATTTCCTTCACAAGCCTACTCAAAATACATTACAAAAGCTCAAGGTCAAGTTTCCTTCACTCACACTAGTATGGAAACTATGCATGATAATATAATAATTTAGGATTTATTGAGAAGGGTCCCTATCATGAACATAGTGGAATTAGTGTGAGTTTTCAACATCAGGATTTCATGAACAATCCCTAACAATTTATAGTATAAGAAACCCTCCTAAAACCCTCATTATGACCTGATGGTGAATACATGAGGAATTTTTCATAAAGTGGTGATAAAATTATTATGGAATTGATCTAAACATGTTTAAAACTTTCATATTCTCCTTTATGTTCATTTTATTTTCACTATATTATGTACGGATGGACCTAGTATGAGATAATCTACATGTTTTTATGCTTTTTACAGGTGTAGAGGATAATTCTTGGATGACAATCATTTTAAGATGTCCTTGGAGACCTTTTATATCCTATAATATCTATTTGTCACTATATTAAATCATGAAAATATTTATTATATACTTATCACTCTAGGTTGTCTAACCTAACACAGTGAGAATGGACATGACTACCTCATGTGGAAAGTGAGAAGTGTGACAATGAAGCTATGAAGGTATATCTGATAGACTAGATGAAATATATATATATATATATATATATATATATATATATATATATATATATATATATATATATATATATATAAAGTATCCTAACATATATGTGTGTCATATTCATGAATAAATTAAATCCATGTAGTTGATAATTGTGAAGACAAGTTGAAGAAGGCTAAGTAGTGACTACTAGTGAATGAGCACAAGCACCAAGAATGACACCATCAACTAGAGAGATGAATGAGGAATGTTACCATTAGGATTCCACATTTTCATGATAGTGAAATGTTTTCTAATACCCCTATGATATTTTTAATTAGTCATTGTAATTTTTCATCATCATGGTAGTTTCAAAGAGGAAGGTGAAGAGTCTTTATGCCACTTTTATGGGGAGTAACATGTTTGTGATGGACATATATCTAATAGGACTTGCTAAAATATTTTATAACTCATTCACTTTAATTTTAACAAGATTTTTTAGTTAGACATCTTTATTATTTACCCTTCTACTTTTATTCTTCTCTCTTATTTTCAATGCTCTATAAATGCATGCCTTTTGGCAATTATAAGTAGTATACACCTTGTATGGCAAAACCCTATTGGTTTGGCATAAATTTTTTTCATTTGAATAATAAATCTTAAGTTTATTCTATATATATCATGTCTTTAATAAGTGTGCTAAGTTGTGTATGTTGTTTTCAAGTGATGAACATGCTCTCCTTGCTTCTTAACTACCTTTTACATGTTTTGTGTGAGGATATCACATCCAACAGGGCTCATAAAGTGTATATGTTTATTGAGTGTATCCTAAAGTGTGAGAGGGGATAGTATAGTCTATTTTTTTACTTTCTTTTCACCCACCTCTATATGTGTGTATAAATATTCCTCTTTAATAAATACTAATTCTACAAGGCTATAGAGTTGAGGTTAGTTCTGGTAGTTTTCATTCTTAGTGTATATGCATGTGTTCTTGTGGACTAATATTTTGGTGTATCTAATTACTGCTATATTTTTACATTCTATTACCTTCTTCTCTTTTCACTCCAATTGATTGGTTTAGTTTAGTGTATGATCTTAAGAGAAAAATATAGGGATCTAGCCCTTTAACCTAAAGGTCTACCTTTACCATAGGAAACCCACAGGCCTAGAGGAATTACAACATTACCCAAACATTAGAGTAGGCTTGAAAAACCTCCTATAGGGTGAAATATTTGGTGACCAATAGTAAAATTGATATGGTTTACACTCGATATGTGTAAACTACTGATACCTAGACATGTTGGATTTAATTACTTCATGTTCTTTGTTGTCAATTATTCCTAAAAAATGTGTTTCTATTGTGCATTAAAAAAAAGAGTCAAGATTTCTCAACTTTCAAGAAATTTAAATTGGTTGTTGAAAAATAATCTAGTTAAAAAATCAAGACCCTCTGCTTAGATCGTGGTGGGAGTAAATTAACTAGTAGTAAGTTTAAATTATTTTTCACAAGATAACTACATTCATCATTAAATGGTACATCCACATACACCACACAAAAATACATTTGTTTAGTGGAGGAATTGTAGTATTATAGAAATGGTGTAATATAGGATACATGACTCAAGATTGGCAAAGTCATTTTCTGTAGAAGATGTCAAAACTATTATATATATATATATATATATATATATATATATATATATATATATATATATATATATTCAATAGAGTACCCACTATAGCTCTTGATGGAGTAACTCAACATGAATCCTAATTAGGAAAAAACCCATCTATAGTGAATATTCAAGTTTTTGGATCCAATAAAGTATGCACATTCCTAATTTAAAATGTACTATACTTGATATAAACCAAAAAAACATGTGTTATTAGGGTAAAGTGAAGAAGCAATTGCATATAAAATCATGGATCTAAAAACCAGACAAATCTACACCAATAGGGATGTTGAGTTCTTTAAGAAGAAAGAAGCAAAAACTCCTTTTGAAAGTTCACTTGATAAACAAAATAGTCCCATAGAAGATACATAAGATGGTAATCTCATAGATGAATATAGTAATAATTCTAGGAATGATGATACAATTCCACCACCTACATGAAATACTCAATGTGTGCCTAAATGGTATACAAATACACTCATAGATGCAAAATTGGATGGTGTTCTAAAAAAATAGACAAAGGATTCATAGTATGGATTGAGGTGTGGTTAATTTTTCCTTAATGAGTACAGTTGTTGAATATGTTGAGCCCTCTAAATTTCAATAAACCCTATAGTTGAAGCCTTAGAAAGATATCATAGATGTAGAATATAAGTTAGTGATGAAAAATAGAACTTGGCAGCTTATAAATCTTCTAATAGAGTAGAAGTCAATCAAATGTAAATGCATCTTCAAGATGACGTACAAATTATATGTTAGTCTCAATAAACACAAGGCAAGAGTGGTTGTAAAGGGTTATGGTCAGAAATAAGGCATTGGCTATAAGGAGACATTTGATCCCACAACAAAGATCAAAACTATTAGTATGATTTTTTATATTATCACATAGTTTGGAAGGAAAGTACATCAAATGGACATGAAAATTTCCTTCTTTAAAGGGCCCTTATAGGAATAAGTCTACATGAATTAACCATAAGGATATGTCGAATAAGAAAAAGATGATAAAGTTTATACACTTGTCAAATCATTGTATGGTGTTAAACTAGTTCCCAAGGTGTGGTATATCAAAATTGATGAGCATCTCTTAAAAAATTGATTCAAAAGGAGTCTATATGATCCCAATCTCTACTTTAAATAATTAGGGGGAAATAGTAATTATCATTTTATATGTCGATGATCTATCCATCACTCATAGTCTAATGAAGATGATCAAATCAAGAAATAAATATCTAAAGCTATCATTCAACATGAAAGATCTTGGGTTTCTACATTATTGTCTTAGCTTAGAAGTTTGGTAGAGAAAAAATTAAATTTTTATATCTCATCTCAAATATGTTAAGATAATGCTCGAGAAATATCACATGGTTGATAGAAAACTAATTTAGACACCTATGGAGATAAAACTTCAGTTGTCATGAGCAGATATATTACCATAGGTAAATGTAACTATATATCAATTGTTGATGGGGAGTCTGATTTACCTAACCTACACAAGGATAGACATTAGCTATGTTGTTAGTTACCTCTCAAAGTTCATGCCAAAGCCTAATATCAGTCATTGGAAAGAAACAAAGTGTGTATTGAGGTACATTAATGAAACAAGGGGTTGTTTTTTCTAGAATACAAGAAAAATAATAACTTCTTGGTAGGATTCACGGAATTAGATCTTGTAGGGAACATTGATGATAATAAATCCACTCTAGGATTTTTATTCTTTTTGGGATTTGGAAAGATGTCATGGAGGAGTAAGAAACAAAATTATGATTCAAGGTCCTACATAAAATAATAATATCATAGCACAATAGGATTTATTTGTGAAGTGATTTGGCTCAAACATATACTTAAAGATTTGGATTACTACAAAATCAACCAACAATTCTTCATGTAGACAATAAATGAGTAGTGAAGCTTGTTTGCAATCTATTATTTCATGAAAGCACTAAACATATTGAGGTATAATTTCATTTCATTTGTGAACATTTTCAAAACAACATCTAGCTCTAGTATTTCCTGATAAATCAACAATGTGTAGATGTTTTTATTAAAGTGATTGCAAAAATAATATTTGAGGCATTCATATAATTTCTCTCATGTTCACTTGAGATAATGATGAATTAAGTGGGTACATATAAAGATGATTAATTCACCATTGTAAATAAATAAGTAATATTTTATTACATATAGTTGTTTTTAGTTAGTAATTAGTACACGGTTACTCATCATAAATAATAGTTAAATTATGTTAAGAGATGAATTGGATTATCTTTTAATCTTGACATGTTTTTTTACCTAGATGGTTATTTAGGAGGTAGTTTTTTTAATCTAATAATGCTATTCTCGATTTACTAGGACTATTAAAATCATATGTTTTTGTATATAAATAAAAGCTTCCTAATCTTACTTTTTTTTAGTGTAATGAATACTAAATTATTCTTCCTCCATAACATCATTAAAAAATACAAGTGTTGACCAATCACTTGCATCCCTATTTGGAAAATAATCCAATGCCCATTGACATTACATTTTTGGATACTAGCCACCAAATGGATATCCCAACCTAATGGGAATCCCAACGCCACTAGTGGATGCATATCTAAAACATTTTTAGGAACTTCAACAACTTCATGGAAATGTTGAAACATGAGGATGAAACCAATGATTATTATCTATTAATTTATTACTCCTAATAAACCATATAGTAAAAGATTAATATCAACAAACTTGAATTCAAATTAAAAATATCTTCCATCCATAATATATAAAATTACATATAATTTACTCCAACTCAGCAAATATTTATTGAATGGAATCTATTCCTTTCAATTAATCCATCATAACTATATAAAAATAAAAAGGTAATTGTAAAAGAAATTAAACTTAGACTATTATAATTGTTATGAGATAGTTGTGATATGGTTTCATGACTTTAATAAATATCTTACAATTATGTTTAAATTATTATCAATGTGATAAACCTTTCATCTAATTCATTAGTATTTTGATACAACATAAGTTAAAATGTTTATAAAAGTAACATGCATTGTAAAAATTATCCACTATATAATTTTTCATGAACATAACACACTTTAAGTGAATGAACCATAATAACATGGTTCACATACTAATTAGATGTAGATTTTAATAGATATTATAAATAACTTAATTTTAGCATATACAAAGAAAATTTAAGATCATACGTAAGCTAAATTATATGGCATCTATCAATAGCCAATACAACTCAAAAAAAATCGATAACCTAAATCATTTTTTAAAGAATATCCCAAATTTTTTGATTATGGTTTAAAACATTGAATGTTGTTTATTATTTCTTCTTATATTGTTTACAATGTTTGTTTATGTGATTACATAGTTCATAAGTGTGAAATTCCTCTCTTATATTTACAATAATGGCACCATATGCAAATGGTTATCATTAATCTGGTATAAAGATATAATAAATATGCCTCTACCACAATTGAACTACAACTTTATGAAGAATACTTAATGAATGAGTAGCATTCTTTTATGCTAAGATATTTCAATTATGCCTTTACTACTTTATTAACTACTGGTTTATGATTAAAGGAGGACATAAGGGAACCATAAATAGATCCTTGAACTATGCACCTTCATACTGAGTAACCATAAAACACATAGATAGACACATGAATTCAATAAGAATTATATTTGGGTGTAATTTATGCATCATAAAATTTAATGTCCGAGATAGGTTTAAGAAGCTTAAAACTTATTGAAAATTAGTGTGGTAAAAGTTTGAAAACATCTATCACAAACAATTTTTCTCAAACCACTTCTATTTGATAATTTTTAATGTTTTTCATGGATAAATTTGGATCATAGGATATGATAAGCTTGGTGAATTCTTATTCTAAAAATTATTTTCTAGCATACTACAATTTATACCCCTCAATAAAATGATCTGCTAAAATGAAGGACAAAATGAATAATTTTTGGTTATCTATGAATTGTATGAGGACATAACATACTATAATTTATACCCCTCAATAAAATGGTCTACCAAAACGAAGGACAAAATGAATAAGTTTTGGTTATCTATGAACTGTATGAGGACATACACGAAAAAATATATGTTAAAATGACTTTCTTTACCAATATTTGGTTATGTGCATGGATTTGGGAGATAACTCGATGTAAATTTCCCATAATGTGATCATGTATTGTTTATAATGTGGTCACATTATTGAAATTACGTGATCATGTTATTTAAATTAAGACTCGGTAATTATCGATCCAAAACGTGATTTCATTAATACATAATGCAATAATGTTAATAAATAATGTGATTGAGTTATTTTAAAATTAATAACATGATCATGTCCCTATTATTTTACAGAGAACATCATCTAAACATGTAAATGAACCCAATATTTCTCTGAAGTTCATGTTTACATTTATATGATTATATTTATTTCCTTATGCATTAATTTTTTTTTAAGTATAATAAATTAGGCTCACACTACATCTAATAGAGATGACCTCATAATTTCATGCCTTATGACGTGGAAAATAGTTTTTCAAAATACAATTAGGTTAGTACATAGGCATTTTAAGGTTCTAAGTATTGAACCTAGGAATATTAGGGCATAATGCTTGCAATTGATGTCCACTTTTGGTAAACCTATAGTTATTTTTAGGTTTTTATGCTATTTGGATTACTTCATAGAATTTTTAAGAGTCTTAGGTTTTTAAAAATTGAAGTTTTCAAACCACTCACTTTGCACTTGATCCAAAGTGGTATGATTGGGGTAGCACAAGTCACATTGATGACCTGCACACATTAACAAACCAATTTTTGTTATTTTAACCTTTTCACCATCTTTACCTCATCCTTGATCACTTCTTATTCATACATCATCACCCCTAATCACTCTCTCATTATTCCTTATTGTCCCTAATTCTTCCCTCATTGATCATCTCTATCCATCATCATCTCTAATCACTCATTCATTATCCCTCATTACTTCCTCATTGACCATCACTATCCCTCATCATCCATAATCACTCCCTCCTCATCCCTCATCATCCCTAACCACTCCCTCATTGACCCTCACCATCCCTCATCATATTTAATAACTCCCTCATCATCACAAATCACTCCTTCATTGGCTTTCGCCATCCCTAATCACTCCCTCATCATCCATAAGTATCACTTCATCATCTCTTATAATCCCTAATCACTCCCTCCTCATCCCTCCTCATCAATAATAACTATCTTATTGACCCTCACCATTCCTCATTATTTATAATCATTCCCTCATCATACCTAATCACTCCATTGTTAACCCTCACCATCCCTCATCATCCCTAATCATTGTTTCATAATTCATAATAATACCTAATCAATCCTTCCTCATCCCTCATCACACCTAATCATTGCCTCGTTAACACACACCATTCTTCATCATCCTTGTTAGTGTCCAAAATTATATTGATCAATTGTGCCCTTATTGAGCATAAATGCCTAATCTGTCTATACCACTTCTTATTTGCAAGTGTTTATCTATGGTCAAGATGTCTTGTTTTCACCTCAAGTAATTAAAAACACTTATACCTACTCTTACCTTTATTTTTTAGCCCTTTGAGGCACATGTTTAATTAACATTTAACATTTTCATGTTTTGAAAGGCTTGTAGGGTGTATCAATAAAGCAACAAAAGGGGAATGGTAGTCTAAAAAGAGTATATGGTGTTCTTAATAATAATTATCTATGTTAATAGCCCCTATATCATGCATTTATTCCATCTCAAACTTCTAGAATCCTTGGAAATAATGTTAGTGATTCACTTGTCAAGAGTTGAAGAAATGATAGGGTGATAGGAGAAAATAAATGAATGACCCAAATACCCTTTTGAAATAAGGAGAAAATCATGTTAATAATTCTCCAACTCTCCTTCATATCCCATTATATTATCTATAAAGCATTGGAATTCCACTTTTCCACTCACCATTATAGCAAAGGGGTCTATAGTCGAATATTGATGTCATTGTGGAGGTGAATGGATAAATAAATGGAATAAAATTTCCAAAAAAAATAGAAAAGGTATTAAAAGCAACAAATGGCCACAATGGATATGGAGAGCCATGTTATAAATGTATCATTAAAATGGTGCTTCCCACATGGACACACATAATACAATTTAACCCCATGCCATTCAAACATGCCACGTATAAAGTATAAATAGAGTAGAAATTTTTATTAAGTAACAAGTGGCTACAAAGAGGAATGCATCAAGCATGGTAAATTATTCAATGTTAACTACAACATTGACTAAATATCTAATGGCACTTTGAAACTCTACCTAATATTTTATGTCAAAATATAATTGTTAAATGTGTTTTATAGTTCTACTAGAGGTGTAGCAGGTGAAAAACAATTGAGAAAATTCCATTTGATGGGGTCAAAGTCTATTGGAAGTATAAGCCTAAAAGATAAATTGAAAATAAGATAAAAAGAAAGAGGAAAGATGAAAAAAGGAGATAAAGAAGTAATTTACAAGGTTTTAAAATTGTAAATTGAGTGGCAAGTCACAGATCTCACAAGCCATGGTGAATGGGTGTGAAAATTCAAAAGTGATTATGGATGTGAATGGATATTTCAAAAAAAATTAAATTTTTAAAGTCATGCCTCTAGAAAACTAGAACTATGGATCTTATATGGATTTATGGGAATATGAAGGCTTCTTTTTTGGTCCATTTTGAATTACTCTAGCAAGAAACCCAAACATTCCAACTTGGGTATCAACTCATCTCAGGGCAAATTTTATATGACTTGGTTCAAGGCATGTTCATTGTTTCATCAAATTAAACATGGATTCTTAGCTTACTCTAAACACACAACCCCCACCTTAGTTAACATAGTTTGCATTATGTTTATTGACTTCATTGATGAGTTGGGATTTGATTTCTAATAGTGATTTTCAACATTGTTCTCTAAGCTCAAACTAAAGACTTCTACACATTTATTTCCAACTAAACTAATT
This sequence comes from Torreya grandis, assembly GCA_037957365.1. Lineage (NCBI taxonomy): Eukaryota > Viridiplantae > Streptophyta > Pinopsida > Cupressales > Taxaceae > Torreya > Torreya grandis. Next base: position 696,352 of record JARHVA010006758.1, on the reverse strand, counting down.
AGGTCTTGTGTTTAACTCAGCTTGAGGAAGACTTCATGTACACTTTTGGTTCATCAAGTCTCCTACTTGCACTTAGATTAAGGAAATATTTCGCTCACCCATATTTGTTAATTAGGACCAAGCTCAATATTTATTAGCTAATATTCATTAAATCTTATGTTCCCCACATCTCATGGCATTCATCACCACCACAAATCTTAGTATCTAATGATTTTATTAAGATATCCACACTTGGATATAAGGGATAGCATTATTTTGGTTAAGATGTAACTAGTACAAGAAAATAGTTCACTTTTCCTTGCACCAAGCCACATGAACATCCTTTGGATCTTGAGAATCCATGTTTTATAACATGCATGACAAATATGTAGTGCTATGTTTTAACTTTTGATGCTCCTAGGAAGTGGAGAAAGGTAAAGAGGTAATCTTTAGTTATGATATCAATTTCAAAGAAATCCTTGTGAAGTGGGAATTTGTATGGGATACATACCCTTTGATGCAAGATGATCGAATCCACTAGTTCTTTATTTATTAATTTATTAAAGATCATTATGTTCCTTTATATCATGGTAACAATGATTATGATGAGAACTTTTTATAGATATATTTCAAAATACAACTAGTTATAATCACAAGATGAAGCCCAAGAGGAAAAATAATGGAAACTAATCCATGGATAAATGAACAATAATACAAGGCTACATGGAAAATATTTATTTCTAGACAATCAACGTAGGGTGCCTTGCTAGAGCAGGAATAGAGTTGGGTGAAAAGATTGAAAAATTCAAAATAATTCAAGTTATATAAATTACATATGAGACCTTAAACTCCTTGGGAGTTCTAAGTGGGAAATGCAACTTACAAAAATTAAGGTTGCAAAATATAGTTTGAAAATTACGATCAAATCTGCCAATCCCACTAGTCAAAGTAAATGAAAGAAAAGTCAACTCAAGAAGATATTGAAGTAGTGTTCAAGGACAAATGCAATTTTTCACTTGTGCAAATTACAAATTTTACTTGGATCTCCTATTTTCTCTAGTCAACACTAGTCAACAAGGGGCCTTGGTACAAGAGGGAACTTCCACAGGCAAATGTAATCTTGTAAAACTATAAATTATAGTTAGAGTTTTGGATTCCCTAAAACAAAATTTTAAGGGAAATTGGAACCTCAACTAAAATCTATAATTTTGCAAATTATAATTTCCAAATTACAGTTCCATGAGTTGTAATTTTATAAATTGCAATTTACAAATTACAATTGTAAAACTATTGTTGGGACCCAAATTTCCCCAAAATAAGGAAAATGGAAATCTTTTAAAAGGGGATAAAATTTCCACAAAAGGATTAAAAAGTGAAAAATAATGCATTTATGCATTAAAAATTGTAGAGACAAACTGAAATAATTAAAAGTACAAAAAGAAAAACACAAAAAAATAAGCTGGAGCCAAAAATTAAAAAGGTAAAATAAACCTAAGTATTGCATTTTATCATGTTTTTCTTGTCCAAGGTCCTTGATGGGAGTGATATTATAGGTTTTAGAGGCCAATGTGGGTCATAGGAGGAAGATCAATAAAAGGGCCATAGATCTATAATATTCCCATAAAATTAGTGTAAGAGTAGGGTTGTTCTATGGCATGTATAAAGGGAAGGGAAATTGTTCAAGAGGTTCTAGTTATTCAAGCTAGAGGTCAAGGGAATATCCAAGTAGTTACACATGAGGATAAAGTTTTTTTGGCCTCCAACATGAATTTTCATCTTCTAGATCATTTAAAAGGCATATCCAGCCAATAAATTGATAGGATTTACCCCATTAATGGTGAAGAGCAAAAGGCTCTAAAATGTGTAAACAAAAATATATTTGGTTGGTCAATCTCAATAACATAAATTATTCGAATGTAATGTATTACATATATAGGACAACAATTTCCTAAAAATAGGAGATAAAACTAATCCCAAAACTAATCGTCCTAAACCCCTATCCTATTCTAACTCTATGTGATTCAAATCTATCACTTACATTTATTCAAAGTATTATTTTATTTCCACACCTAAATGTTATTACTAATTAACAACATCACCCCCTTTAGTTATCATATACACTTAAAATTGTCCCCTTTGAATGTGGATCTTGGGTTTGCTGATGATGGAAAAATGACACTTTTCAACTATGAACAGTTCTTTGTATTTGTATAATTTTTTTGAATAATATCTTGGTTTTATATTTCTCTAAAATATATTTATAGAACACTTCAAAAATATGTCTTTCATTAAAATTTGAGGAAAATTTTGATATTATGCTGAACCTATCAAATAAAAAATACCTGGTGTCATTCAATATGATCCCCAGATCAAAAGAATCTCCAAGAAGGAGTGGTAATACAAAAGCCAAGTGTCTGCAACATTTTTACGCAAGCATCTACTTCAATTTTCTATAGATATTATATGGATTATATAAAATACATGGATATTTTTTTATTTTTCTTCTACTCTTTCATGTATGCTCTCTTTCAAAATAAAACTACAAAAAAATGTACATATAATTATATGTATATAATAATTTTACATAGATTTATCATAAAATGAATGATATGAAAAATATCACATGGTCTGTATTGATATTTCAATATCAATCATGATGAAAGGCATGTCAAATGAGAGAGCTTTTGCATGTGGTCGACACTACTATGCTCTATGAGGTACAAGACCAAAATATTCTAGAGAGGTCCAGGATGGGCCTACTCTAATACCAGTAATGGGATTTACCCCATTAATAGTGAAGAGCCAAAGACTTTGAAATATATAGAGCATAATATATTGGGTCGATCAATCTCAATAACATAAATTATTTGAATGTAATGTGTTACATATATAAGATAATAATCTCCAAAAAATAAGAGATAAAACTAATCCCAAAACTAATTGTCACAATCCCTATCCTATCCTAACTCTACTTGATTTAAATAAATCACTTACATTTATTCAAAGCATTATTTTATTTTCACACCTAAATGTTAGGACTAATTCCCAACGTAAATCAAAGGGTTTTTTGCAAATCTTCATCATTCCTCAGAGAGGTAATTAGATCAATGATTTTTTATCTAAATGGGTGAAGATTCTAGTCATGTTGAAGGGTGTATTCTAGCTAGGAGCATGTTGGCATAACTTGGAGCATTTTTTTGCAATTTTGAAAAATACAACCCTCATTCCTAGATTTGAAAGGGGGAAATGTATAAATAGATTTATTCTCCTCTATTATTTCGTTATTGTTGGTATTTATTTTTCTCTCCAAGTATAGGTTGTTTCAAATTTTTGGATCACTATTGTGTGTTTATTTTTCCTCTCTTACTAAGGTAGTTATAGCTATAGAACCTTTACCAAGATTTGAGAGCATGTTTATATGTCTCCCCTATCTAACATGGTGCAAATCTACCATAATTCATCCCATAGTAGTATTTTGAAACATTGATGCATGTAATATTTTATTTCAAGTTAATGAGAATACTTGTGGTTATTAATTTGTGTTGTTGATGAAATATAATGATGTCTTTTTCACATTCAGTTAATTAGATATCTAGTTTTATGTTCATTACTATTTGTCATTTTTAGTATGGATTTGGATTATAAATTTATTTTTTCATAGTAATTTGTAAACATGTTTCATACCTCTTAAAGGCACCTTGGGTTTGTGTTTTAAATAGGAAAAAGGTACTTGAGATTATAAATGTAGTGTATGCTCTAGGGTTTCAGGGATCATTTGGGTAATTTTATTATATTGGTACCAATGGATACAAATTATTCCTGATAATTCCTCTTAGCTTATTAGTCATTTTTTTTGCATCTTTACAACAAGTGATGTCATGAATGTTGAAAGAATCCTTTTTGTTTCAAAATCACGAGAACAATATCCTCATTTTCTATAACTATCAAACTTACTTACCCTCTCCTACAATACAAATAATACCACTTGTTACATAATATAAGTTTTATTTGTGTACAAATGCATAACTATTATATACTTAACATTTTTTTTCATTTTGTATTTTAACGACCAACATTATAGCTTTGCATTCAACCCATTATTATTGAAAATTCCTTCGAATGAAGTTTTTAAATAATTTTATATTTGTCTTCAATAGTTTTTGTTTGACTTAGTGCATTTGTGCATTTCATGTGATAACCTTTCTCGAGTGGATTTTTTAAATTTGGTCATACACTTGTTAAACCTATATTTTTGTGCCAAAAATCCCCATGGAGGTTGCATTGTAGAATCTATCCATGTGAGAAACATACCCCTTAGGTCCTCTTACCTTGGTTTAGATAGAGCCAAACGTAGCAAGGTGATGACCATACCCTCTCTCAATGCCTCTTAGTCATTGTTTGCAATTGGTCCTATCTTGATGTTAAACCCTTCCCTGGCTATAATGACATATCAATGGGTTTTTCATCTTTTTTTTCCATTTTATTCAATTATGCAAGGTTGAGTGAAATAATTGTATAATTTGGAACCACCAATCCCTAATCAATCCATCATTGACACTCAATATCAGTCATCATCCCTAATGACTCCCTCATCATCTCTACTCAATCCCTCTTCATCCCTCCTCATTCTTAATCACTCTATCCAATACCTTAATTATGGTATTTTGTTGGGGTTTAACAATGCCAGGAATTACAACTGGAGAGTTGAGTGCTAGCCTAAAATATAAGAGATAGTGATCAAAATAATGTGGATGTAAATTTGAAACATAAGTATTTAGAACCTATAAAAATATGGGCCTATTATAAATGATTTATTTCACAATTGAATATCTTATAGAAAAAAGATAAGCAAGTAAAACCATCATATCACCAAAAATGGATAGTAAATATGAGGATCACCAAGCTATGTGATTTCTTAAAACCAATCAATTGATTTCCATATGAGGACATTATATGATATGAATATTTACATTTAAGTCCTTTTATTTTTATGTATATTGATTGAGTAATCATACTAGAGAGTGTAAAATAATTTTCAAATCTTTAGAACAAGTAGTCCAAGATTGGAAAGTGGTGCTTAATTCATATCTTCAATATTCAATCCAAATAAGAGTGTCAGACTATGAGCTCTCCTTTCATAGGTCAAGAAGTGGGTACAAGTTATCTATCACTATAAAAATGTAAGTAGATAATTTATTATGAACCCAATGCTATGGTCAGTATGAAAATCATCTCTACTTCTACCAATAAGAAATTATATAAAGTAAAAATATTGTATTACTAATAAATATAGATCAATAATGAACAATTACATTTCATCATTTCCAACAAAATTTATAATAATTTAATTTCTCCTAAAAATAACTTAAAAATTTTAACTTTAAATTGATGCATCATCCATAACCATAGGGTACTATATGGTCTAGTTTAGGCTTTATGAAATGGATAACCTAGTAGTGTCACGTGGTATACAAAATAAAACTTTTTAAAGATGCAACCCTTTATGACATCTAACCATTAGAGGTATGTGATGTTTTACCTATGTTTAACCATATATTTACCATTGACATTTAGTCTATGAAGTAAATCCTTGAAATTTTATGATAGATTATCATGATCTAAAATACAATAGATCATAGTTAGTTCATAATCTTTAAGTCATTAGTTATAATAAGTGAAATAATCTTCTCAGTTATAGTAATAAGTATACACTTGATGGTAAGAAATAAATTTAATAACATCCATTTACCATCATATCATCATGTCGTTTATCCAAAAATAACAAAGATAAAATAGTTTAACCATAGACTAAATGAATACAAGGATAACTTTCAGTCACCTAAATAAGTTCATACATACTATACAATAAAGAATACTATTGTTTTTATTCCTCAACTACCTCTACCTCAAACCTCTTTATATAACATATATCATTTTAGAGAATTAATAGATCAAGTGGTAGATCCATGAAATGATGGATACTAGACACATCATTCTAAAATCATTGCCTTGCAAAATCTAAATTATGCTTGTGCCAAAGAAGGACAAGACATGAGGTTGTGAATCAATTAAAACAATATAATAAAGATTAATTTAAATTAATTATTATCCTCATCTACATATTAAGGAATTTTTCTACCATATCCATGGTGTAAAAGTATTTTCCATAATTGATATTAAGTTTGGGTATCATCATATTATTTATGTTGAACATCTATCCATTTGGAATATAGTCTTAAAAACATAAGATTGATTTCTTGAATAGTTGGTTATGCCTTTTAGGTTAACTCTTGTAGTAAATTAATTCATTGAGATGTTGAATGACCTCCTCAAGCCCTTTAACTATGCCATTTTTTTAATCTACCTTGATGACATCCTAATCTTTAGAAAACATGGGATGAACATGTACAACATGTTGAACTAGCATTTCACATTTTGTAGTAAGACATTTTTATGATAACATGAATAAATTTTCATTTTCCATGAAAGAGGTAAAATATTTGGGATACATTACAAATAATGGAATGCATGTGTGAACCTGACCAAGATTTAAGTCATACAAAAAGGGAAACACCAGATATGTTTCCATAAATTCAAATCTTCTCACAATTAGAAAATTATAAAAGATATTTGTGTTTAATTTTTATCCTCTGAACTAAGATACCAAAGGTGGAACCAAATAAGTTTTCATCTACTCAACTTCATAACAAATATAACTCAATGAGCTAAACTTTAGACACTATTTTATGCTAATACTTGTGTAACTTGACTATACATTTAGAAGATAATCTAATTCATTTAGTAATAAAATTGACTATCACAAATGGGTATTAATAACACAACTCCTAAAACATATTTAATTTCTATTATAATGGACTAAACACCATATTACTGGAATCAAAGATACATTTAGAGTATATACTTATGATAGATGTTGAAGGAGTGAATAGGGATGACAAGGGATGGTAAGGGTCAATTAGGGAGTGATGAGGGATGGTGGGGGTTAATTATGGAGTGATTAGGGATGATTAGGGATGAGGAAAGAGGTATTAGGTATGATGATAAATGAGGATGGAGTGATGAAGAATGATGGGGGATGGTGATAGTCAATTAAGGAGTAATTAGGGATGATAAGGGAGTGATTACAAATGATGATGGAAAATTAAGGTCAATTAGGGACTGAATAAGGATGTGGAGTGATGAGGATGGAATGATTAGGGATGATGGAAAATGATGAGGATGTGATTAGAGATGGTGATGGATGAGCAAAGAGTGATTACGGATGAGGAAGGAGAGGTTATAGATTATTAGGAATAGTGAGGGTCAATGGAGGAATGAGTATAGATGTTAAGGGAATAATTAGAGATGATTAGGGATAATGAGGGTCAATAAGGGAGTGATTAGGGACAATGAGGAATGATGAGAGAGTGATTATGGGTGATCAGGGATCAATAGGAAGTGATCAAGGATGAGGGAGGGATGATTAAAAAGTGAAATTAACACAAAGTGGTCTAGTGATGTGTGAAGGTAATTAATGTCACCTATGTTACCCATATAAAAAAACATTAGATCAAGTTCAAAGTAAGTGGTTTTCAAAATTCAATTTTGAAAAACTTGGGACTCTTAAAACTCCTTGAAAGCAATTTAAAAGGCATAAAAACATAAAAAATGATTATATGTTTACCAAAAATATACATTATTTGTATAATTTGTGAACCAAAATCCCTAGGTTCAATACTTAGACCCTGAATATGCCTAAGTACTAACCAAATTAAATTTTTAAAAACTATTTTCCAAATCATAAATCATGTCACTATGAGACAAATTATATCAGATACTAGGTGGCCCTAATTTCATATATTTACTAAAATAAATTTAAAATATAAGAAAATAAATGTAAAAATATAAATTTTAATGTATAATTAAATTTATTAATGTGATTGCATTATTAAAACATATACACTATTTGAATTTGAATTTAAACACCAAGCCTTTTGGCTCAAGAATAGCTTAGATTCTCAAGCCAAAGTCTGGGACATATCAATCTACAGTTGAGTCAAAGATTTTAGCTACAAAATAGCAAAATTCAACTTGAATCACCAAATAAACTATGAATTTCAATGGTAAAAATTAAAAACTTAATACCATCATGGCGAGCATGCTCTCTTCTTTCCAAGAATATGATTTCTATAAATTTTGCACTAATTTAAGGTTTCAAACTATGTTTATTTCTAGCTATACCTTTTAAGGCCTCTACATACTACAAATATACATGAACATACATGTTCATGTAGTTTTATTTTCATTGATATAAGTGGAAAACATGTTTTTTGGTCACAAACTAGAACTAATTCTACACACATTCAAAAAAAATTGATTTTTGATTTTTTAAATTTAGTTACGGGGGATGCACATTTGACTATCCATTTTTTGTTAGTTTTTAGGATCTATTAACTTGAAAAAAACCATTAAAAAAATATTTATTGAAATAATATAAAAATATATAGGTCACAAACTATAAGATCTTATCTAAATGTTTGGCAAAGTGTTATAAATGATATTAAACACTAATATAAAAATAATGGGCCACTCATAAATCTACCTATATTTTCTTAAAAAACAAGAGTTCTTCAAATTTTAGATGTTTTAACTACTTCTACTTATATATTTTTCTAAAAAAATAGTGTTTTATAAATTAGATTCAGAATTATACATTTTATGTTCTTATACCATCTTCAAATTTGGATTGTAGATATTTAAAATTATCTACAATTTTTCAAATTTTTGAAGTTTCAAGAATATTGTATCCACGTGTAGCCCCCCTTTTATCCCAAAACTTTGTGCAGTCACCCTTTACTTTTTATTAGATAGGGTTAAATCAAGTTTTGAAAGTCCCCTCAGCCTTGTATAAAGGAGACAAATATATAACATTAAAGCTCAAAAAGAACACCTCTACCAGTGGGAAACAATGTGGGAGATAAGATAAACACACTAGAATCTTTTGCCAAAAAACAACCAACCAACTTACTAGACATTAAACTTATTCAAAACTATAACCTATGTTTAGTATAAAACCTTGAGTCAGCTAAACAATATTTTGTTTTTTACTAACTTTTCATCTAGCTTCTAAAATTATTCAACATTACCAAATCTCACTACTTACCCTTTGTGAGGTACAGGGCCTTTGTTGTGACTTCTTTTCTTCTTTTTGCAAACTAGAGTCCAACCTACTTTAGTTTTTAAGTTTAAATTAGGATAGAATAGGATTACTTTTTCAATTTGGCTTGAATTTAAACCACTTCCCAAATATATTTTGTTGAGTGAGGATCTTGTCTCGACATGGGAGTCTACCTATCTACGAATATTTATTTTAGATCAAGGGATTTGATATCTTCCAAAGAAGATTTAAATCTAAATATATCCAAATTACCCCCTTCTATAGTGAGGTTGTTGGAATAGAAGTCCTTCAACTAAGATGTATAGTTTCTTCTAACTTAATTTCTACATTTAGCAGATAAGTGTCTAGTCTCAAAATAAAAATGATAATGAAAAGATAACCCTTCACAGTGAAGGATTTGGGTCTACAACTAGTATATGATATTTAGGTCCATTTTTGTAGGGAGATTCATGGAGATGTCCATGTTTACCATTATTTTAGAAAAAATGGTGTTTGAAATTGAAGAAGTGTCTGGATTAGCTTGTAGATACTCCCCCAGGGTATTTCCTATTGCCTTTAAATAAATTTTAGACCAAAAATGGAGTGTGAGGTGGAGAAGATAAACCTCAATAGGTCTGACATTGAATGGTTTAGTGAGTGGATTGTAGTGTGGAAATCAAGATTTCAAGACTAGGGGATGGTGGTCCAAAGGCCATTACTAGTTTTGAATTATAACTTTGTCCTCAATGCATCTAAATTCAACCATGAAGAATTTTTTTTCATAAAATATTTACCAGTATTTGTAGATAAAAATAGAAATGGATTTTTTGTTGTGGTGATCCGCATCAAATCTACTATAGAAGAACTAACAATGGGAGATCAATTTATGGACTCACATTTGGATTATATCTTGATATATATCTAGTATACCCTCATATCCATGAATTAATTAGTGTGGGATTGAATCCCAAGTTATAAAAAAGCATTGGAATCTAAAATATGATTTGATGCATTATAAAATTAAGATGGCATAGTCATACTTGTGGAATCATTGTTTACCATTATGTTTTTTGTTGTAAGAAGTGAGAATATATGTGATCCTTTGATGGACTTAGGGCCTAATATATAGTTTTTCTATAAAAATTTTATTTTGGTCATATAATTTTGTATTTTTTTATGTAATAATATGGACCTAGGTCTTATAATATAACTATGTCATTATATTTTTCTTAGTAATGTGTGTGTGTGTGTGTGTGTGTGTGTGCACGCCTGTGTGTGTGTGCGCGTGCCTATGTGTGTGCACTTGCATGCACATCTCCACATGTATGTGTGTGTATTATTTTGTTGTTACTTTGATGGACCTTAAAGTTTCCACCTCATAACTGATGGCTCATTGTGTGTTCATATGATACCCTTCGTGGGAAATTTATAGAATAAATTAAAATAATAGATGTATATAGTTCTAATTTATTCAAATTTTTATTTTAATTGTTGATACATTACATGGGTGGGGATCTAGGATATAAACAAGGAATACATATATATGTATTATAATTCTTTGAGTTATGATAGTGTTATTTTTTATGAATATTGAACTAAATATTCATGTATGAATGCCCTAAAGTTGATATATTGTATTGGGCAAACTAAATTAAAAAAAAACATGAGATATGCTCTTGTTAAAAATGTTACTCTTATGTGTGCATCAAGGTGTGACATTTTCATTCTTTATTATTCTAGTGTTTCATCTCAACTCATTTATGAGTCACATTAATTATAGTTATATTATGTGTTAAGACTAAAATTCAAGATGATGTATCAGATTTTGTTAGCCAACAACTTTAAAGACATATATCACTATACATACACATTGTGATGGGTAATTATAAGATACTGAATCTATATAACTAATATTTACACATGAGATGAGCTTGAATAAGCATAGGGAATCAATTTACTCTTTTTATAACAAATGAACATAGGGGATTGAAACATATCTTACCATTTTACTAATACTTTTACTAGGCAATGAACATACGAAATTAAGATCCATCTTTTTGTTACATTCATGGAATAAATCATGAATTAGACTTATCTTCTATATTAATCTTCATAATTGTTTTTCATGTTTTATAGAATGGTTTATTTTCTTTGAGAACATTAGGTGAGAAGGAAACCACTAATATATTTCTGTAATTTCTTTCCTCCAAACCTTAGAACATGGTAAATCACTAACGTTTTATTGTATCTAAAATAATTTTATCTACCTTTTGATGGATTTTTTCATGAAAAACTGATCTTGACTATGAACTTATTAAACGATGCATAAGATTCATATTTACATTGTATGAGTGAATTATTTCGAACCTAAACAACCTTTGAAATCTACATAAAATGAATCTTAAATGAGTTAAGATTTTTTTAAATATTTTTATAGTTTGAAGGACCTACACTAAGTAAATCCGTCTATGTAATATTTGTAATATTTTTAGAAACAAGCTATGTTTTCCTTAAGTACTCATTTTAATATTAATATCTTATGAAAATCATATTAACTATGAGCAATTCAATAGCCAAGACAAATTCTTACTTATTGGATTCAGGTACCTTTTTAAGGATTCTTTTTCTAATTATAAGTTTTATCTCCATCATTAATTTGTAATGTTTGTCGAACAGATAACTCAATACCTAAGTTTATTATCCTTGTTTAAAAAAATAACTCTAGTGTTTCTTTAATGTCACATTCTTTAAGGCATTTTGTTAAATAGTTTGAAGGACCCTTATAAGGAGACGGGGGTACTTGGATAGGCTCCCTTTGTTGTGAGACCAAAATAAGCCACATGTCAGTTTTGTTATCTAAAAACAAGCATAGGCCTCTATTCAGAAAAATTAAACAAAGATTTTTGTCGTAGAAAACAAACACCGCTACAAGGAAAATAATATATTACAAGGAAAAGATACTAATTTTTTTATATTTCTCTTTACATTAAACATAAATCTGTGATTGTAAGCATGGTTCCTTTAATAGAAAGTAGAGCTTTAGCTAAAATTTATAAAAGAGACAAGTTTTTTTTTTTTTTGGGAAGCCTGTAAAATCTTCCTTCAGTTTATAGAGAGACAAAACAAACATGCCCTTGTAAAGAGACTCACGCTACATGTAAATGACACTATTATAAATACCACCACAAGATCAAAATTAAAAAGCAATGCCTGCAGGGCCCCAGACTAACCTATGTTCGAAATACTGCCCATGCTTCCATGCCCCAACAGCTCTGTTCGACGCGTGTAATTATTTTTCGATGTCATTCCTTGTCCATAGGATGTATATACAGGTCTTTACTCATGCTTACCCAGTTACTCAAGATTGTTCGTTGGATGTGAAATGCTTCAAGGATAAGGGATCACGGATGGGAAATACCAAGTGGTAAATGGTTTACGAGAACTAAGCTTTACAATCATACTGTGATATGAACCTAGTCCACGGGATGTTTGAATTTAAATCCATATTATGTCAATGATATTCTACTTCGCCTCTGATAAACACCATTTCAAATGGATTTATGACGTTGATTTCCCACATTCTCCCATTATGAAAACCTACCACATTGACCACTTTCGGCAAATTCGTTTGTGTTTCCTAACGTTTGATTAATGATAAATGACGTGGTCAAATGTAAAAGACTTTTCACTGACGCTAGGAGGATGGTGGGCTTCGGAAAAACCACGTAGATATGCCTACACTAAGTTTTTGTGTGATGGTTAAGGTCAGCCATTTAGGAATGTTATAGATTTGTCATTCTCGACTATATTTGGCAAAGTAGATGACAACGATTATTTTCTGGTGCAGATTACAACATTAGGTTACTTTTTGTGAGAATTGTATTTTCCTTTTCTTTTCTTTCATATATATGGTTTTGATATTATAATAATAATGTTTTTTATATACAAGTTCATATAGAATAAGGGTTAAATTTGATGGTCATTTTTATTCGTTAATTATTTTTTTGTGTTGCTTTTTAAATTAATGTCATCTTAACACATGATATTACTTTCTCATTTTTGACATTTATAATTTTTATATAAATACAATAAATATTTTTTTTCATTTAATGAAATAATATAACAATATAAATATTTTTGATATACAACACAAATTAAAATCTCGCAATAAATTTTATATAGAAATTCAACATGTATAAAAAACATAATCTATAAAACAATAAAAAAAAATACACTAACACATAAATGTCATGCATGGGAGAATTTATTCCAAAAAATTATAATATAATAATCAAATAGGGTAATTCTACAAATTTAAGTTGCCCCCAATGCAAAAAATCATGTGGTTTCGCTTGACTAAGATGTAAACCCAACAAAATGATGCATGTCCCACACATAGTGATCTTTAAAAATTGACGATTCAATTCATGAAACTGAACACTCAATAGTGGCTCACCCAAATAAAAAGTGAAATATCCTCAATCCTAGGAACTTGCAACTCAACAACTTAATTTTTGTTTTACAACAACAAAGAGAGTTACATTATGAATAATTCATTGTTGAAAATTTTGGCTATTCTTTCAATTCACATATGAATAATGTAAATGAACAAACATTATTTTATCTTTTGGGAGTAAATACAAACAAAACTTAACATGATCTTACATGGTCCTTATTAAATATGTCAAATTTAGCCGTTTAAAAATGTTCAAATCCCTAAACATCAATAAAATAAAATGAACTATATCCCAAATAACAACTCTTATAAAAATAAAGTCAATAATGAAACAAAAATAGCATCCCCTCTATTATTTTAATACCTAACCATTCACTTAATATTAGTTTTAAAAAATACACATGATATAGAGCAACCATTTAATGATTTTAATTAAATTTTGATGAATTTAATTGAGTTTGGTGAAATCTTGTGATAAAGTCTTAAAAATGTCATCCAAAGTAACTCAATACATCATTAATTCCAACACTTTATCTCATCTAGAATATAGATAAACAATATTGTAATTAAGTAAAACTAAAAAATAAAATCATAAATTTAAATAAAAACACTTACCAGTCTAAAATCTAGCAACCACTTCTTCTATATCTCCCAAACCTAATGATACTTGATTGGAAACATATAAAACCTCTTAAGGTTACCTTCCAAAAGGTGATCCTCAGTGATCATAACCATGATTGAAGATTGAACAAATAAAAATAATCATGTACACAAGATAAAAAATAATTACAAAATATTAACACTATAACAAAATTTTATTAAAAAAAATTAATTTAAACATGAATAATATTTTTATGTGACTATCTACATCAAAATATTTTTTTAAAACTTTTAAAATCTCACTAACAAATCAATCCTAAATCTAATAAAGAATGAACCTATTGCTTGGATTCCATTTTACTAAAACTCTGGATCATTAAATTTAGCAAACACATGCCTTACGCAATAAGCTATGTATATTTATTGGATGGTTATGAATCACGATCAACGGCACTTGGTTGCATTAATGTTTCAATTGAAGGGTGAATATTTGATCATAAATTTGAATTTGAGAAAACAGTGGAATCTTTACCTTGCAACTCCAATCACTTTTCACCCTTCCAATATATTTGTCTCTAAGAAATCTAGAATCTACCAGCGTTCATTAATGCACACTGTTTACTTTTTTTAATGATTCTAACTTCTAATAACATACTCACCCCATAATACTACTAATAGCCTATAAGTCTACCATCTATCTATATTTTGAAATGTTATTTTTTTCTTTATAATCATAAATGTCATATCACAATATATAATTTTTGGTCCATCCTTCAATATAACTAAAAACTAATTTTAATTAATTACGATTAAAAACCCTAAAAGTTATATAAACAACTGCCAAATTTAACCCTTACGGAATCACTAAAAATCTTTTACAACCGGCAAACCAATATCATAAAAAACATAAGTCAATACTTTGCTACAGAAAAATAACACACATAATAAAAAAAGGGTCTTTGAAGCACGCCTTGTGGTGATGTCAGAAAATTATTTTACCCTTTTTACGCACATCAAAGGAAATAAACCCCAAACGTAGTGAAACAGATGGGGTCTGCACATGACATCCCAGAGCACACTACGGGTTGTAATCATCACATTAAAATGTTATTTGTATGTGTTTTCCTTGTGACCTAAGATTTAGCCCTAGTCCAGGGGATGCCCTTCTATTTTCGTACAATATTTAAGGCCTCTAATTCCAAAAATCTGAGTTGTTATGCAATGATATTTAATATAAAATAAAATCACATCAATTTCATTGAATGCGCAAATGCAACAAACCCTAAAAAATATATTTCACAATAAAAACACAGAAATATAAATGCATTTTCTTTAAAAACAAGTGAACACGAGTTTATGCATTTGGTTTAAAGACAATAATGAACATGTGTTTATGTAGGGTAAACATACACAACCTTCAAGAAACTGAGATAATGTAAGTTTTTATATTCTAATTTCCAATAAATTCAACATAAAGCAATGATTTATCAATTTCTATAAATTATTTTCTAAATAAATATAAAATTGTTCGTGGAAGCTTTTTGAGTATATATCAGTGAATTCTATATATCTCAGCTATGCAACCAAATAAAAAATTGTTACTCATGTAAATCTATGCTCTCCAGGTATATCTCATGTTTTTCTTTATCATTTTAAAACATAATTGTGCAATTTATAAGTAAACTGTTGTTTACCCTTTTTCTCTATTTTTTTAAAATAATGCATGTCTCCTTTAGATATGCAAAGGGGAATTTTTGTAGTATATTTATTTTGAAATTTTATAGTTGCTACGTTAAAAAACATTAACATCTTTAAAATGAAAATAATCATATAATAAAACTTAATATAATATTTTGATAGATGTCTTCCTCAGTGGTTGGATAGGCATATATATTACTTTTTTTTATAATTGTAAAAAAAAAATTGCTCAACCTCAGGGAATGGAGATTTTAGTTTATTTTTCTTAGACATATATTTTTCAATTTTGCATTTATTTAACATTTTTTCTATTTTTCTGATTTTTATAAATTAGACAATCCAATAGTTGTATTTTTTTCATGGTCTTTTTATATTAAAAAAAATAGGAAATGGAATGTGCTTGAATTAGTTCAACATTGTTATTTTAAAAAATCAGATAAAGTTTAAATAATTATGTTAAACATTTTAAATGATTGTAAAAGTTACCATTCAGGGAAAACATTGAACCCTATTTTCAGAATTTCAATCTGAATCTTAAACTCATTCCTTGAATCTTTGAAGAGTACATGGGTTTCCAAACACAAAAAAAAAAATTACCACAAAATAGACTTTTGTAAGCAAAACTCTGCAAAAAAAGTTATATCTCAAATTCACACAAACTAATAAGTGACATTGAAATTTGGTCATTTCATCTGACATATATATATATATATATATATATATATATATATATAGTTGATGATTCAAAAATGGAAGAAACAATTTTATTAATTCATACACATGATAGTGAGAGAACAAATGAGAATTTGAAGAAGGAATACAAAGAGGATCTTTGGCCAAAACCTGGGTGAAATAATTTATTTCAAAACTTATGGAGGTGTATAAAGATATAAACCATGGAAATCTAGGCAAAAAATAATGGAATAAAGTAGCAAATATTCTAAATATTATTAGTGGTACATCTTTCACATATATTCAATGAAAATACAAACGGAAGAGGTTGAAGAAGTCTTTCAAGAAGGAGAAAAAAATGAAAAATACAAAAGGGGAAACACCTTTAACGTGGAGTTTTTATGAAGATATGGATTGCATTATAAAGAAAACACCCAAGGTGATTGGTCTTATGGGAGAATATAATGGAAATCAATGGGTTAATGTAAGGACATCTACATCAGAAAAAGATATGGAAGCAAAATTAGAAAGCCCATCCATCAACATTGAAAATGTTGAAAGATTAAATCAAGAAACTTTGCAAATGTGCAAAGAGAAAAAGAGCATCCAATGAAAATTTGGGATAAAGAATAAAAAAACATATGTATCATTTAACTCAAACAATGAAATAAACTAGACAATAAAGGATAAAAATTGAGTATGCAAAAATGGAATAAGAAAGTAAACAAATGGAGAAAATATTTGATGTACAATTCCAAATTACAAAGATTTTTTCGTAGGTATTTATTTATTATTATTTTTAAATTAAAAAAATGTAGCAATGAATAATATAATCCATAATAATAACATGGTGTATATTATGTAAAAAAAAATTATATCATTGCTCCAAACTAGAATTATAATGTCCTTCCCATTCACAAAACATAATGTCTCTTTGTATCTTTCCTTGGTCTCTTTCCATTGTTGCACTACATTTTTGAGAATCAGAATCGGTATGTAAATTTACTTGGATTTCAAACTCATCCTCATTATTTATTTGTAAAAAATTGTGAAGCACACAACATCCCACTACAATTTTGGCCACTTTATCCAACTCTACACCATCCAACTCTACACCTACATCATGAAGAAATATCCATCTCCCTTTAACCACATCAAATACATTCTCAATTTTCACATGGCCTCTAGATAAGTGTTTCTCAAAAGGATCACACATTGGAGAAAGTCATTTATTAAATGATCTTGATATATAGGCAAATATAGGATATGTATAATTGCATATTAATTTAGGGTAGACAATACTTCCTTCAATTTAGAATGTTGGAGATGCTAAAACTTTTCCATTTTGTATTCTTCTTTTCATTGGAGAATACTTCACATGATTAGTGTTATGGGCACCACCATCATTGACACACATACCAAAACATTTTTTGTACATCATAGATTCCTTGCAACAAAATACTATAGAAATAATATCAGTTTAGATAGTTCATAGGAGTATAATTTTGTTTAGAACAATATGATAATAAAATATATGTGCCATCAACTACACTACATATCATGGGATGTAGAGTTGAAGTATGGAAATCACTTACTATTTTTTTCAAGATACTATCATATGGAATACTTATATACTCATTTTGTAATTTTTGGAGGATAATATTGACAATGACCATGGTGTACTTTCTTACTAAAGATTCCACTACATAATATTATTTGGCTATTGTATGTGTATAAGTTCATTGAGAAAGATGATGCAAAATGAAATAAAGTGAGTTTTTAGATTTTATTGATTCTCTAAAGAACCTAACTTTTTTTTTCTTGGCATATGTTGTTCTATTTTTGATAAAAGTAGATGAAAAGGAGGGAAAGGCATTCTATTATGGCACCAATATAAAATATCATGATATTATTGTTGTTCTTGCCATAATTTTTGTTGTATTAAATTCAAAAATGTGTTTTATCTTGGAAATATCAACTCTTCTTTATATACTTCCCTAGATATTGATTCAAAATTTATATATAGAAGTATCATTTGCATAAAAATATGAAAAAATTACTTGATGAATTTTTGGATTGTAATAAGAAGGAGATGTCATTGTTTCCTTTAACAAATCCACCCAAAATAAAAATAACTTTAGATCCATAATATATGAAAGATTTTTGATGCAAAATAATGATATAATTCAATAAATCATTTATACCAAAATTAAAATATATTTACACACTATGTTTATTTTTAGTCGAGATAAATTTTATATATTTTTGTCAAATATATTTACCTTAATAACCAATCATAATTAATTTGAATATGTAACATAGTTAATAATTTATTTACAAAAATTATACATACATTATAATTAGTTTTATATGTTAAATAGATTTATTAAAAAATTACAATATAAATTTATTTAATTAATTTTTTATTAATAAAAAATAATTTTAATATATATTATTATTTTTAATTCATATAAACATTTAGAACTATTCCAAAAATAAATTATAACACATAATCTATCTCTCTCTCTTTATTTACTTAATTATATCCGTGAATGGAATTTTCCTCTACTCCACTCCATTAAATAATATTGGAGTAACTTTATTTCCTGATAAAAATGTGATGCTTTAATTAAATTTAGCCAAATTGAAGAAAAAAAATGGCCAAACATAGTTTTTGGGTTAACATTTTTGTCAGATTGAATTCAAAAATTAATAGTTACATCAGTGTATTACATATTTCTTGAATCTCTTTTTTGGCTCATGTGTGGTGTTTAAGAGCGTGATTTCATGGAGGGACAAATGCAATTATTTTGTAGTTCCAGTGAGTTTCATGTAAGTGTAGATCTAGTGAGTTGTAAAATATTGAATTTTTTTCTGTAGCGGTTGCATAAGAGAAAATTTTAAAGATGGATAACAACTTAAGGCAAGAAGTTCTAACTAATGCTAAAAACGTTTAGGAAAATTACAACCAATAGAAAGTATTTCATAAATATCTTTTTAATTTGGTTTTTACATTCAAATTTGATAGATTTCCTTTTTAGGTGTAAATTTTATAGTTTTTGAAATCCTTCAAACCATTTCGTTGCATCTAATCCTAAAAAATCTATGTAGTACCTGCAACTATTTTTGCAGTTGTAATATCATAAGCCCAGGATCTAAGGCCCTGATCTCATGATATTGCAAATGCAACAATAGTTGTAAGTATAGTAGATATTTTGTAAGAGTAGACTTGTAGTAAAATGGTCTCATGAATTTCAAAAACTATAAAATTTATATCTGCAGAGAAAATTTAGGAAATTTGAATGTAAAATCAAATTAAAAATATATTTATAGAATGTTTTTTATTAGTTGTAAAGTGCCTAAAAATTTTCTATTGTTGTTGCAACTTCTTACCCCTAGCTGTTACCCATATCTAAAAGTCTATCTCTTATACAATCACTATTCCTATTTTTTTAAGAAAATATTTAATATTTTGTAGTTTACTAAATTAATATTTACATAAAACTACCTGCAACTAAAAAAATGATTGATTAGTTTGATTTGAAATATTTTTTCTTTTATAAATGCTTTTATCATAACTTAGAAAGTAGCCTTAGCCCTTTGACATCTGCTTGGTAGCGAGTACCCATGCGCTTTGTAGGCCCTCAAGTGCCATCCAGGCACACTTTTGCCATCATGTGCGCAGGCTATGAGTATCTTCAACCTTGGACAGGAACTTGTGGCGAAATGGGTTCCTTCCTAGTTAATCTAGGAACCCAATCATGATTGACTTATCGATTATATTCAATGTTTTTTTAAGTTCCCATAAGAAATCATTAATAAGGAACCAATCCAAATGGCACTGTCCTTTAGCAAAAGGGTCCCGGGAAGGAGAAGCTCTTCAAGCTCTTCCCATGACGCCGACTTAAACAAAAACGTAAAATCTTGAAAAGATGGAATTTTATGGGGTTGATGGTTTACCTGTCTCTACTCGTGGAGAAATAATATTTGGATAATGATGATGTCTAAATTTGCGGTGCAGCTCTCTTTACTCACTTTAATTATCCCCAACGCTTTCATTGAGTAGTGCAGGTCTCTTTCCGTATTTCCTATATAAATGAGGAGGTTTATTATCAGAAAAAATAAAGTCCGCTTTGTATGATAAAAAATGCTAATGCTACAATATTGTCAGTTGTACATGTGTTACCGGTGACGAAGGGGGTTTTGGGAGATGCATGTCAAGGGTATGGCGAATGTGGCCTCAATGGAATCTTTCAAGTGGTTAGGGGTTTAAAATCCCATTGCAGCTGTTCTCTACGATTCGACATTGTTCAGAAAGATAGCCCTTCCAAGGGGTACTTTCAAAAGCAGAACAAGAGTCGCAGGGGAACTGGTAGCAGCTAATGAAGGATTTAGGGCACACAGATCGGTTCGGAAATGATTATGCAATCATAAGCCCTATCAATAAAACTGTGTAAGCAGTCATGTCTGGAGTGCTGCCTTTGCACAGTATACTATTCGAATAAATCATTGCCTCTTAGAGCTGGCCGTGAAAGCATTACTAGAACTGCTTTTGTCAAAGTATCCCAAATTAAAAATTAGACTTGCTTTGAACTGTTTTTTTCTGAGCAAAGTCGAATCCCAGAGGACAACTGCCATGCGGTTTTGAACTCCTAACCACTTGACCGATTCCATTGAGACCACACTCGCCATACTATTGACATGCATCTCCTAAAACCCTCCTCATCACCAGTAGCAACTGACAACACTGTTGCCTTATCCATGGTTATGATTATTTTGGTGGAGGAAAAGAAAGTGCGAAAAGAGAGCTGCGTTACTAATTCGGTCGTCGTCTTATGCAGACATTGTTTCTCCACAGGTAGAGACGCATAGAGCACGCAACCCTTACCAATACAGCGGTTGTCTTATGCAGACATTAGAGACAGGTCGAGCCCAAAAATCTTACTAAAAGTCCCTAAGTCGGCGCCGCGGGTAAGGATTGTAAAATTTAGTTTTGTCTGCTCAAAAAATGCGGGCGCAAATGGCCGGTAAAGTGTTCAATAACATCCCTGTTAGTGGAGGAGTCATATTTGTTAAATATATTCGATTATTTAATTCAACAATAATATGTGCTTTTATTGTTAAATTTTTTTCAAAAATAGTATCATGTCGTTTTCTAAATATTTTTTTAATAATTATTAATTTCTAAATAAATATAAATTAGATATATTTTTTTTTTTTTTTAAAAAAATTGAGATATATATAAAAACAGTATCATGTCAGTTGCATATGTGGTACTGGTGATGAGGGGGGTTTTGGGAGATGCATGTCAAGGGTATGGCGAGTGTGGTCTCAATGGAATCTGTCAAGTGGTTACAGGTTTAAAATCCCATTGCAGCTGTCCTGGGGGATTCGACTTTGTTCAGAAAGATAACCCTTCCAAGGGGTGGTTTCAAAGCAGAGCAAGAGTTGCAGGGGAAGCAGCAGCAGCAGGGAAATGGAGCATTTAGGGCACATAGATCGGTCTGGAAATGATTATGCAGTCATAAGACCTATCAATCAAACTGTGTGTAAGCAGTAATGTCTGGATGGTTGCCTTTGCACTGTAGTTATCCACGCCATTCTTGAGGGCACAGGATACTGTTGGAAGAAATCATTGCCTCTTAGAGCTGGGGGTGCAAGCATTACTAGAACTGCTTTTGTCAAGGTATTCGGTATTAAAAATAAGCATATATTAAGGGTTGTTTTCCTGAGCAAAGCCGAATCCAGGATGACAACTGCAATGGGGTTTTAAACCCCTAACCACTTCACAGATTCCATTGAGACCGCACTCGCCGTACTCTTGACATGCATCTCCTTAAACCCTCCTCATAACCAGTAGCAACTGACAACACTGTAGGCTTAGCCATGGTTATGATTGATTTGGTGGAGTAAAAACAAGTGTGAAAAGAGAGCTGCATTACTAATTCAGTCATCGTCTTATACAGACATTATTTCTCCACGAGTAGAGACGCGAAGAGCACGCAACCCTTACCAATTCAGCGGTTGTCTTATGCAGACATTAGAGACAGTTAGAGCACACAATTCTTACTAGAACTCCACGATGGAAGCATCTTTTTAAGTTTTGAAGGCCCTGAGTCGGCGCCGCAGGAAAGGATTGTAAAATTTAGTTTTGTTTGGTCAAAAAATGCGGGCGCGAATGGCCGGTCAAGTGTTCAATCACATCCATGTTAATGGAGAAGTCGTGTATTAAAATATTGGATTACTTAATTCAACGAAAATATGTGGATTTATTCTTAAATTTTTTTAAAAATAGTATCATGTCTTTTTATATATATATTTTAAAAATTATTAATTTTCAAATAATAATAAATAATTTAATATGGTTAGGGAAAGTCAATTATAATATTGAATTTAATGTATATATGTAAAATAGGTTCTTAGTTTAAGTTTTGAAGAAAATTGATATTATAAAATTTATTTTAAATAGTTGTTATAATTTAAATTAAAAAATATTAGTTTTGTCTACTCTCTTTTATTTTTATATAATTAGCTATTTAAATATATGTTATAAATTTTTTAATTCTTATTATTTTTAATAATTATTTAGATAAAATTTTATTATGAATTTTTATTTTATTTTTATTTTTCGATTTTTTTTAATTTTCTTCTTTTTTCATAATTAATTTAAATATAAATCTAACAATTTTAATGATATATTATAAAATGTGTATGCCGTTTCTTATTAGTTTTCTTATTAATTTTGATATAATTTTATAGGAATTATATATATATATATATATATATATATAAATATAAATATATAAAATCGGGGATAATGAAAATTTTCAAAATTTTAGCTTGTCTAAAATTTGATCATCAAAAAAGCTACGTCATCTATGCGTGTGGGGTGGATTAAATTGTTTGGTTCAATATGAATGGTCTCTATCTATCAGGATTTTTTTTGGAAAAAAGAATATGTTATTAGAAAAAATAATATATTTATGATTAATTTTTTTTATAAGTGATTCTATTTTATTTTATTTACAATATAATATTTAAAATTATTATAATTTAATTAGTGTAGACGATAAATATATATAAAAGATGTCGAGATATATTATTATAAAAGTATTATATATTATTTATTTTAAAAATTTAAAATCATATAAATATTTTGAGAGTGATATTTCTAGATGTCTTTTATTCAATATATGTATGCTAATAATTTTACAATCTTAACATGTTAAAAAAGAAAAAGTTAATGTTTGACATTAGAGAGTGGGTTGGAATTGAAAAATATGTAGTTTAATAGCTTAACTTGTAATCATATATACTCATAATATTATATTTTTATTAAAACATAATATGGTATAATAATGTTTCATATAAAATTATATTTTTAATAAAAAATAATATGGCATTATAATGTGAATAAAGGTTTAACTTGTAATAGTGTTTGTTGATAAAATTAAATATTTTATAAAATCTCCTAATAAAGTTAATATAGTATAATAATGTCAACTAAGTATTTTTTTTAAATGGAAAATATTCAAAGTTATAGCCACATGGATATCAAATTTAACGTTGGAATTAAAGCCTGCCACAACTACCCATATGTCATTGTAGAACCCTTCTTAGCAAGAAAAAAAGGTTGTCAAGTTGGTATTTATAGTAAGTCATTGATAGTAATTAGAAATTTACCATTTTAAGGTAAAGAATGAGATACATTAGTAAAGATAAGGAAATATAAATTATAATAAAAAAATGGTCCATTACATATAAGTGAAAATACTAAACAAAGGTGTCGAGCCATTCTTAGATGGGAACAAGTCTTATGTATCAGGGTCCATCGATGAAGTCTTGGGCCTACCAATTATCATGCTTGTCAAAATCTATAAAAATAACCACAACCAAAACTCCACACTTTAGTGGAGGAGAAAATTCATTAAATTCTACCTCATTTCGTGCAAAATAAGACCACCATGAAGATGTATCAATAGAAGAACATTATATACATAACCACAAAATATATTATAGGATGTTGTCCCTCTTAATCTTGGTATTATTATCAAGTTCTGTTAAATTTTGGATGCTTAGAAATAGTTAAGAGTTAGAGTATGAATAAATTAGTATTTATTGTGACTCTGATATGAAATATGGAAAACTCTAATGAATGTAATTCTTTTTTACCATTTCAACTTTTAATGTATGCAAAAACCTGAAATTGTGTGAGAAAACATGTTTTAAAAATGTTTGCAAGTATGATCCATTCTTTTTGAGAAGGTGCTAACTTTTTAAAATTTGTTCATTTACTCTACTTTATATTTATAGTTTCATTCTCTAATGTTATTTAGAACACACAAGAAGTTGTATGAGAACTTTAATCAGTTTTTACATCCACTACCAAAATGTTGACAAGAGTTTGTTCAAGAAAAATAATTAAATCTAATGATTAAGAATGGGATAAAGGGGTTATCCATTGAGTTATACGAGGAATTTCAAAAAGATATTTATTCTATGGGAAAGAAGGTGGAAAAATTGAATGATAAAGAGGAGGATATAAACTTTAGAGCGATCCTAAGCATGATCTATCAAATAATGAAGAGGAAGATGAAGAAAAATTATGACACCTATCATTTAACCTACAAATGAATTAAGATGAAAAATATCAATAAAATAGATTAAAAATTGAATTAGGCCATAACACATACATAGTGTTGTGTCCCATATGTCACATGTTGGGGGAGAAAGTGTTTTTAAAAAAAAACCGATTTGAATTTTATTAATTTTCCAATGCTCTTACATGAAGAGTAGATTTTAAGTGGGATGAGATGTATGATACCTAATTAATGTACTTATTTCAATCATATATACTATGTATCCCATATGTCACATGTTGGGGGAGAAAGTGTTTTTTTAAAAAAAACCGATTTGAATTTTATTAATTTTCCAATGCTCTTACATGAAGAGTAGATTTTAAGTGGGATGACATGTATGATACCTAATTAATGTACTTATTTCAGTCATGTGTGTGTGTGTGTGTGTGTGTGTGTGTGTGTGTGTGTGTGTGTGTGTGTGGTTGAAAAAGTAAAAAAGTCCAATATTTTGAGTTTAAGGCTAGTAAATATTTGTGTTTTGTACAGAATATATTTATCTCTAACCTATGGGTTGTGATTTGAAAAGAGGTAAGTGTATTGGAACAAAACTATTTTGAAATGGAAATTAATATAGTTTTAAGAAAAAAAACACGTTGATTTTGTATAAAATAAAATGATAGAAATTATTTTTATAATTATTTTAATTTTTATAAAAAACCCAAAAATGATTATAAATATGAGTCTTCAACTTTTACAAACCTTTGTTGTTAGTATGTCCCTATATACATTGTTATAAACCCATGTCATAACTTAATTCTCAACAATAAATGAAGAGATATGAATGTAGCACAAAATCATTTTAAATAGGAAAATATATGAGTCCATATGAAGTAGAGTAAGTCAATTAATGAGGTAGCCCTGGTCAACCTAATATAAAATCTAAGTCAAAAAATGTCTCCTATACTATAATTAATAGAATCATTAGTGTCACTTTATTTCATTACATGGGCTACATCATTGACCATGGAGGAATTCACATAGGCCCAAAAGTATCAAAGAGATCTAATATTGTCCAAAAATTCATGATTTCACATAATTTAGGAGCTTTATTAGACACAAACTTCCATCACAAGTTCATCCTTGGGTTGTCAAACATCTATTGACCATAGAAGTAGATAATACATGTGATAGTATCTTATTTTATTTATGATACAATATTTTAAAAAATAAAAATTATGAAAAGGATTATAGTTTAATTGATATAGATTATAGTAAGGTGCATTGACAAAACATTCAAAAAAAATCTAAATATTAAAAGATATTAAAAAGAGAAAATTTGAATTCAAATCCCCCCTCATTGTGAGCCACAATAACACAACATTCCTACATTGCATGGGTCAAGGCCATCTGCACGTATGAAATAATTGATGCTATGAATTAAAGAAAATAAATGATTTGTAATGTACAATAGTAACATATCACTGATAATTGTTCAACCTTAACGGTGGAATATTCCCTTCATTTGTATTATCTTGACCAATTACAATGCATTATTTTATGTTATTAGAATTATATAATCACTTTGCATAGATAATTTGCATGGTTTCTAACTGGCATATAAAAATATTATTTTTTGTCCATTCATAGATTGTAATATTTATATTTTTTTTTTCTGAACTACCATTCTAGAAATTAAGTTGTAGTCATAATGACTACTGTGAGTGACAACTAGGTACAACATCAAATATTGTGTAGGATGATTACTTTTTATGACTTATTTTTAGATTTGGATCTCTCTTTATATCACATTTATTTGTCAGATCCTCTAGAAAGTAAGAAAATATAGTTCCATCAATGCATTAAACTTACACTCTAATCCCAGGGGTGACCATAATATATACACTATTCTATTAGATGTTCTTTTGAGACAACTTCTTTATGTTGAGTTATAGTTTTTGTAGGATATAGGTTCAAATCATGGTAGTTTTCAGCCTAGCAATGTGGTTAAAACACTAATGCTAGTACTAATTGAAACCATCAAGTGTCGTCTTATTCATTCATATCGATTAAGTGTGCCTCTACCTGTGTAAATATTAAAAATGAATTAAGAATGATTTGGGAATTAGAATAAAAGAGGAATGGAGGAGGAAAATCCCATATAAGAGTAAAATGAGGAGCACATTAGAGAGAATAGGTGCCCAAACATCCCTATTTTTTCTCTTAATATTATGTGGTAGTTTTCTTGGTTATGTCTAATCAAGAATTACTTCTATTTTATTTTTTCTTGGCTACAGCCTGTCTATTCCTGGTCACATCTAATAGGAAATCTTTATAGCTTGTTCATAGTAAAATCTATTGAATGTTTTTGGATTTAATTATGGCATTTCCTATTATATGAGTAGCCAATATACCTGGATTGAATAAATTTGATATTATGCTTGATAATATAAGCTAAGAGAATTATGGCAATGGTTGAGGGATCTATATTATCGAAAATAATATTTATTCTCATAGATATCTTGTGTTGTGTACAATTTACCCTATTTAAGAGTGGAAACAAATTGTAATTATACAAAACTTCATAACTAGGGATGTAAACTTTTTTTTGGGTTGCATTGATTAAGGTGTGTTTCAAGAACGTATATTTTTTTAGGACAAGCACATGATTTCATTTATAATATCTGGGACTTCATTTAATACTTGCCAGGTGGATTACAAGAATCTAAATATAGACCTTTACATGAAATCTCTGAACATCTGAGTTGTAATTTTTATTCTATATTAAAAATGGTTTTAATGTTTCTTATAACATTTAACCTCTTTGCAGACTAATGGTGATAAAACATTGGAGGGTTGTGAGATAAACACAAACAATTTGATCTTCTCCAAACTAGCACAAAGATAGATTGACCATATTTAAACTAACACAAACCACTGTATTAATGTCATATTATGGTCTTATTTCAACTATATTTATAGTTTATTTTTCCCACAATATTTAAGTACATAAGAGTCTCATACTTCACAATATTAGCTTTCATCATTTTTTCTCCTTATGCGTTATATTAACATTAATGGATATTAAACTCACAAATCACCCACTAATTAATTTGAAATCTTGAATTATTATCAATTTATTTTTCTCTCACCAAGTCCACTCCCAGTTTATCACTTGGGTTATGCCATATAGCCCAACACAATTTAAATAGAATTCAGAACAATAATTTAATTTAGAGCGTATGTCACCTTAAGAAATGTCCTCGTTGCTGGAGATGCATAAAACATGTTTCTAAGAAAAATGTCCTTTATACATTTATAGATATAAAATTGGTATATGTAAATTCAAAATTCACAACCTTATTCAGAATATTGGTTCACATCGAAGTCACCCAAACTGTATGACAAAATGAAAGGACTAAAGTCACCACTACAATATCAAAAATGCCCACATTGTCAGATTTGAGTAATCGGTAAACCATATGGTTTATAACCAATAGCAGTGTGATACCAAACAAGGATAAAATCTTTAATTGCAATTTGAATACAAAAAAAGTACATCATAACATACAATAATTCAGGTGGATCAGTGACTGGTTCTTTAGACATTTCTTTGCTTCACCATGATTTGAAGCTTACATGCACTAACCATTAACCTATCCGCAGAAAACCAATAAGAGATTGCCCCCATTTTTTATTGATAATAATCAGGACTTGGTCACAATAATCCATTTTCACACTCTTGTTAATATCGCAGAACTCGTAAAAAAAAATCGATTGCATCTCAGAGTGAAATAATCAGAACTAATTGTGTACTAAATCCCATATTCTGATGCCAAAATTGCCCATAAAAACTATAAAAGCATCACATAGATAAGATAAGTGGAATATAAGCTATTCTGCAAATTAGTTATTATAATAAAAAACATTTGTTGTACTTTCTAATGATTGGTATGTTATTAAGACTAATATTTTAGGGCACGATCACTTTTTCCGTATCTAGGCAATCGAGAGCCAACTATATTTGAGACAACAGTCTTATTAGGGGTTTGGAGGCTTTGATTTGATTTTGGTTCTTCACACCGAGTTTTCATTTTTAGAGTTCCCTATGAGGGGTTTCTACTGTTCTCTTTAGGTTCTTCACTTGGCTGGGAATGTTGCAAGGGAAAGAAGATGACTATCTTGGATTGTTCTTTCTTCTTCGACTCTTTCCCATCACATTCAGTTGTCAGTTAGGACTGATGAGAATTAGAACAAACCTTTTTAAGCTGATCCAAATTTTAATGGCAGTGTTTGTCAAATATTTAATATATATACTTCATAACATTTATTCAAGGTGTTCAGTTCTCTCTTCTACTCACCGTAAGGACCTGGCGCTTTACGTTCTTATTATTGTTATTATTTGCTTCGCCTTATATTGTATTTCCATAAATAAAAATTTGTTTACCATGTAGTTCTAAAATTTATTTTTCTTAATCGAAGACATTTTACAGTCATGCGAATATTTAGAGAGAGAGAGAGCGCTCCATAATTTCGTCCCTTTTTTATTTTCAAGAAATAATCATCTGGTGCCTCTTGATCTCGAGATTATCGACTTGAAGGAGCTCCCGATTTTAAACAGCTTGTTCTTTATATTCTTTGTAATCCTTTGGAAAAATAAATGGTATGTATCATGGAGTATAAACATCTACTTGATCCGGTATATTCTACAATAAAATATAACAGCACACATACACTGCATAGGGTGTACTGGACTCCTATATCTACAATTATTCCATACCAGCAAATATAGAAATCATGTTCCTAAGAATTTTTATTTTATTTTGACATTTTCTTATAGATTTCTTGAGTGAAATTCCTAAATTCATTGTGCACGCATGCATATCGTCATCTAAATTGATTGCCACCACCAATGAATGAGATAATGGCTTCACTCTATACCAATTTCGTTCGTTTTATTGACTTTCACTGCCAGTGATTAAATAAGTTACTATATCAATTCCCTTCTTTATGTTAGATCTGTAAAATGTAGATTGACTACACGTCTAATGAATGAAGCAGTGGCTTCACGCTACACCGATTCGCTTCCTTTGACTACCATTGCGAGTGAACGATGGACTGCCTTCACCCTATACAGATTCCTTTCCTTATGTTGGATCTGTACGCCATTGATATTATTGCGGTACACGATTGGGAAAATTAAGTAGCCTATATGGGTTTTTAAAGCAAACGATTTTCTTGATGGTTTATAATAATTCATAGCAATAATCCCACAGAATTTCTCAAATAAGGATGTCAAGTATTTGGACAAGTCTAATCATAAATTCATGAAAATAAATTTCATCACATTATTAGAAATCTTTGCAATCTTATGTGTGAATTTTTGCAGGGCCTTGCTGCATGGGAAATATAAAACCACTATTACAAATATAAAAAATATATAACTCTTTTGAAATCATTTTATATATCTTCAAAATCATTTTTAATATATTTATATTATAAATATTCATTATTTACAGCTAGGCATTAATTGACAAAATATTTGGCTTGCCATATTTTGGATTTGTACCGTGGACATGCTTTAAATGTTTTTAATTGATATCCAGTTTAGTACGTGTGAGTTGTAGCTCACATTTATTTGTTTTTTATTATCTATTGCCATGAGCACACTGGGAAAAAGAGAGGAATCTAGAAAGAGAAAGGAGCCGTTTTGTATGGATGTATAGCCAAATACAAGAGCAGAGTATAATAAGAATGTGCAAAAAATTCCAGAAGAGAGCAGAGCATCATCCAATTAAGAAAATATAGTTTTAGGTGTAGGTGTAGCTGCTGTCTAGTTTGTGTGTGCATGTGTAGCTGCTAATTTTTTTAATGAATATATATATATATATATATACAATCTTTGCACAAATATTATTTTCTAACAGTTGTAGATGTTCCTTTCTTGTGCCCTGCATTTTTCTAGGTTGTTTTATTTTACTGCTCTATGGTGCTCTATTTTTGCATTTAAATCCTCTATTTTATTTATTCCAGCATTGAATAACAATAGAATAAGAGCTGTAGCTCTTATTATTAGCTGAAATCCCACATTTCGTATCAGAGTAAAGGAACTTCTGCCCTCCTCCTTTAATGGCCTCCACGTTTGGTATGCCCCTATCCAATTTGCAAGCCCCTATTTTCACAAGAAAGAATCAGGAATATTGGTCGTTAACTATGAAAGCATTGCTTCAGTCTCAGGATGTATGGGAGATAGTTGAAAATGGTTATGTGGACCCAGTAGACCAAGTAGTATACAACGCCCTTGTACAAGTTGAGAAAGACACTTTGAAATAACATTGGAGGAAGGATGGAAAAACCTTATTTTACATCCATCAAGCAATGCATGAAAACATAGTCCCAAGAGTAGTAGCATCAAACCAAGCCGAGGAGGCATGGGATACACTATAAATTGCTTACCAAGGCATGGATAAGGTAAATACTACTAAATTACAGCTTCTTAGAAGACATTTCAAAAATTGATTAATGAGAGACTCAGATTTGGTAGAATCTTTCTTTTCACATGTTGTTGGTCTGATTAGTCAAAAATGTGTCAGGATCTAGGAAGCACAATTGATTACTTTTCTATAAGCAATTAAACACGGAATTGAACCAGAATGATTAAGTAACTAGAAACTTGAAACAACAAAGAATATGAGAAACAATACTATCTGTATTAATACTCTTCCAAAAAAGAATTACAATTAAGAGACGCCACACTCTTCCACCTTATAAGCTTCCCACACCAAGTGTTCAGTAATTCACACTCAAGAGTTATGTCTCTCTTTCTCAACCACAACTAACTCAACAACCTGAGTTGTTATCCCCTCCTTGATAGCTTTAGCTGATCTCCTTGACCTTGCACCTTGTAGATCTCCTTGACCTTGCTTTCTTGCTTCAATACTTTACTTGCCTTAATTACAATACATGCCTCATGGGTCTCTTAAATAGGATCCCCAAGCATACAATAATTAGACTTCTAATTACAATAATTAAAAACACAGACTCAAGACTTAAATTAGTCTTCAACATGCAAACACTCTCAGACCTCTTAAAATTAGACGAGTCTAATTCTAGAAATGCATTTTGGAAACACATGCAGAAGCATGCACATGCATAGGTGACCAATGTCGGTTGCTGTCAGTCTGCTCCTGACTGACGTCAATCGATCCCTGGTCCCTGTCTGACCGACATCAGCAATACTATCGATACCGATTATTGGTTGAACTCAGCAACCTCCTGATTAGCTTCCTGGTGAAGCTTTTAGCTCCACAACTTAACAATCTCTCACTTGGAGATAAACAGCTGCACCTATACAACAACCTCCACTAACCATCTCAGGCACCTCCATCTTCAAGCTCAATTTTGAAGACCAACCACCACACATCCTGTGATGCTACACCTGTCATGCAAGTAACCTGCCACATCTAAACCTACATACCATGTAGAGAAGCGCTTGACCCTGCATAACATAAATACCAGCTACTGGTCCCTCTCTAATACCTAAAAATCCATTGAAATGCTCTTCAGTACTCCTTCTTTCTCAAATTGGCTCCAAACTTTCTGACAACTCCCACTGCTTGAGAAAACTCAGGTCTACACCAGACATCATGTGATTTCAAACACTGTTCTAAGTTCAACTTGAACTGTCTAGCCCTTGGTGTGCTTATCAGTTCTGCATCCTGTGTATTGAACCCTACCAACACCTTCTTCAGATCAGCTCCCACTGGAGAAAAAATCAACCTGTGATCTTCCATGTCTCTAGACATACTTATGCCAAAGAATCTTACTACTCCCAGATTCTTCATGACACCCATCTAAACTAACTTTACCTTTAGCTCAGCAACTCCTTGTATATGTAACCCTACAACAAGCACACAATATAGTAACAGGATAATGTAGCTAATATTATCCAACCTGGTAAAGAGAAACACAATGGTCAAACTTCCATTGCCCTGTAGCCTACTCAAGACCATATACCCTAGCCTTCTATCTCACGTGTCCATCCATATGGGCATTTGAGACTCCTTGATAGCTTGCTGTCTGCCCAACATACGTTCTAGTGACCGCTCTCAGCCATATCTCAGTCTATACCCAATCAATGTTGGTTCCATGTGACTAACCTATCTACCGACATCGGTTCTTACCTGACCGACATCGATTGCACCTGCCTAACACTATCGACTCTACTAGTCTGCACATGACTGATGTCAGTACCTGCCTGATGAACATTAGTTCCATCTGACTGACATCAGTACCTATGTTTTCTTGTAATTGATGAATTTTTCACTTGCGAGCTCATCTTGGATCAAAACCCTATCCAAACTACCCTGCTCAGAATTATTCAGCCCCTGTGACTGATCTCTATCCATCATGTCCTCCATAAACACCAAGGCTTCCCTGTTCTTGTCAAAAACATCAAATTTTCATTTCTTGTAATGAACTCGATCTATGCCCTCTAAATCTGAACTCATATCCTTTGACTCAAGAATGTCCATTCCCTTTTTATTCATGTGACCAAGCCTACTAAGCCACATCTTCAAATCTACAGCTGAAGTAGATAAACCAAAAGTAGAATCAGTAATACAAGTAGATAGATAAATAGTACCCACTTTCTTACCTATCGCTAAAACAAGTGCACCCTTGGAAACCTTCCAAGAATCTGGTATGAGGGTTACTGTGCATCCCTCATCACCCAAATTTCCTACAAAAATCAAACTCTGCTTCAAGACTGGGACATGCATAACCTCCTTTAGCACCCATGTGTTGCTCGTCTGTAATTCTAGCTGCACTTTCCCTTTGCCAACTATTTGACAAGGCGTATCATCCCCTAAATAAAGCTCTCCAAAGTCTCCCTAGACATACTCATGGAACAAATCTCTATTTGGGGTTGCATGAAAAGAAGCACCAGAATCTAAAACCCATGATTCTAGCTGACTATCCAAAGAAAGTATGAGAGCATCCTATTCCACAATACCTGCATCTTTTGCTTCTTCATTACCTTCATGTTGATTTTATTTATCCTTCAACCAACAGTCTTTCTTTGTGTGTCCTCTCTTTCCACAAAACCAGCAGGTGATACCTCCATTTCTAGATTTGGATCCCTTTTCCATCTTTGACCTTGATTTCCCTTGCTTGACCTTCTCTCTTTGCCTTCCCTTGCTTTTAGCACTTAAAGCATTTCCTAACGATTCAGCTGTGTTTTTCCTGTGAATATCTTCATTCAAGATTACACTAACTACATCATCAACTTTTAAGATTTTAGAAGCAGACGCAGTATTACTTACTGTCGTTACCAAACTCTCAAAACTTTTAGGTAATGAGCATAAGATTAAGAGAGCCTTTATTTCATCATCAAAAATAATATTGACTGAATTTAACTAGTTTACCAAACCATGGAAATCACTAAGATGACTATATACCGATCCACCTTCCTGCATTTGCAAAGTAAATAGCTGCTTCATAAGAAATACCTTATTTGAAGCTGAGGGCTTTTCATATAAATTTGCCAAAGATTCTATCAACTCTTTCATTGTCTTACACTATGATAAGTTGGAAATCACAAAGGATGCAAGGCTTAACCTTATGGATCCCAAAGCCTTTCAATCAAGAACATTCCATTCTTCATCCTTCATGTCTGTGGGCTTGCATGCAACCCTGCCCAACAGTAAGTATAAATCTTTCTGATACAGATAATCTTCTATCTGCATCCTCCAATGCTGATAATTCTTGCCATTAAACTTCTCCATTCGTAGCGTACTTTCTTCTACCATTGCTATACTCTCACTCAATCAAAAACCCCTGAGAATGACCTGTAATCAAATAATAACCTGCTCCCTACAACCTTAGCTCTGATACCACTTTGTCAGGATCTAGGAAACATAATTGATTACTTTTCTATAAGTAATTAAACACAGAATTAAACCAGAATGATTAAGTAACTAGAAACTTGAAATAGCAAAGAATATGAGAAACAATACTATCTATATTAATATTTTTCTAGAAAAGAATTACAATGAAGAGATGCCACACTCTTCTACTTTACAGGCTTCCCACACCAAGTGTTCAGTAATTCACACTCAAGAGTTATCTCTCTCTTTCTCAACCACAACTAACTCAACAACCTGAGTTGTTATCCCGTCTTTGATAGCTTCAGTTGATCTCCTTGACCTTGCTTTCTCCCTTTAATGCTTTACTTGCCTTAATTACAATACATGCCTCATGGGTCTCTTAAATAGGATCTCAAGCATACAATAATTAGACTTCTAATTGCAATAATTAGAAACACAGACTCAAGACTTAAATTAGTCTTCAACATGCAAACACTCTCGAACCTCTTAAAATTAGATGAGTCTAATTCTGGAAATGCATTTTGAAAACACATATAGAAGCATGCACACACTCTAGTGACCGATGTCGATTGCTGCCAGTCTACTCCTGATCGATGTTAGATGATCCATGGTCCCTGCCTGACTGATGTTGGCAATATTGCCGATGCTGATTACTAGTTAAACTCAACAACCTCCAAATTAGCTTCTTGGTGAAGCTTTTAGCTCCACAATTTAACAAAATGTTGAGTTGTGCAGCTAAAAGCTTCACTAATGAGCTAATGTAGAGGTTGTTGGGCTTACACAGTAACTGACATAGATCAAAACTAACTGACATTAGTTAGGGTTCATTTGACATCAATTATCTTCAGCTACATAGTAACTGACATTGGTTAGGGGTCGATCGACATCGGTTATCTTAAGCTACACATCAACTGACATCAGTTAGGGGTCAGTCGACATCGATCATCTTTGATCGACATCGACTTCTATGCGTTTTTAGCATTTCTAATTTTAGATTACTATTTTTAGAGAACATATTTGAGCCTTTGATTTAGAGGTGGATCTAACGGTGGTGAATGCATGGCTCATGAAACCCTAGTGTTATAGTATACTATATAATAGGGTTAGATCCTCATAGCATGTAAGGGGAATAACAACTCAGTTATTGAGTTGATTGTAATTGATTGAGAGAGAGAGAGAGAACTCTTCAGGGAGAATTACTGTAAACTTGAAAGGTGTGAGGAGAAAGAGATTTTTTCATTGTATTTTTTTTTGGAAGAGTTTAAAACAAGATTGGTTGTTTCTCGTATCTCTTATTATTTGTTGTTTTTGATTTCTAGTTACTTATTACTTTTGGTTTAATTTCATGTTTAGTTGCTTATACAAAAGTAATCAATTGTACTCTAAGATCATAACAATTGGTATCAGAGCTCTAAACACTAACAACTAGTATCAGAGCAAGTTAGTGTTTGTTGATTACAAAATTCACTCACAGGGGTTTTTGATTGAGTGGGAGTAAAGCAATGGTAGAGAAAGTAAACTAAGAATGGAGAAATTCAATGGCAAGAATTATCAATTATGGAGGATGCAGATTGAAAATTATCTGTATAAAAAAAGATCTATATTTATCGTTGGGTGGGGTTTCAAGAAAGCCCACAGATATGGAAGATGAAGAATGGAATGTTCTTGATAGAAAGGCTCTTGGATCTATAAGGTTGAGCCTGGCATCTTCTATAATTTCTAACTTATCATAGGAAAAAATAATGGTAGAGTTAATGGATACTTTGGCAAATTTATATGAAAAACCTTCAGCTTTGAATAAGGTATAGCTTATGAAATAATTATTTAATTTACAAATGCAGGAAGGTGGATTTGTATTTTGT
Source organism: Torreya grandis (assembly GCA_037957365.1). Classification (NCBI taxonomy): domain Eukaryota; kingdom Viridiplantae; phylum Streptophyta; class Pinopsida; order Cupressales; family Taxaceae; genus Torreya; species Torreya grandis. The sequence continues at coordinate 659,465 of JARHVA010006758.1, read as the reverse complement.
CATCTTAATTATTTCCATGGAATTGTAAATCAGTTAAATTTAGTCAAAATAGTTTTTGATGATGAAATTAAGGCTCTCTTAATGTTATGCTCTTTACTTGAAAGTTAGCATAGCTTGGTAATGATAGTTAGTAATATTGCATCTGCTTCAAATATCATAAAAGTTGATGATGTTGTTAGTGTAATCTTGAATGAACAAATTTGTAGGAAAAACATAAGGAAAACATCAAGTAATGTTTTAAGTGTTGAAAGCAGGGGAAGGCAAAGAAAGAAGGGCAAGCAAGAAAAATCAAGGTCAAAGATGAAAAGTAGATCCAAATCTAGAAATAGAAGAATAAACTGTTGGAATTATGGAAAGAAAGGGCATGCAAAGAAATATTATTGGTTGAAGGATAACAAATAAAATCAGCATGAAAGTAATAAAAAAGCAAAAGTTGCAAGTATTGTTGCACATGATGCTCTTACACTTTATTTGGATAATAAATCAGAATCATAGGTTTTAGATTTTGGTGCCTCTTTCCATGCAACCCCAAATAGATAATTTTTCAATGATTATGTCCATGGAGATTTTGGAAAATTTTATTTAGGGGATGATGAGCCTTGTAAAATTGTTGGCAAAGGAAAAGTGCAGCTGAAATTATAGAATGGCAACACATGGGTGTTGAAGGATGTCATGCATGTACCCATCCTGAAGAGAAATCTGATTTCTAAAGAAAAGTTGGGTGATGAGGGTTGCACAGTAACTCTCACAACTGAATCTTGAAAAGTTTCTAAGGGTGCACTTGTATTAGCAAGAGGTAAGAGAGTAGGTACACTTTATCTATCTACTTGTATTACTGATTATTCTCCTTCTATTTTATCTACTTTAGATGTAGATGCAAAGTTGTGGCACTATAGGCTTGGTCACATGAGTGAGAAGAGAATGAATGTTCTTAAGTTAAAAGGTAAGCTTTCAGATTTGAAAAGCATAGATCTAGATTTTTATGAGCATTGTATTTTTGAGAAACAGAAGAAAGTGAGGTTTCTCAAAATTGGGTCAACAAAGAAGAAGCACAAGTTAGAACTTGTTCACACAGACATGTGGGGACCAGCTCAGGTAGCTTCTATTGAAGGATCATAGTATTATGTTTCTTTCATTAATGATGCTACAAGAAAGGTATGGGTTTATTGCATAAAGAGGAAATTTGATGTTTTTGACACATTTAAGAAATGGAAAGCCTTAGTTTTCAATGAGAAGGTGATGTACAATGATCAGCTCAAGAGGCTGAATAATTTTGAGTAGGGCAATCTTGATTTGGAAGAGGTTATGATCTAAAATGAGCTCACAGATAAAAATCATCACTCACAGGAAAACACAAATACTGACGTTAGTCAGGTGGTAACTGACATTAGTGAGGTGGAAATAAATGTTGGTCAGATAGAGACCGACGTCAGTCAGGAGAAATTGACATCGATCGGGTGCAGACCAACATCGATAAGAGATGACCAGGATCGATCACTGTCAGAAGAAAATTTGGGTAGACATCAAGCTGTAAATGAGTCTCAAATGCCCATAAGGAGGTCTGAAATGGTAAGTAAACCTCCAATTCATTATTCCCCTTCTTTATACTAGTTGTTTCTCACTGATGGTAGAAAACTAAAAAGTTTTGATTAGGTAATGCAGGTAGAATCTAGGATACAGTGGGAGCATGGCATGAATGAGGATATTGATTCATTGGAAGAGAACCATATGTGGGATTTGGTTGAGTTGCTAGCCAAAAAAATGCACTAAAAAACAAATGGGTATACAACTTAAAGGAAGGAGATAATAGACAAATGAGACATAAGGATAGATTGAATAATGGTAGCTATATTATCATGTTACTATATGTAGATGATATGCTTGTTGCAGGTTCACACATGCATAAAATTACTGAGCTAAAGGTAAAATTAGCTCACACATTTGCCATGAAGGATTTAGAAGCAGCAAAGAAAATCCTTGGCATGAGTATTAAGAGAGATAGATAAAATCACAATTTGATTTTGTCTCAAGAGGATTATGTGAATAAGGTGTTGGAGAGGTTCTATATGTAGGATGCAAAACTAGTAAGCAGACCTATGGCTGGACACTTCAAGTTGAGCAAATAATAGTGCCCTAAATCATATGATGAGGTTGAGTACATGAGTAGAGTTACATATGTTTCAGCAGTTGGGAGCTTGATGTATGTAATGGTATGTACTAGACCTGATATTTCTCAAGTAGTGAGAGTTGTCAGCAAGTTTATGGCTAATCCAGGAAAGGAACATTGGAAAGCAGTTTAATAGATTCTTAGATATTTGAGAGGGACCAGGAGTAGGCATTTATGCTATGGAGGGTCAAACACTTCTCTACATGGGTATGTAGATTCAGATATGGCAGGTGACTTGGATGGCAGGAGAAACACCACAAGATATGTGTTCACTACTAGTGGAACGGTGGTTAGCTAGATTTCAAAGTTACAGAAGGTTGTTGCCTTGTCTACTACAGAGGCAAAATACATTGCAGTCATAGAGGCTAGCAAGAAAATGATTTGGATGACATGGTTCATGGAAGAGTTGAGAAAGGAGTAAGAGACTTGCAGATTGTACAGTGATAGCTAAAGTGCAATTCATTTGGCAAAGAACTCAGCCTTTCATTCAAGAACTAAACATATACAACTTAGGTACCACTTCATTAGATAGGTATTGGAGGATGGATAGTTGAAGCTGGAAAAGATCAATACGGATAAGAACCCTCTTGATATGTTAACAAAGCCAGTAACAAAGGAGAAGTTGAATCTTCATTCAACTTTTTTTGGTCTTCAAGATTGAACTTGAAGAGGGAGAAACAAGCCAGAGATGTTTAGAGGATGTTGTTGTACAGGTATAGGTGCAACTGTTTATCTCTAAGTGGGAGATTGTTGAGTTGTGGAGCTAAAAACTTCACTGATGAGATAATGTGGAGGTTACTGGGCTTACACAGTAATCGACATCAGTCAGAACCAACCAACATCGATTAGGAGTCGATCAGCATTGATTATCTTCAGCTACATAGTAACTGACATTCATTAGGGGTCGATCGACATCGGTTATCTTCAGCTACATAGCAATCAACATCAGTTAAGATTGGCCAACATCGATCATCTTTGATCGACACCAACTTCTGTGCATTTCTAGCATTTCTAATTTTAGATTACTATTTTTAAAGAACATATTTGAGCCTTTGATTTAGAGGTGGATCTAACGATGGTGAATGCATGGCTCATGAAACCCTAATGTTATAGTATACTATATAATAGGGTTAGATCCTCATATCATGTAAGGGGAATAACAACTCAGTTATTGAGTTGATTGCAATTGATTGGGAGAGAGAGAGAGAGAGAGAGAGAGAGAGAGAGAGAGAGAGAGAGAGAGAGAGAGAGAGAGAGAGAGAGAGAGAGAGAGAGAGAAATCTTGAGGGAGAATTACTGTACACCTGAGACGTGTGAGGAGAAAGAGATTTTTTCATTGTATTTCCTTCTTGAAGAGTTTAAAACAAGATTAGTTGTTTCTCATATCTCTTATTATTTATTATTTCTGATATCTAGTTACTTATTACTTTTGGTTTAATTTTATGTTTAGTTTCTTATATAAAAGTAATCAATTGTACTCTAAGATCCTAACAAAAAAATTCTCACGGAGAGATCATAAAGGATAGGAAGATTGTTAAGGAGTTTAGAAGTCTTCCTTCCAAATTTGACCCTCTAGTTGTGGGTTTGGAGGAAACCAAAGACTTAAGTCATTTTTTTTGTTGATGAGCTTCATGCCTCTCTCATCAATCATGAATATAGATTAAATAGGTCAAATATCTCATTGGAAAATGTATTTTCATCTTATCCATCTATAATCCATGGAAGAGGAAGGAAGAAATTTAGTTCTATAGGTAAAGGGAAAAGTTCTCCTAGAAGTGGGTGTAGCAGTAATCCTATAAATCTTGGTGGTAGATGTCAAATTCAGAATTTCAGCCATCCAAGTGGCTCAAGGTTTGACAAATCACACATTCAATGTCATTATTTTAAGAATTTTGGACATTATGCTAATGAATGCAACAAAAGTTAGTATGATCATCACAAGTAAAGTCACAATCAATCAAGTACCGCTCCCACAAGCACTATATTTATTGCATGCACTAGGATTGCTAAAGCAATTCCTACAAACTCCTCAGTTGAGTACAATGTAATCCAGGAAAGCCCATGTGACATATAGTATTTGGATTCTGGTTGTAGTAATCACATGACAAGTAGTTACGATTTGTTTTCTGACTTAGATGAATCAGTTCAAACTGATGTCATACTTGGTAATAACAACAAGGTCACTATTTTGGGTAAAGGCACAATTAATATTCTAACCAAAAAGGGGGAGTAGAAATTATGCATGATATGTATTATATTACTGGTCTAAAACATAACTTAATGAGTATTGGTGAGTTGGTACATAAAATATATAGTGTACATGGAAAATAATGAGTGCATAATTTTGGGGAAGTTTCCACGCAAAAATCCAATTACCAAAGTACAAATGACTAGCAATCGGATGTTTCCCTTGAGGATAAGGTCGAATATGAAGGAAAAAATAGCCCAAGCTATTCATATGATAAATAATGTACATTCTAGAGATACTTTTAAGGTAGAAAATACAAAATTAGAAGCTAAAATGAATTCTACGGGTTTAAAAATTTCATTTCTAGAGAAAGCCAATGTACATTTTGGAGCAATCCAATTCAGCTCCAAAGAAGCAAAAGGTAGAGATGAAAAACTTCAAACAACATTTAAGTCAGTTGTAAAGGATGAATCTTGGTTTTGGCATTTCAGATTTGGACATTGGAACTTTGGAGAGTTGAAGCTATTACATATGAAGAAGATGGTGAAAGGTTCGCCATTAATTGAGAAAGTGGAAAGAGTTTATGAAGGTTGTATCTTGGGCAAAAAGCATAGAGAGTTTTTCCTGGTTGGTGAATCAATAAGAGCAAAATCACCACTTGAGATTGCTCATTCATATATTTGTGGACAAATGCAAACACCTTCAGTAGGAGTCTGTACTTATTTCCTTACTTTTATTGATGATTTTATAAGGAAAACTTAGGTGTACTTCTTAAAACATTAGTCTAATGCATTTATTTATTTTTAATATTTCAAGGCACTTGTGGAGAATCAAAGTAACCACTACATTAAAGTTTTGAGGATGGATAGAGGTGTGAATATATTTCTAATGCTTTTTGAACTTTTGTAGATTACATGGCATACACAAGCAATTTACAGCCCACTATACACCTCAACAAAATGGTGTGGCAGAGGGGAAGAACAAACCATTATGGTGATGGCACATAGTATGTTGGTAGCTTCACATTTACCTAATGAATATTGGTTGAGGTAGTGCCAACTATTGTTTATGTAATGAATAGGTGCCCAATAAAGAGTGTGAAGAACAAAGTCCCTCAAGAGGCTTGGATAGGTAAGAAACATAGTGTTTTTCATTTTAAGTTTTTTGGTTGTGTTGCATATACACATGTTTTTGATGAGTTGAGGAAGAAGTTAGACAATACATGATAAAAGTGTATATTTTTTGGCTATTTAGATAATACAAAGGCATATAATTTGTTTAATCCTATCACTAGGAAGGTTATAATCAGTCGTGATGTTCAGATTGTAGAGAATGAAATGTGAGATGGACATATAGAGAGGACTCTAAACATTATTCCTATGGTTACTCATGATGATATGGTGGATGAAGAGTTTCCATCATCAAGTACAATTCAAACAATAGCTCCTTCTAATCCCTAGACAACACCACAAGTGGTAGCTCAAGTTACACCCCCATTTATAGTGAGGAGATCTTCAAGGTTGCTACCCACACCAAGAGTACAACAAACTCCATAGGTGACCATAAGAACATCTACATCTTCAGATCCAACTCTAGCAATCATACAGCTATGAAAAATAAGTAGTTTGAGTGAGTTATATAATGTTGATACTACAAATTCATTTTTAGTCTTTGCTTTATTCTCTCATGTAGATGATCCATTAACATTTGAAGAGCTTGTGAGTGATGATACATGGGAATAAGCCATAGATTGAAAGATTGAATCCATTGAAAAGAATAAAACATGGGAGTTAGTTGAGTTGCCTGAAGGTAAGAATGTAATAAGTGTAAAGTAGATTGTTAAGACTAAACAAAATTCTGGTGGAAAACTGCAAAAGCATAAAGCAAGACTAGTTGCAAGGGACTTCACACAACATTCCAAAGTAGATTTAAATGAAACATTTGCTCCTATTTTACAATTGGACACAGGTCCGTATTGGCTATTGCTACCCATAATAAGTGGTCTATGTTACAAATGAATGTGAAGTTGGTATTTCTAAATGACTATCTTGAGGAGGAAGTTTATGTTGATCAACCAATAGGCTATGAGATACTGGGTCATGAAAATAAAGTATATAGGTTGAAGAAGGCACTTTATGGATGAAAGTAAGCTCCTAGAGCTTGGTATAGCCGTATTGACTCCTATCTCATTCAAAATGGTTTTCAAAGAAGTGGTTGTGAGACAACCTTGTACATCAAAGTCAACAAGCAAGGTAAAATTACAATTGTTTGTTTGTATGTAGATGATCTAATCTTTACCAAAGATCTTAGCATAGATTCTTTCAAAATAACAATGAAGAGTGAATTTAAAATGACTAATTTGGGGTTTATGAGATATTTTGTGGACATCGAAGTCTATCAATCTAATGCTAGTATATTTATTTTTCAATCCAAATATACAAATGAAATCATGAAGAGATTCAATATGGTAGAGTGCAAGATAACCCCGACATCAGTCATTATGGGATTGAAGCTAATCAAGCAGGATGATGGACCATGTGTGGATCCTACATTGTTCAAGACGCTAGTTGGAAGCCTTATGTATTTGATGGTCACAAGAATTGATATTATGTATGGTGTAAGCGTAATTTCAAAGTTTATAGACTCCAAAAGACTCTTATTCATAGGTTGATAAGAGAATACTGAGGTATGTGAGTGGTATAAAGGACTTTCACATACTGTATTCCCCTTCAATTGATTTTAGTCTTGTTGGCTACACGAGTAGTGATTGTGGTGGTAGTATAGATCATAGAAAAAACACTTTTGGGTATGCCTTTCCCTTTGGTATAGGTGTTGTGTCATGGACTTCAAAGAAACAACCCATTGTGACTGTTTATTCACTAAATTTGAATATGTCGCAGCCACTAGTGTAGCATGTCAAGTTGTTTGGATGTGAAGAAGATTGAAAGACTTAATACAAGATCAAAAGGAAATCACTACAATATTTTGTGACAATATTTATGCCATTGCATTGTCTAAAAATCATATTTTTCATAAGAGAAATAAGCACATTGATAATAGGTACCATTTTATTATAGAGTTTGTCAACAACAAATAAATTTGCCTAGATTTTTGTAGGTCTGAAGATCAATTTGCTTACATATTTACAAAGCCATTGGCAAAGGAGACATTTTAAAATTTACAGAGCTATTTAAAAGTCTTTGATCATGCAAATGCATGTGTTCTGAATATGGATGCTCCGAAGATGTTGTCTGAAGATGTTCTCCGAAGATGATGCTCCGAATATGTTGTCCAAAGATGTTGCTCTGAAGATGTGCTTCAAAGATGGATGCTCCGAAGATGTGCTCTGAAGATGATGGTCCGAAAATGTGCTCTGATGATGGATGCTCCAAAGATGTGCTCCAAAGATGATGCTCTGAAGATGTACTCCAAAGATGAATTATCCATAGATTTGCTCCGAAGATGATGCTCCAAAAATGTGCTTCGAAGATGGATGCTCCGAATATGTGCTATGAAGATGTGCTCCAAAAACAAATGCTATGAACATGTGCTCTGAAAATATGTTGCAATAGGGTTGAAATAGTTTGATACAATTTTTGATGATGCTCAACAGTTCAAATTAAGGAGTATTGGAAATATTAATTATGTATAGCTGGGCAATAATTGATAAAATATTTGGTTTGCGCTGTTTTGGATTTGTACCGTGGATATGCTTTAAATGTTTTTAATCGTTGTTGAATTTATTAAGTGTGCGTTGTAGCTCACATTTATTTGTTTTTTTATTATCCGTTGCCTTGAACCCAACGCAAAAAAGAGAGGAGTCTAGAAAGAGAAAGGAGGAGCCATTTTGTATGGATGTACAGCAGAAGGAAAGAGCAGAGCATAATCATAATGTGCAGAAAATTCCAGACGAGAGTAGAGCATCATTCAGTTAAGAAAATACAGTTATAGGTGCAGCTGTAGCTGTTGTTTTAGTTTGTGTGTGCAGCTGCAGCTGCTGTTTTTGTGGATGAATATATATATATATACATATAGTCTTTGTGCAAATTTGCTTTTCTAATCGCTGAAGTTGTTCTTTTCTTGTGCCCTGCATTTTTCTGGGTTGTTTTATTTTACTGCTCTGCGATGTTCTGTTTTTGCATGTAAATCCTCTGTTTTATTTTTTTCAGCATTGAGTAACAATAGAATGAGAGCTGTAGTTCTTGCTGTTAGCTTAAATCCCACGATTTATAGATGTGTGAAATGATTTCTGAACATTTTGGATAGAAAAATCAGAATTCAGATCTTTTTGGTTTAAAATAGTCAATACTGTTTTACATACTGGTTAGCGTCTTTCGATATTAATGGATAGTTAAACAATAAAATATGATGAAGAATTTATGTAAATTATACAAAATTCCTTCATAATAATTCTTTATTCGAATCCGTTAAATACAAACCTGGTAGCATTTAATCTTTTATTCATCTTCTGCGGCCCCACCTCCCCACTTCCAAGAGAGAGAAAAAAGAGCTTTAAGCTGGAAGACATTGCGTTCACGCCACAGTATTATAAATCTATATAAGACTTTCTCATCGCACATCAATCAATCTTAAATTCTTTTTTATTTATACAAAATACTGTGATTAAAAGTAGAAAAGTTGATTGATGCATCTCGTTCAAATATCGCTATAATCGTTCGACAAAATGCTTCGACGAATTCTTGTTATTTCCCTTATGCAATTTTGCCCTGCGTTTTAAAGGCCTATTTTCTGTACGAAGAGATGCGAAGAATAAAATAGAAATGTGCAATTTTATGATTGAATGGCGCCAGGAAATGTGAGCAACAAACACTGACGATTCTATTTCAGAAGCTATAAACAGATAAATTTAATAGAATATTAAAGACATCTACAAAACTCAAAGATTGGAGATATTCTAGTGTGAATTTTAAAGTGTCCAAAAACAAATAATAACTATAAGAAAGTGCATCGAGTCCGCATCAGTGATATAAGAGAAAGGAAGTAATCCCCTTATCCTTCTTAACATCAAAGAAGAATAGTAATAAGTCGCTTTATCGATTATTTATTAATTAGTAGAAACGCATAACAAAAAGTAACGCATGGGATAAGCGCCTCAAGCAAAAGATATAACATTACATAGCAAGTCTAATTTTTAATGTTTTGATACTTTGACAAAGGCTGTTCTAGTCATGCTTGTACGCCCATCTCTGAGAGGCAATGTCTTTTTCCAACAGTATCCTGCGCCATCAAGAGTGGCATGGATAACTACTGTGCAAAGGCAATCCTCCAGACATGCTTGCTGACATTCACTTTGACTTATAGGGATTATGGCTGCATAATCATTTCCCGACCAATCTATGTGCCCCAGATCCTCCATTTTCCAACTGTTGTTGCTGCTTCCACTGCAACTCTGCGTCTCCTTTTGAAAGCATCCCTTCGAAGGGTTGCCTTTCTGAACAAAGTCGAATCCCTGAGGACAGCTGCAGTTGGATTTTAAACCCCTGACCACTTGACAGATTCCATTGAGACCACACTCGCCATACTCTTGACATGCATCTCCCGAAACACCCCCCATCACCAGTAGCACATATGCAACTGACAACAGTACCGCAGCATTAGCCATGGTTATCATACGAAGCAAACTTTATTTCCTCCGATAAGAAACCACCTCCTTTATACAGAAATTTCGGAAAAAGACCCGCTCAAATCAATAAAAGTTTGGATGGAGCAAAATGGTGGGGAAAGATTCTGCACCGCAACTTAAGAAGTCGTCTTCATCCAGCAATGAATTGCGGAAAGAGATCTGCACCACTAATCCAGTTGTCGTCATTATGCAGGCATTATTTCTCCACGCAGAGACGGGTAGGCCACGCAACTCGTACTAAAAGTTTGATAGAAACGTCTTTTAAAGCTTTGACGGGCGCCGCGGATAAGTTGTTTAATATTTAGTTCATTGCTCAAAAACTGCAGGCGCCATAGGCTTACAACAAATGACAGAGAACGATAGGAAGATAATGTTCAATCACATTGCTGTTAATGGAGGTGCCATATGCGTTAATACATTGATATTATTTTTGTTAATCTGTGGACAGTCAATACGAATTTATTTAGTTTTATATTGATATGTGTAATTTGAGTTCCGAGTTGTACGTCATTTTATATATATATACACATATATATATAAATTATATATATGTGAAATGATTATATTTTTCTTTATTTATTTTAAATTTAAATATTATAAATATATATATTTTTTAACAAAAATAAATAATAATTTTTTTTTTTAAATATTTGAGGTATTGTGGTCAATTTGGTCAGCGTTAATATTGATGAGGATTTAGTGATTTGGCATACAGAATGATGTGTGGATGAAGGGCAAGTTTTACAAACTAACTCACCCAACTGATCTAACGGGTAGAATTAAATAATAACATTTTTATTTTATATAATAAATTATAAATTTTACTAAAATATAAATATTTAATAATAATATTAATATAAAGTTGTAATGTACAATGTTTAGAATATTTTTATATATAATTAAATGTATATTTCATAATTATTATTGAATTTTTATATCTTTTTCACAATCTATTTTATTTTTTAAATATTTTTTTTATATAAATAATATAGAAAATATTTTATTTAAAATTATATTAAAAAATTATTTATAAAAAAATTATTATTCAAGAGAATTTAATTTGAACTTATTTTATCTAGAGAGGTCAAATAATCATTAAGTAATTTATTATTTTTAAAATATATATTACATAGATATTTTTATTTTATTGGAATTATTTTTAGTTATGTTATTTTTTGTTTTCAATATTATTCATTGTTTAAGAATTTGATAATTTGTTAATACTAAAAAATTAGTTAACTTTTAATATAGATACTAAAATATTTATGCTTTTTTTTAAGTTTTAGATATTGTTTCCAATTTAAAGGGAAAAAAAAAATCATTTTGTAGGTTATATGTGTTAATTGAAAACTAAATTATGAGAATGTAGCCATACGAATCAATTATTACACAAGATCAAGAAGCAAGATCAAGATCAAGATCAAGATCAAGAGATCAAGAAAGATCAGTAAATTCTTGTTTACCAGATTTGCTATAGCAATCTGAATTTTGTCTGTTATCTTATTTTTGTATTGTTCTTTTATTTCCTTCAAATTGGTATCAGAGCCTTGGAGAGAAGATCCAGGGAGAAGAAAGGAATAACAGAGTTTTGCTGTTTGACCATGGGAAAGAAGCGCAGTCAGTTTGAAAAGAAGAAGGCCCACCAGGAACTCAAGGGTGTAGTGCAATGGAGCAGCGAACTAAGTGTTGGCAGAAGAGATTGAAGTTCGAGCTACAGCAGTAGCAAAGTCATTGGAAAAGAGCGCAACTAGCAAAAGCCACCTGGAGAGCAGCTGAGCCAAGTAAAGGTTACGGGTGAGAGTGCAGAAGCGCTAAAAATTGAAAGAAAGAAGCGTGAAGATAGAGCGCATGCCTGAGATAATGGGAGGAGCCTGGCAGTTTGTGGGGAGCTGTTGTCAGGAAGTAAAGAGCCTGTTGAGACACGCAAAGCATGGGAAGGTGATAAAGATTGCAGTTTGCAGTCAAGGCGCAGCTGAAAAGCACAATCACCGTTGAAAGTTTTTTTATTTGTTTAATGTTTTGTTTCTTGTCTGTTGTCTATATTCAGTTTTACAAGGCATATTTTTTCCATGTTATGCAAGCAATGCAATCATTCATTATCTTCAGATTATAGTATTGACAGCCGTAGTGCCGTGTTTTAAAAGATGAGCTCTATAGAGCTTGTGTTACACAACGAGTGAAGCTGTGAAAGTGTGTGTGTTACACAGCTAGTGAAGCTGTGAAAGTGTGTGTGTTGAACAGTGAGTGAAGCTGTCAAAGTGCCTAAAAATTAAGCCGATCGTTGGCAAATCTAGACCAATGCGGAAATAACGCAGTAGAGTCCTGGGAGGAAACCTGGGCAGTTAAGCGTCGGGTGAAAGAAAGGTAAGCAAGCATGAAGCTTGCAGTTTTGGACATAAGCATGACCGTTGATAGCCAGGCTACTCCTCAGTGTTAAATGCTGAGTGAATGCTCATTGAGCAATTGTATTTGTTCGTAGCCTCAATCTAGGCTATTAAGGTGGTGTATTCCACATATAACGCAATGTATTTTGTAAGGTGGTGTATTCCACATATAAGGCAGTGTATTCTGCATGATTGGCAGATATATTCACAAAGACATAATTTAGGCATTGTAAGTGATGAAGTAGTTAGTGGTAGAAATTAAGGGGGAGTGTTAGAAACTAAAGTTAACATGAGATAATTTCTCCACTCCTCATGCATGCACAACAGTTATCAAATAGTTAGTTAAACTATTAGAGAAGCAATTCAATTTTAGTTTGCATGTAAAGACTAAAATTAGTCTTCAGTTTGCTTTTCTAATTATTGTTTGTTTACAAATCTATTTAATAGACCCATGGTGTAGTATTGTAATTGAGCAAGATAAGCAAGATCAAGAAGATCTGCAAGATTCAAGAAGCTTAATAAAAATCTTGTTCCATGATTGCTGTAGCAATATGTGTGTGTAGTTTTTCATCTAAAAGAAACGTTACTCATACTGCCTATAAAATATTATTCCTAGAAATATTTTCTCATTAAATCTAAATTTCGATTTGAAATCTATCTTATAACTAAATTAACATTTTTTTATTTTTTTTCAAATGACTATTACTGAATCTAAATTATTCAAGATGCACTTCTAAACTATATATTTCCCTTTACATCTAAAATTAAATTATTTAATTAAATATTAAATCTATTTTTAAAATATATTAAAAAATTTAATTAATTATAATTAAATATTTTTCTTATAATTTATTTATTCATCTAACACTCTATATTTGCTTGGAATTATTCACATTATTACTAACTTTCATTTTATTTAGTCTTCACAAATGACTTTCTATGAAAATCATTTAAATATAAAATAATAAACCATAATTATATTTGATAAATAATTCTATATGATCTTATTAACCTTTTTTTAAACTTTAAATTAAAATTTAAATCTATGGTTTTATAATCATTATAAGATATATAAACATTAATGTTTAGTAATTAATTTTTCATTTCTGTTTATGGTAGAATTATTTTTATAATAAATTGTTAGAAATATTTTTTCAATTTTTTTTTTAAAAACAATTTTTAATCAACATATTAAAAAAAATATATATATATATATTTCAACTAATTTAACATCAAAACGATCAAATAAAACAATTTTATTATTGAAAATAATTTATATAATTTTTAATATCAAACAGCACATATAAACCTCCACATATTAATTAATAACCTTAATCAAAATTAAAAAAAAAATTAAAAAAAAAATAATTAAAAAAAAATCACTTTATCACAATATGATGTTACTTTAGCTATACCGCAACTCTTATAATGTCATTATTTTTAATGAAGACGAAATTATTAAAATTATATATGGTGGCATGCGTTTACAATTTATATTTGAGAGTTATATGCATATATCGTTGCCGAAAGAGAATAAAATTAATACGAAGATTCGATGGATGAGTCAGTTATAAGGGTCAACTCCCTTAAGAAGTTATAGGCCTTTAAAAAAAGCAGGATAAGAATGAGTTTTCTAATATGCATAAAGTATTAGAAATGTATTGAAAAAACCATTGAAAGCATCCAAAACACTACAACATGGCATAATTTGTAAGTTAATTATCATTGGGCTAATAGATTAACTAGGATTCAATCTCGTTCTTCACTTGTCCTCGCTGAATGTTGAAGATGGTTTGTAAGAGAGTGTTCATATACTTGTTTTTAATATTAGTTTTTTCTTTTGGGTTGTACGATTCTAACTGAGCTTGTATGGAGGAAACATTCTCAACCTGATGGTTGTTGGGATTATCTATTTGATACATTTGCATTGAAAGGGGAAAAATAATCTTGATGCAAAGAACCACCCATTGATGCACTTTAACTTAAGAAAATAATTTTTCTCAATCTACTTTTCCAAATATGACTAAGAATTTGATAAAAATAAAATAATCGTAGATTAGATACAATGCAGTGAGGTAATTATGTCCAAGTAGTGTTGTTTTCTAATTAAAATGGTTAGGGAATAAGCATGAAATTGAACCTTAGAAGAGATTCTATAATTTTAGTTATTTTAGGTAGAATTAAAAAATATGTGACAACTATTACATCTAGTTACAAAGGGTGCAGAACCAAAGGGAATAAGTACGTTATCCATATTAACTTTTATGGAAAATTCTTTATTTTCAATTTTCCGAGTCAACCCTTATATTTGAGTATCTAACTTTATTTTCTAAATCTCGAGATAAATTTTGCTCGAAGAGATTTATAAGCACAAAATACCACATTTTTATTCAATGTCACTAATATTTGCATGTTAAGGATCACAACTTAACTTATCTATTTTGGTGACATTATATTATTTTTTTTGAGTTGGCCATGCTAGTATTTCCAAACCAAAATAGAGAATTAATCCAGGTTTATATGTAATATACTAGGGATTTAACTAATCAAATTACTATAGACTAGTTCTATGTTTGTAGTAAATTGAAAAATCACTCTTACAATATGTCATAGTAGTCAAGAGTAGATTATTTTATCCCAAAAATCATCAAGGAAAAATTAAAACATTTTTTATTCAAGAATGAACATTTTATGTTGGTTTGAAGAATGAAGGGGAGGTTACCAACTTGAAATAAAACCTTCCAAAATATTCCATTTATTGAGATCTTGAGACCATGCCTTGGGGATTATTTTTTCCAACCTAGTATTGGAGAAACCTTTTTCATTGCATGACGATTATTGTAGGTGGATATGGAGATATTGATATTGAAATATTGAGAATTCAACAAAACATCCCATCAAGGAGTGTCATACCGAAGAAACTAGCATGGGAAATTATATATTTCCTTGGTGAGATAATTTGCCAAGGTTCATCACCCTCTAGAGAGAATCACCCATTTTTTTACCGAATGAGTACCTTGATTCCTGGGATCAATAATGCCAAGTCTATGCTTATGTTTAGGGAGGAAATAATGTTTTAAGATAAAACAAGCATGTCTTAAATACCCTCCAAGTTCAACCATAAATTTTTTATCACTTACTAAACTACCTTGTTGTAATTGGTTGTAAATGGGAACTAATAAGAAGAGTAAAATACATGTTGGCTTAAATTAAATTATTTATTTATTTCCTATGTTATTATCTCTCTATATTCTCTACTCAACAATGTCTTATCACTATTATTCCATTTTCTCTATCTTTTATGTCTTCTGGGTTTGGTGATCCTCTCCTTTCTCGGTCTTTCTCTTCTTTAGTTTTTCTTTTCTCATATGTTATTGATATTTTACTTGGAAAAAATTTGTACTCTCACTATTTTTACCTAAGCTGGGATAGGCAGACCACAAATTTTGTATTAGTGTTTTTTTCAGGGCCTTCATGCTTTTTCTCTTTTCTCTTTCTTATTTGGGCCAAATTTATCATATTCTTTCCCACTCTTTATGCTGTATTTTGTGTCAATATATTTCTAATTCAATATATAAATATAGATATAAAAATAGACATGTGTGCATGCGCGCGCACGCGCCCGCACGCACACACGCGCGCGTGCGCGCGCGCGCACACACACACACACACACACACACAATCTAGTTGTATCCAAGTTTCCAAGGGTTTCCAAAAAGGATTCTCTTTACAAATGGAAAATTAGTCTAGGCATAGTTTAAAGGATTTATTTCTCCTCATAATGACAACATTTAATTTCTATCACATTCTATACCAAATGAGCGATAGTCTCATGAGGATGTAGTTTCATCATTTGCCTAGGAAAAGGATACTAGAGCTCTTACTCAATTTATCCATGTACACTACATAAGAACCACATGGGGTTTGAATATATCATGTAGGATACATAGTTATAACTCCATTATGGTTTCTGGACCCAACTAATTCTTCCATTTCTCTTTTACAATAAGTTTTTGATGAATTAGGTTAGGGAAATAAGTGATAAAAAACATAAAATTTGACCCAAATTTTTTGTAAATTAAAGGCACAATAACGTTCGAAATCTAGAGATGAACCTACACAAAAAAATTATAATGACAAAGTTTAACAATATGGAACCAATTAGGGATAACATGAATGAAATTCAAAACATATTAGTCTTAATCCTACCATGGGTGGAAGTAATGTATATGAAATCAATGCCATTATTATTTATATTTAATTAGAGGATGGAATTAAATGAAGAAAAAATAAGGAATTAATGTTCATGACTTACATCAAGGAATCAAATATAAAAAATTGTAAAGTCCTAAGTGTTGAATTTAAAAAATATAAAAATATAAACTGATAGCATAATAAAATTGATTATAAACTCAATATTTAAATATATTCCTCCTAATAATATCCTCTCATGGATAGTTTAAGCATAAAATCTATTACAAAAGAGGAGAGGGAATAATTTTATTATAAAAATGTTCTAAGTCCATGAAAAGATATGATTACCCATAAATGAGGTGGCCCTCATGTGATTGGACAAAACAAATTTATCTCTCATATGATTAGCCACATATTATTCATAACTCTATTGGTTGTAGGAAAATTTAATATAGATAAAAACTGAGGAAAACATAAAAAAATATTAATATATGTTCTATATACTCACCTAAAGTAATGAATTATTTATAGAACTCTACCTAACTATTTATGTGCATAGACTAACTACACCAACACTCTCTTTAATTGAAACTTATTGATGCATATTAAAAAATGGTGAGGTAGACCTCATAAAAAATATATCATAGAAAAATTCCTGGTGATCTGTACATATATAATGAAAACTCGTGGATGAAGGAGGTCAAAAAAATAAATAATTCCTTCAAATTTTATGCCAAATTTGGTGAAGAAAAGTGAGTGACAAATAGAATAATTTTGATGAAGAGGGCCTCAAGCTAAAAGATTAAGGAGGTAAATCTACATCAAACAACATTTCTAAATTTTTTGAGATGAAATTCATAAGAAGTGTACTAAAATATTACCTACTCCATGAGTGATGCCAAAAACAATAATATGAAGATAAATGAAATTGGTCTAATGCCTAAGTGTGGTAGTGTTTTATTTAGATCATACATAATAACTTTAAAAAATGCCACCAAAGAAGAAATGGAAGAATAATAACATGAAAAATGTGAATAAATTATTTTTGTGCCAAGTTTAGGGAATACTGAAATAATCCTCAAACATATTAACGACCAAGGATCCATACTATTACATGGGTCGTCAATGATATTTTAATGTGTGTAGGTGACAAAGGATACAATGGAGGCATTAACATCGACTGAGAAAAAGAATCCTTTCCAATATAAATGCATGATGAAATTGCAATAAGAACATCATCATGTATAAGAATTGAAGTGAATTCTAAAAAAAAAGACATAATGTTCGGGAAAAAATCCCAAAAGGATGTCTCTCTATAAAAATAGAAATGATTGACATGATAACATCATCGCAACAGAATGAGGTGTAGAAACTAAAATATCACAAGAAGAGTCTCCTATAAAAGAATGGTATGTATACAAATTATGAATAATTGTATAAATAGTTTGAGTAATTTCATATGATCCAAATGGTGCTAGATATGCATAGAGACATTTAAAAATAAGTGTCCAAGAACAACACTGCTTAAAATAAGCCAATTGTTATAGATAATTGGATCTAAAAGAGTCTTAAAATGTCCATATAGAAATGAATAAAGACCCTAGGAAGTGAATAATTATTCCATGCTTAAACACAATGATGCACAATTTGTCCTACCAATAAGTAATATAGGTGATTTATCATGATGGTGGTTTTATAGAATAGATATTTGAATAGGAACTGAATTTGTCCATGTGACCACATGAATAATAGTAACACAAAAAATAGATTATAAAGAAATTTTTTGCCTCAGTACACACATTCAATGGTGAAAGATGAATAGGACTCACACATGTTCATAAAATTAGTGTGACAATTGCCAAACAAGTGTAAAATATAGCCCATGCCAATAATGACCAATAAACATGAGAGATGTGTTCTAGTTAAAAAATACCTACAAATATAATTTTTCATTAAATTTATAAACATTTTCTCATATCTTGCGAATTGTGAGTAGTATATCTCTAAATTCTCTTGACTACCATGTTATTTCATGGTAATAGACCAAAAAAATCACTTCACTTATTTCAAAAATTCATTATAAGAATATTTACAAGAATGTTCTCTCTTCTCCTCTTTGTTTTTGGAAAATATTTGTTTCTCTTTCTTCTTTTGTTCATTTTCTTTTTTCAAAAAATTCTTGTTTAGGATTCTATGATAGGATTAAAAATAAAAAAAGAACTAGTTTGGGGTACTAGCTTTTTAGAAATAATATACTTTATTTCTTTTTTGGATTTTGAAAGCACATGATAATGAAAAGAAATTGAATATTTCCTACTCAATATTCACATGAAATAATTAAATAATCAAGACCACTCATAAATATTAATTTATAAATTCAATAATTAAATATATAAATAAAACTAAAAACACAATAGAATGGAGTAAAATATCAATATTTAAATGTATCCCTCCTTTATATATATATATATATATATATATATATATATATATATATATATATATATATAGAGAGAGAGAGAGAGAGAGAGAGAGAGGTGGGATACATTTAAATATTGATATTTCACTCCATTCTATTGTGTTATTAGTTTTATTTATATATTTAGCTATTGAATTTATAAATTAAGATTTAATGAGTGGTCTTGATTATTTAATTCTATGGTGTGAATATTGAGTAGGAAATATTCAATAACTAAATACATAAATAAAACTAATAACACAATATAATGGAGTAAAATATCAATATTTAAATGTACTCCTCCTTCTGATAAGCTCTTCTCAATATAAATAATCTCTCATGTGATTGGCCAAAATAAAGATGCATCTCACATATATATATATATATATATATATATATATATATATATATATATATATATATATATAGCCCATTAAAAAAATAATTATTGGTTAGAAAAGAAGTGGCCTTCATGTGATTGGAAAGAATAAAGGTGAATCTCCTATTGATTGGCTACATTCTCCTCATAAATACCAATGCAGCCTATAAATACTAACCTAAAAAACTAAAATCAGGTGAAATATCCTACCTATGTAATCTTACACATATGCGTACAACTGATCGTAACTTTACATATTTCACACATAATTTCATGATGGTCTACACATCATAAATGCACATTTAGAAGTTGTAATTTTGATAAAAGTGTGACCATTCCTTATTTTATGTACTTTATTTACTTATTTTAGCTCATTTTCACTTTCTTATTACTTATTCTAGTTCTTATTGGTAGACATGAGGTATATTAAGAACTAATTTATATCGTCATATTATTTGTATTCCTTGTGCATTTGTTTTATCTGATTGTGCACATTTTAATTTAACATAATCTAGTTCTAACCAAAAGGTATGTGATAAACAACAATCTACTTAAACTTGACCTTGTGTTTGCAATGTCTTATACCATAGGGTTTGATGTTTTATTTTTTATTAAAAATTTAATTTTAATATTATTTGTTCTTGCTTTCCACCCTTAGGGTTTCATTTCCTTTACGTGGGATTTTTATTTACTATGATCATGGTTCATATTAGTGAAGTTGATGTGAAATTTTCATCTTTGTTATATTTTTAAATGAAAAATGTGAATATTTAAAATGCTGAAAGGATTAATTATAAATTTTTTAATATTGAAAAACACATTTTCATGAAAATTTTAGTCTTACTGATGAAATTATATATAAGGTTAAATATATAAATATTTCAAGTGTTGATCACCTAGAGTTTGTGATTGTATCAATTTATACTCTAGGTTTTGTTATAAGTGTATATCTTTACTCCTATGATAAGTAATGATCTTATGGATACTATCAACGTTAACAATCAAAACTTGAAAGATTGCTTTAAATACCTTACTATTCCATTTAAAGAGGTCATACATGTAATGCATTATGTAGGGAAATTAAAATGGAAAGTAGATGATACATCTATAGAATCAATTTCATCTTATTCTTGGGCCAAATCCAAAGCCATATCTGGTCAACCTATAGTGCTTAAGGTATATAATTCATCTTTTCAAGTTGAGTTTGGAATTCATATATTTAAATTGTTTTTATTGTTTAGGTGATATTTACATGGATCATAAGCACCTTTTACCTCTTTTGGGGGATAATAATTAATTATAGAATATTTCTTAAGACATTCCCTACAATATTAAAAATTCATGGTCTCAGTTTGTTCTATAGACATCTTACTATCTCTTTTTATACATAGATTGAGTTGGAATATATATTTATATAATTCTATATCTATATTAATGAATCACATGATAATTTTTAATGGCTTCTCTCTTTTCACCATGTTAATATGGACCATCTTATGACTAGATTTTTTGATTGAAGGCTAGTATCTTCTAGATGACTTATAAGCCTATGGATTTAGGGAACACACACACACGCGCGCGCCCACACACACACACACACACACACACACACACGCACGCACACGCACATGCACACGCACACGCGCGTGCACACACACACACACACACACACACACACACACACACACACACACACACACACACACACACACACACACACACACACACACACACACACACATGTATGCATGCACACACCCACCCACACACACACACACGCATGACTATATTTTTTGATTAAAGGCTAGTATGTTCTAGATGACTTATAAGCCTATGGATTTAGGGAACACACACACATAGATGACTTATAAGCCTATGGATTTAGGGAACACACACACACGCGTGCATGCGCACACATTCACGCACGCGCGTGCACACACACACACACACGTGCACGCGCACGTGTGCACGCACACCCACGCATGCATGCACACACATGCACGCATGCACACACATGCACACATGCATGCACGCGTGCGCGCACACACACACACGCATGCATGCACACACATAGACATGCACGTACAGACACATATAGACACACACACACACACACACACACACACACACACACACACACACACACACACACACACACACACACACACACACAGAGAGAGAGAGAGAGAGAGAGAGAGAGAGAGAGAGAGAGAGAGAGAGAGAGAGAGAGAGAGAGAGATTATTCTAAAATAAAATTATTGATAATACTTTACAATCTTTCCTATCTCATTTTTTTAAAATAATTTTACTAAAAATTAACATTACATATATTTAAAATCTTGATCATAATAATAACACTAATGTTTATAACTCTTCAAATAAAATCTATGTGTCTCTAAATAAATCATTTTCACCATAACATAGAAAATAAATATGAATCCTAAAGTAGTTTATACATATTAAACTAGTGGTTCACATCAATATCCTATGTTTGTTTATTTTGCAAGTGTGATATTGATGAAAATACCTAATTTGAAGTTTGTTGTGCATCCTCAAAATTTTAATACAATTTTTCCACCAATCTCATTTAGATCAATATATTATGGTGAATATCATAGAACACATGGACATTCAACTAATATATTTAATGCTTGGAAATATAAAATCTTTAGTCTTATTAAAAATGGTAACTTTGAGCTTTAGCCATATCCTAGTGATACTAAAGACTATCCTAAATAGGATTAAACATTGTTGCATCTCATAATCAAGATTATCATAATGAAGGAATACCTAAGGATTATTTTCTTAAGATGAAAAATCATAAACAATACATACTAAAGAAGACTTGTGTTTCAAATAAGTTTCCCAATACACCAACAAAGACTTATGTTTTAATAAAAAATCATATGGTTGTTAGTGCATACATAGAGACAAAATAATGAAAAATGAGTATTATCAATAACACTACTCAAGTAAATAAGTGTACCTTTAATTTTACTAAATTTATTAGATATTATAGTGAATATTTATCTATGCATGTCACATTTGGGGGCATTTAGTTTCCTATATATCTTACTCCCTAGATATGTCTTGCCACTTTTCATGTTGAATACACTTTGCTTAAGTACAATGTTATTTTGGTAACTCATTGGATGAAATCAATTTATCTAATAGTAGATGAGACTTGTTATCATATTATAATTGATTTCCAATGTATATCATTGTCATTTCGATTGACTGAGCAAATAAAAATGAATAAGAACATCTTATAATGGATAAGCTTATATCTAAAAAATGGGTGGCCAAGTAAACACCTAATAGTGATGATACTATTTAAGAACTAGAAGAACGAGCCATTATCTCCTATCACTCCACCTCATATAAATTAAATTTTGAACTATAATGCTATATATAAATATGTATTGGATTTGCCAAAGATGATTCTTTTGAATGTATGTATGTATGTATGTATGTATGTATGCATGTATGCATGTATGGATGGATGTTTGTATGTATGTATGTATGTATATATGTATGTATGTATGTATGTATGTATATTTAGTATGTACATATGTACATATATATGTATGTATACACACACACAAAAATAAATAAACACACACACACACACACACACACACACACACACACACACACACACACACACACACACACACACACACACACACACACACACACACACACACACAACACTTTTTATATAAGTGTTAATTGGAACAAGATAAACTAGAATAATAAATTCATATTATAATGTAGGATAATTAGGCATGAATATGAAAATACAATACAAAAATTGACTTGATAATTTGATTTTATATTTATGAAAAGTTAAACAAATAATACTATAAATATATTCACTAGTTTATTGTTTTATTTTAACTAACCACTAATAGTATAAGTAGACTTGGATAATGCCTATGATTTATCTAGATTTAGAACTATGTTTTTATGTATATAGTATTACTAACATCAAGCAAGGGTAAATTAGTCAGACATAGGTGACCATAGATAATGTTACTATCCATGAAATTTTTAATCTTTTTAAACACAAAAAATTCACATGCTTGATATTTCTATGTATTAATTCATCTTTCTCCCTTTATTATATGCACAAACAAAAAATTTGACTTCCTTCATGTTGAAAAAAAATAAGTTCATTTGTGAAGGATAAAAACATGTAAAAAGTGTCAAAGTATAATTTGGTTGAGCTCACCCCAATCATCCTCTTGACTATTGGTTGTTGTCTATGTATCTAAGACTCCAAAGAGGTAATTAAATCCACATGTAGTTCTTTCCCTTATTGTGACTCTGAAATTGATTTCTTTCAATATATGAATGTACCTAGAAATATGGTTTTGATCTTTAAAATGTTGAACCTAGGCCTATATTGACATCCCTCATACTTGGATCTTGATACATCCTAATGATTTATTTAAAAAATGTAAGAATATGGTATATTTTATTAATGTGAAATTGTGTATATAGTTTCGATAGATAAATTTTGGATGATTAATAATTTTGACCTTGATTTTTATTTATATGCACTCAATTGGGTAATTTTATGTGCCATCAAAACACTAGGTGAATGTGTTGACCTAAGGAAATTATTTTATTTTTAAATATAGGTGTTGATACGTAAACTAAATTAAAGTCATCCTCAGGAAAGTAACATCAATTTTACTATCTAAGTCTAACATTACTCACTGGTAAAAAAGAATGTAAATTTGATGATCTATAAATATCTGAGTATCATATTTAACTAATTTAATATAGACTAAATGGTTATTTTAGGTGATTGATAAAAACATAAAATCAATTGGGCTCACTAATAACATGTATGTATTTTGTAATGGTGAATAATAGTTTTTTGGATATGCACACATGATGTAGGATAGGTTTAGGTCAATATTGGCATTGCCAAGTACCAAATACAAGATTTTAGTATCTACAAATGCCCCCATTTTACTTTTGTATTAAAATGTTATGAAAATAAAATATTTTTAATAATAAATTTATACCTAAGATTGTATGACATTTTTTCTTCAAGAGAAGGCTAAAAATGTGCAAGTTACACCAAATAAAATCATATAATGATTATGTATTACTAAATTTCCATAGAATGAGATTTGAAATTTGAACTATAATTGAAACTTGAAATATGAAAGATCAAGAGAGGATACACATGTATGTGAGTAAACTGTGTTTCTCAATCACTTGGTAGAGATGTTACCTATTAAAACATTGGTTAATTGGGATTATTTGCTTGAGAGGAGGGAGAACATGAAAGAAAAATATATTGTGATGTATCCCCATTTTGAAATATGACTAAGTCAAGGGATATGGACTAGAAGAAAAATTCCATCAACACACATATAACTAATCCAACACTAGTCTTATAACCCTAGGTTGATAAGGTGGAAACTAAATAATGGGTTTTCTATGCGTAATATCATGGATATTGTGGAATAATAAACCTCAATGTAATTATGTCAATAATCATGAATCAACTATTATAGATGGAATTAAAGTTTTAATTTTTTTCCACACTTGAAAATACTTTATAAATAATTATAAAAATTCAAATGTGTAAATGTGCATAAACTATGATAATGCCCTTCTAAATTAGTGTGAATTGAATGGTGTCATAATGTGCAAAGACAAACATCATTCCACACTAAAATTATGTAATAGTAAATATGTATGGATGAACCAACATCATGGCCTATTGAATTGGTCACGCAAAATGGATTATACATTCCTTGCACATGGCCCCAATTTTTTTTTGAATTTTTATGGATATAAAATATTTCACTTATGGAATGTAATATAGAGTATATATGCCCTTCATATAACCCACAAATTTGTTTGAAAACCTAATAACTTTCCGAGTCTAGCATCTTAAACACATCTAAACTCTACAACTATAATCAAATGTTCTCATGGATTATTTAATATTTATTAAAAATCCCTATAATATTCCCCCCTTTTTATGTGATGGATGAACCCTCTAAGTTACTCATCTCAAAATAAAAGTGAAATGTGTCATGCAAAAAAATAAAGATGATATCATGTAAAGTCATGTCAACATGTGGAGATTATGTCATCAAAATAATGTATATAAAATCAAGGAACATATATAATAGATTAAATTCAAGTGAATACATTTGGTATGAATAGATAAATGTATCTATGAGGTAGTCTATGATAAAAATTAGAAAATAATACTATGTATTAAGGAATTGTGTTATCTAAATCATGGGACAACACACAAAGGCATGGTGAATGATATGGATCAAGACACTTCAAAACATATAAAATGCATAAGATCAACAAGATCAGTATCAAATGCCACATAAAAGTATAAACTGTTACACATAAGACCAATGGGCACATACAAGGTACATAGAAGATGTCACTAACAAGCTAGGCTATGTAAAAACCAAAATAGTGGCACATTTAATGAAAAAGGTTAATGAGACATAAATAAATCCATGTGGCTACACATAATATACAAAAATAAATATCATATTATTCAAAATTAATGTCATCAATGAAGCATAGAATAAGCAAAAACTAGTCTCAATGATCTATATAAGTCAATAACACATCATAGTAAGCTAGCATATTGATTGTAGTGATATGCAATTAATGTGTAAATATCAAGGCATGTGTAATAAATATATGTATCCAAACATGGTAAATATCTCATATAAATATATAACATAAAACATGTGGAATTACCACCCCTAGTATTTTTTATGGCCCATGAGTATAGGAGAGGTCCAACATCTATATATCTAGGTATGGTCTGTATGTCTAGCATCACCTTGTATAACTTTTCAAATGCATGTTTGTATGAATATATAACATTAAATTTACAAAACATATGATAAATAAAATACATAAATAATTTAATCTATAAACTCATTGCATGAAAAGGTGTTGACTTTTTTTCTTTTGAATATTAATTTTTCTTTGTATTTTTGAACTTATCTTGATACTAAAAATCAATATGAAATAGAAAGGCTTAGAAAATTAACAAATTGAATGGATATAAACAATTTATAATATGTGTTAAGGAATAATATACACTAGATGTGATATCATGAACATGTGGAGAAAGTGAAAGTTATTGATATTCTCCCATTATATGTATGAATCAAAATAATGTAGCTCGGTAGTGTATATGGAGATAAATATATCCATTTCCTTTGTTGGAAATAATCAACATGTGATCATGTAATGTGTAGCTATAAATGTATGAAATCATGCAACCTAAATATAAGACATATTTGTATAAATATTCAATATGAAAGAGTGAGAAAGTAATATGTTGTAAAGGATATGCACTAGAATCACTATTTAGTAAGAGTCATCGATGTTTGGATTAAGGCGAGAATTCAAAAGGGTGAGTTAGAATGAAAAAAAAAATCCACGGGATAGAAGAATGATCTATAAAAGGGAATATATACAAATATGTATTCATGTGTGTTAAAAGAAAAGAATAAAGATAATAAGTAAACTAAAAAATTTTAGAAATTAAAATATAGTATTCAATATTGTTAGCATCAATTTTTATAAATTTCCATCAAAACATGCTAAGGGTTGGTTGTGTTAAATTAACTACATATTTAGAACTTATATGAGGATATTATTGACATAGTTCATTCATTTTGGTCATACTTATTAAATATAAATTAAAAAGAAAATCTATATTTCAAAGAAAACTCAATATTTTTTTTATTAATACGAAGATTCAAGTGGAACAAATGATAAGTCCACATAGAAAAACAATATATTATATTCAAACTAACCACCACATATATATATATATATATATATATATATATATATATATATATATATATATATATATATATATATATATATATATATATATATATATATATCTCCTTTTTTAAACACTTTTCCTTTACATTTGAACGATATTTAAAGATCTTAAAAAGGCTCTATCACTTTGTATTCATATCCTTTAATTTATTTACCAAAGTAATATAATAATATTGTACATAATTTTGACATATAATCATGTGTTGAATACATACAAAATGATATAGATTATAAAAAATATTACACATCAAACACTTTTCATTCATATTTACTCTTTGATTTTATACTTTTAAGTCTACTATGAACACTTTCATAGACTTAAACATTCATCTCATCTCGATACAAAGTCATTGGATGTGCACTAAACTCTGGAGTTGGTGGATTATCTTGCACAACCCTGGGGTAGCTTGGTCAACAATCAATGATTGAGTTTATCACTTGGATTTCTATTTACTAGTTTTCACCTCTTGCACACTACTTACTCAACATTTTTAGTTATTAATAAAAAAGCATGTTATTCTATAACCCTTTCAATTTTTCAATAGATTGGAATAGGTGGCTAAATTTTTTAGGTTTTGACCTTATTTAAAAAAATATTAAGGCTTATGGCCTTCCATAATTGTACATTCTTCAAAATTACAAAAATTGAGAGCTCGTAGAACCTATAGATAAGGAGGAGGAATTGTGAGCATACTTAGTGTTTATTCAGGCTATGAATATGGTGGTGTGACTAAAGCTATTTTATAAGATGCTAGTTATAAATAATATAGTGTTATAGAAGATATTGTTGATGATGATGCGACTATGTATTCATAAGTTGGAGATATTTTCTAGGGTTGAAGTGTTGGTTGAGCTATTTTTCCACTTTCTTGGATTTTATCTCTTATGAGAGTTGACTATGTAGAACATGTTAGGGATCATCAATGATAGTTTTAAGGGTTTTTTGAAGATTTTAAAAATATATCTTAAAATTCCTCCTATCCACTAGGGTGTCCTGCACCAAACTAATCAATGTACACAAAGGTAATTGTATTCGTATAATAGTCTAGATGTCTTCATCCTATTTAATAGAAAAGATATACCATACATTGAATGTATTATGACATATCTTCCATCCTATATGCCTACCATTTTCTCTAATTACCAATGAACATGTTGTAGAGTGTCTCCTTTTTCCATGTGTTCATCTTATTGATGATGTTATTAATTGAGGCAAGAGACTCCTTCAACACAACATCCATTTGACCTAGTGTAAATGTTTGATCCTCCTTAGTTATATTTATTAGGTATGCCTTGGATAAATATGGATTTTTTCCTTACAAGTGTCATGCACATAATTCGTCGAATCGATCATGTTATGAGTAATTTATGTAGTTTGTTATTCAATAATTTTATTAATTTGGTCTTATTCTTTGAGGAGTTTCAAAATTATTTCTATTTTATTATTCAAATATTAACCTTGTATTTAGAGTTTTTGTATATTTTATGTATGCACCTAGTCCTTTATTAGTCAATAAATCAAATTTGTGAGCTTTTACTAGTCAGTTTATTGACTTATACTTTTCTCAAAGTGTATGTAATTATACTCAAATTTAATTTCTCACTCCGTACATCACTTGGAGGCTTCCTTTTAATAGGCTACTTAACATGTATATTATGTTGGTGAGTGTTCAATCTATCGAATAATCAAAATGGATGGCCTCCCTAATATGAAAATGTGTTTCATGTGTGTAGCAATAAATAATTAAAATTCCACTTCATAATATCCATATAAAAAATATTATATTCATGAGAAAATTATCATTCAAGAAATAATGATGAGGTTAGAAGCCTTATAAAAATGATAAAATTGAACAAAACTAAGAAATCGTCATTTAAAATAAGAAAATAGGCTTACATGATTTGTTTCCTCATCCTCTAGATCATATTGTGAGGTGTATAAAATCCAATCACTATTATCTTAATCACACACATCCTCATAAACATCATCCTCAACATTTTCTCACTCTAACTCATCCTTTAACAATGGCCAATATATACATATGAATAAAAATAATATAAAATGACATTGTATATAAACATCACAAAGAAACAAAAAATAATTATAATCAACACTTACATTTTTGTGGATAAACTCATCATGTGGGTCATTATCATTGTAATCACCTTGGTTTTGCTC